>SJYT01010150.1:118006-164401 GCA_006410635.1 Cephalophus harveyi
GAAAGCTCCCCTGGAGGAGGACATGGCAACTTGCTCCAGTATTCTTGCCTGGAGAATCTAATGGAGACAGGAGCCTGGTGGTTTATAGTCCATAGGGCCTCAAAGAGTTCAATATGACTGAAGCAACTTATCAGGTAGAATTCACCAAGTGAGTTTTAACAACAGAATAAAATGAGCACACCTATGCTTAGACCATTTTATTCAGGTTGCAGGATTCAAGGAGGAAAATATGAAGACTTGAGTCTGAATCTGTTCAGGGTGAATTTCTCTACTGAAACTGGTGCATGACTTCTGTTCAATATTATCTCCTATACCATCATTTAATACAAAATATATACTAGAAAATTAGCATGAAAAATAGAATAGTGTTTGAAAGCAACCTAAAGGCAGTAGTGGATTTTTTTTAAATGAGGTTTTTGTTCAAAATAAAACATATAAGCCTATGTTTTATTTACGCTTTCTCAACTGTAAGATTTATTTCTCAACTGTAAGATTTGACTTATTCAAATGCAAACAATTTGACTTATTCAAATGGTGACTGCACCCTACCCAAGAGCAAGAGGCTTTGATTACTTCTCTATCACAATTCTAGTTTAAATTTATCAAGCTCACTCCTTATAGATATTTTTAAAAATTCTAATCAGTCTCAAATTGTGTCTTGGATATATATAGTTCTAAATTTGTTCATGCACAAAAGTAAATATTTGTTTCTGATTATACATCAAGGTATTCAATTTCAGAGCTGTAAGAGTTGTCTAAGTAGTATGTTACTATTATATAAAGATTTGCAAAATCACAACTTATTTCCTATTTACTTAAACTTATTTTTCAGTATATAAATGGAATTTCACTCTAAGATTATCCAACATTATATTAATCTGTAGCATCAAATTATTCAATTTAAATTCCCCTCTCTCTGATTGTATCTTACCTTTGTGAACCACATTGTGCATGTTTTTCTTTCGTATTGTAGGTTTTCTAAATGTGCAAGTGTATGTGAGTCTATATACGGATGTGTGCATACTACATTCAGGTTTCCTTAAAGAAAAACTGATGCTTTGGTAAAACTTTCCTTTCATTTGCCATGTTAACCTTTTTTTTCATTGCCACTTCATACTTTTAATTTGATTATTAAAAGATGCATATTGATAAAAAATAAAATCAAGGAAATTGATATGCATTTGGTTATAGTAGATTTGCTCATTCTAGAAAAGTGCCAAAGGAAATACTAACAATAAAACATATCTATGATATATTAAAAATATTTTATGATTTTGTATTAAATCAGCAGTGAAAAACTGTGGCTCAAAATGAAGTATTTTTACCTAATGAAGCTTCTCATTTACAGCCTTTTTTTGCAGCAGTGATTTAATCAAAAAAATTTAGTTAGATGAGTGGTATTAATGTTTTTTGCCTTTTTATTCTGTCCATGGGGTTCTCAAGGCACAAATGTTGAAATGGTTTGCCATTCCCTTCTATAGTGGTCCATGTTTTGTCAGAACTCTCCACCATGATACATCCATCTCAGGTGGCCCTACAAGGCATGGCTCATAGTTTCATTGAGTTAGATGAGGCTGGGATCCATGTGATCAGTTTGGTTAGTTTTTCCTGTGATTTCCCTTGTACTACAAGGAGATCTAATCTGTCAACCCTAAGGAAAATCAACCCTGAATATTCATTGGAAGGACTGTTGCTGAAGCTGAAGCTCCAATACTTTAACCACCTCATGTGAAGAGCTGACTTATTAGCAAAGACCCGACTTATTAGCAAAGACCCTGATGCTGGGAAAGATTGAAGGCAGGAGAAGGAGATGACGGAGGATGAGATGGTTGGATGGCATCACCAGTGCCATGGACATGAGTTTGAGCAAGCTCTGAGAGATGGTGAAGGGCAGGGAAGCCTGGCGTGTTGCAGTCAATGGAATTGCAAAGAGTAGGACATGACTGAGTGACTGAACAACAAATTAATGTTTTTTGCCTAATAGAAACACACAGGAGAAATGTTCATTTTTGTTTTGTCATTTATTTCTCACCAAGGAGATACAGAAAATGATAAATTAGCTGCACCTTTAAATTTACCTTGAACTTTCAACCTCATTCCCCTTGGCTTTAGCAGATAATAATGAATCTTAAATTGAAGTCAGTTTATGTAATTATGGGCTTCCCTCGATGACTCAGTGGGTAAGGAATCCACCTGCAATGCAGTAGACACGGGTTCAGTCCCTGGGTTGGGAAGATGCCCTGGAGAAGGAAATGGCAACCCACTCCAGTGTTCTTGCCTGGAGAATCCCATGGATGGAGGATCCTGGAAATTTACAGTCCATGGGGTCGCAAAGATTCAGACACAAATGAGCACAACCCCATGCTGAGGCATACTTGACTTTGTCTATCCTCTACATGTGTCCCTGGTGGCTCAGCTGGTAAAGAATCTGCGTGAAATGTGGGAGACCTGGGTTCAATCCTTGAGTTAGGAAGATCCCCTGGAGAAGGGAAAGGCTACCCTCTCCAGTATTCTGACCTGAATCCTCTTCATAAGACCATGCACTCATGACTGAAAGACTATGTAATTATACTCACAGATCTTTTCTGCCTTACCTTATTCGTTGTTTGCTCATGAATTCTTGTCTTAGGGGAAAAATGGATGCATTTTATGCCCATCACTCCTTCTATCATGAAGTTCTACTTAACTCTCAAGACCCTGTCTGTATCTAATCAGCCTACCAAATTTGTCCTAATCATTACCTATTTTATTAGTAAGTTGTGGTCTACAAATAGATATAGTACATTTACTTTAGTATCTTAAGAGCATAATGAATTATTACATAATAAATGAAACCAAACTAGAGATGAGGTATCTAATAACAAGTATTTCCAGACAGAATAGATCATATTTTTTTTATCTTCTCAATAAATATAAAATAATCATTTTAATCGGGCTTCCCTGGTGGCTCAGAGGTTAAAGTATCTGCCTCCAATGCGGGAGACCCAGGTAAGAGGACTTGAAGTAGAATACTTCACATTTCAGCCTGAGGTTAGCTGGTCCAAGTCACTGGGACAAAGTAAAGGAATCATTAAGGAAGCATTAAGGAACAGTTCCTATTACCTAGGTTTGTTATCAACTGATATAATTTAAGTCAAACTAACCTGACTCATTCAAAAAGACTCTGATGCTGGGAGGGATTGGGGGCAGGAGGAGAAGGGGATGACAGAGGATGAGATGGCTGGATGGCATCACTGACTTGATGGACGTGAGTCTGAGTGAACTCCAGGAGTTGGTGATGGACAGGGAGGCCTGGCGTGCTGCGATTCATGGGGTCGCAAAGAGTCGGACACGACTGAGCGACCGAACTGAACTGAACCTGACTCACCCTCATTTATTTTCAACCTTAACTATGTTCTTTCCCAAATGTTATCTCTTCAGTTCAAGTTGGAAGGGTTGGCACAATAAGAGATGGAAATAAGTCATTATCATCACCCTGCTTCCCTTAAATTGAGTGTTCTGTCCATCTCTATCAGGACCTTGGGAGTTTATACTTATTATTATGTTATTTTTCAAAACTGAAGAACCATGTAACACTCCTGCCAGCAGTATATAAGGATGTGCAATTCATTGACCATGAGGATAACAATAAATGTGATACAATGGTGAAGAGAAATGATAATAAAATAATGCTATCTGCTGGACTTTATGCACTGTTAGATGCCATAGATTAATTTTCAGTTTGCATTCATTTCACATGCTAGCAAAGTAATGTTCAAAATTCTGTAAGCAAGGCTTCAACAGTACATGAACTGTGAACTTCCAGATGTTCAAGCTGGATTTAGAAAAAGCAGAGGAACCAGATATCAAATTGCCAATATCTGTTGAATCATAGAAAAAGCAAGAGAATTCCAGAAAAACATTTACTTCTGCTTCATTGACTATGCTAAAGCCTTTGACTGTGTGGATCACAACAAACTGTGGAAAATTCTTCTACAGATGGGAGTATCAGACCACGTTATCTGCCCCCTGAGAAACCTGTATGCAGGTCAAGAAACAACAGTTAGAACCAGACAGGAGGGGCAACGGACTGGTTTCACATTGGGAAAGGTGTATGTCAAGTCTGTGTATTGTCACCCTGCTTATTTAACTTACATATCATGTGAAATGCCAGGCTGGATGAAGCACAAGCTGGAATCAGGATAGCTGGAAGAGATATCAGTACCCTCAGGTATGCATATGACACCACCCTTATGGCAGAAAGTGAAGAGGATCTAAAAAGCCCTTGATGAAAGTGAAAGAGGAGAGTGAAAAAGTTGGCTTAAAGCTCAACATTCACAAAACGAAGATCATGGCATCTGGTCCCATCACTTCATGGGAAATAGATGGGGAAACAGTGGAAACAGTGAGAGACTTCATTTTTTTGGGCTCCAAAATCACTGCAGATGGTGACTGAAGCCATGAAATTAAAAGACACTTTCTGCTTGGAAGAAAAGTTATGACCAACATAGACAGCATGTTAAAAATCAGAGACGCTTTACTGACAAAGTTCTGTATATTCAAAGCTATGGTTTTTCCAGTAGTCATTTATGGGTGTAAGAGTTGGACCATAAAAAAAGCTGAGCACCAAAGAGTTGATGTTTTTGAACTGTGGTGTTGGAGAAGACTCTTGATAGTCCCTTGGACTACAAGGATCAGTCCTGAATATTCATTGGAAGGACTGATGTTGAAGCTGAAGCTCCAATACTTTGGCCACCTGATGTGAACAGTGGACTCATTAGAAAAGACCCTGATGCTGGGAAAGATTGAAGGCGGGAGGAGAAGGGGATGACAGAGGATGAGATGGTTGATGGCATCACCGACTCAATGGACATGAGTTTGAGCAAGCTCCGGCAGATGGTGAAGGACAGGGAAGCCTGGTGTGCTGCAGTCCCTGGGGTCGCAAGGAGTCGGACATGACTGAGTGACGGACCACCATCAACAATCCCTGCATCTGTATCATGTATAGTCTGTTATTATGCCAAAAATTACAGATGAAGAAAGTGAAATGCAAAGGGTTGAATACTGAGCCCCAAATCATAGTTTGTGAGTGGGGATGATGGTCATCTTTCCATATAGGATAGCTGCACCACAGAAAGTTTCGACCAGCCAAAGCTATAAACCTGAGTTTGACATTTGTAACACCTAATTTCTCATCTTTACGAGTTTGAGTAGGTAAAGGTTAATTTCACCCATTTGCAGTTTTTGTTAATGACATATATTTTTGACTAAATGACATATATTTTTATATATGTTATTCATCTGTATATGTTTTGTGAATGTTCATTAGCTATTTCTCACCTTTGTTTTCATTGGACCATTCTACTGAATTATTTGATTAATTTGTAAAAGGCCTTTAAATAATAAGGATGTTGGCTATTTACCTGATTTTCTTCCACTCAGTCACTTTCAGGAAGTGGGAGAGTGCGAAAAGACCTTCTTTCATGAGGAAAAATTAGGATGTCCCTCTATTCAGCTTACCAATGGGGAGTATCTTTCCTTTACTTGGGTAAAAGAGTGATATGCATAGGTTATTTCCCCAGTGTTATGTTACATTTTTTTTCTGCTCCATCCACATATTTTATTGATAAGTTGGGGAAGGCCAGTGTTATTATTTGATCTCAATATTTGAACTTTGATGATTTTTCAAATGATAAATTCTTTTGTCTTTTCATTGTTTAAAAATTTCCACTATAATAATATGCAAAAACATTTCTTAATTTCTTCAAACATAGAATATGGTTTAACAGACAGTATTTAATCCATTTTCTTTTTTATTTTTTGATGTGAAATAATTGGTTTTCTGAGTTCTTGTAGGCAGCAGTTCTTTCTAATCAAAATGTTATGAAATTTACACAGTAAGATTATTAAGACTTTTGAAAAATATATAAAAATATTTTTAAGAACTTAGTTATATATTCAGTATCTTACAGAAAATTAATTCTGTAGAATTGTATTCATAGAAACAGTGGAAACCTGATTAATTTTATCTTTGAAGTTTCCATAATTGAATAAATTACAATTTTGAGTTTAACTAAAGCACATGCTGATGTTGTAGTGCTTTTAAATTCCTTGACACTTGTCCCTTCGAAACATGGAGTTTAATTTCTTTCCCAATGAATATGGGCCCTTTAGTGAGTCACTTCAAATGAATAAAATGTGAAAAAAGTGATGCAGTGTGACTAAGTGTTCTGAGACTAGGTTCTAAATAGCATATAGCTTCTGCTTGGAGCTAGTGAGATATCTTCTTTCTCTCTTCATTCCCTCATTCTTTCTCAATATATTTGCCTCTATAATCCAGTTACCATGTTTTGCACAAACCCAGGCCATGTGGAGTGATCCAGGTAGAGAAGGAATCCACCAATAACCAACACCAATTTGCAAGTTAGGAGAGTGTGCCACTTCAGAAGTGGACCCTCCATTCCCAGTCAAGTTTTCAGAAGAATACAGATCCATCCTGTATCTAATTGCGGCCTCACGAGAGACATCAAGACACAGCTTGGAGCCAAGCTTCTTGCTAATTTCTGGCCCACAAAATCCATAAGTGAAGTCCCTCCATTGTGTCTGACTCTTTGAGACCCCATGGACTGTAGCCCGTCAGGCTCCTCTGTCCATGGGATTTTCCAGGCAAGAGTACTGGAATGGGTTGCCATTTCCTTCTCCAGGGGATCTTCCTGACCCAGGGATCGAACCCAGGTCTCCCGCACTGCAGGCCAACTTTTTATCATCTGAGCCACAGAATCTGTGAGAGGCAGTAAATGGTTATTGTTATTTAAATACATTTTTTTTTTTTGCAGGGAGATCCATTATGTTGCATAAAATAACTGAAACATCTGTGTACAAAGGCAAATACCTAGAAAATTCAAGGCAAAGAAATATAGCAATATTTTGTAGATAATAAATACATGAAACATAAGGGAATTTATATGTATGTAATATACATACATACACACACACACACATATATATATATAACTGAAATATGGCCAGTTTTCTAATAGCTTTAATCTTACTTTCAGTCATTAATTGATGAGTGGCTTCCACAGTGGCTCAGTTGGTAAAGAATTCACCTGCAATGCAGGAGACCCCGGTTCTATTCCTGGGTCGGGAAGATGCTCTGGAGAAGGAATAGTCTACCCACTCCAGTATTTTTGGGTTTCCTTTGTGGCTCAACTGGTAAAGAATCCGTTCCGCCTCCAATTCAGGAGACCTGGGTTCAGTCCCTGGGTTGGGAAGGGAGAGGCTACCCACTCCAGTATTCTAGCCTAGAGAATTCAGGACTATCCAGTCCATGGGGTCACAAAGAGTTGGACATGGCTGAGTGACTTTCACTATATAAAAAATGGAATGTGATTAACTTTGATTTTTCTGCTTGCATCAAAAATTAAAGAATAGAGTAGAGAACTGGCCATATTCCCTGCATTTCCTATATTTTTTGAAGAAAAGTAAATAAATATGTGGACAAAGAATAGAACAGATGCCTAAATACACAAATATGCATTTTTTTTGTTTCTAAAATTTTATTAGAGTCTTAAACCAAAGTTTTTGTAATACAACTGATGAAATGTAAAAAATGTCAGAATCTGAACAATAAGTAAATAACTTACTACTTGTGTCAAAATAGCCTAGAGTTAATTTAGGAAAAACATGTCTAAAAAGTGATGCTTAGAAGTTGAATTATCGGAAATATTTTAAATGTCTTTATTTCTCACTGGCAAAACCGAAAGAGTGGTTGAGGGTCCCTTGAAAAGGTATGGTTTTGGTAAAGGCTAAAATGTAAGGCTATGATGGTAGGTTTTAGTAAGCCAGTGTTTTCACTGAGTTTAAAAGACAAGATAAAACTCTGTGTGTGTGTGTGTGTGTCTGTGTGTCTGTGTGTCTGTGTTTAAAGATATCAGAGGGTTGTCATGAGATCTACGACTTAAGAAGAAAAGATTCTGGTTAAACAAGAACCAAAAACAGAAAGGGGAACCTATCTATTAGGTAATATTGAAGCATTTTGAAAATTCTGAAACTTTGGATAGAGAGTTGCTGTTAGGATGCAGAGAAATTATGAGAAATTTTATGAATCTTCTAGAGATAGACAAAACTTTGGAGTTTGAGGATATGAAAGTGAAAGTCGCTTAGTCGTGTCGACTCTTTGCAACCCCAATGACTATACAATCCGTGGAATTCTCCAGGCCAGAATACTGGAGTGGGTAGCCTTTCCCTTCTCCAGAAGATCTTCCCAACCCAGGGATCAAACCCAGTCTCCTGCTTATAGGCAGATTCTTTACCAGCTGAGCCACAAGGGAAGCCCCTGGAATTAAGGGGCCAAGATTTCTGAAAATGTGCCTCCCAGGTTGCTCAGAGCTTAAAATCTGCCTGCGATGCAAAAGACACAGGTTTAATCCCTAGGTCAGGAAGATCCCCTGAAGAAGGAAATGGCAACCAGCTCCAGTATTCTTGACTGGGAAATCCCATGGACAGAGGAGCCTGGTGGGCTATAGTCCATGGGGTTGAAAGAGTCAGACACCACTTGGTGATTAAACAGCAAAAGAGTTTTGAAAACAGTGAAACATCAAGAAATAAACCTCAATACTTTGGTGTACCCTTCCGGCTTTTTCAAAATTTATAAACTGAGCAGAATAAAAGTCTTAAGTGACATGAAAAAAGTCACTGAAGTACAGAGCAGAGTTTCTAGCTGGCTTATAGAAGTAAGGTTACAAAAGTTAGAATATAAGACCTGTCAGTGATGGTAGATTCTGGTAAACACATTAACCACTTGGGGTATCTAAAGAGTCATTATATCTTGGGAGCAGGATCTTAAAAGGAATGTGTACCAGACTCCATTCAGTCTTTGAAAAGATTTGGGTGATTTGTCCTAGTTTTAGAATTGAATATTATCTGGGTGAAAATATCATCTAGGAACTCTGATTATTTTATACACAATATTTGGCATTCAGTAAAAACATTCCTAGGCAACCCAAAGAACTAGACTTAGAGAAAAACTTGAAGACACACACACACTGACACCCACACTCACCCATCCCCACACACATATGATCCAGATATTGGAATTATCATTCATAGACTTTAAAATAACTATGGTGACTATGTCCAAGAAATAGTTTAGAAGATGAGAAGATTCCAACAGTTAAACTGAATCTATTACAAAAGATCGAATAGAAATCCTTGAGTTGAAAAAATTAAATAGGTGAAATGAATAACTCAGTAGGTATATATAATAAAAACGTAGCGCAGTAGAAGAGGTGATTATCAAATATAAAGATAGATCAATTTTTTAAAAAAATCCAGGCTGAACTATGCAGAAATCGAGAATTTTAAAAAGAGAGAAAAGAGATGAGATGTACAAATAGGACACAATGAAAAAGATATGACCTATGGAAATTCAGAAAATGGAAAAGGAGAAAATAGGTGAAAAGAGTAAAGAAAATATTTAGAAAATGGCAGGAAAATTTCCAAGACAAACTTAAAAATCACATCATAGGTTAAAGAAATGTTAGAACCCCAACAAGATAAAACACAAAAAATTACTCAGAGACACATAGCAAAACTACTAAAATCTAAAGAGAAAATTGTAAAAGCAGTGAGGAGGGGCAGAAAAGGGGGTAAGAGTCAAATTCACTAATAAAGGAAAAAAGCTCAGTTTCTGCAAAAATACCTCTCAAAAATGAATGCAGAATACATTTCCAGCAAATAAAATCCAAGATAAAGCAGATCCACACTAGAATAAATCCCACATGATTTCAGGCAGATGGATATGTATGGGTCTAATAATAGCGTTAAAGAAGGAAAAGCCCCAGTGGAGGGCTTCAGTTCAGTTCAGTCACTTCAGTTCAGTTCAGTCACTCAGTCTTGTCTGACTCTTTGCGAATGCAGCACGCCAGGCCTCCCTGTCCATCACCAACTCCCAGAGCTTACTCAAACTCATGTCCATAGACTCGGGGATGCCACTGAACCATCTCATCCTCTGTTGTCCCCTTCTCCTCCTGCTTTCAATCTTTCCCAGCATCAGGGTCTTTTCCATTGAGTCAATTTTTGCATCAGGTTGTCAAAGTTTTGGAGTTTTAGCTTCAGCAGCAGTCCTTCCAATGATTACCCAGGACTGATTTCCTTTAGAATGGACTGGTTGGATCTCCTTGCAGTCCAAGGGACTCTCAAGAGTCTTCTCCAACACCACAGTTCAAAAGCATCAATTCTTTGGCGCTCATCTTTATTCACAGTTCAACTATCACATTCATACATGACCACTGGAAAAACCATAGCCTTGACTACACGGACCTTTGTTGGCAAAGTAATGCCTCTGCTTTTTAATATGCTATCTAGTTTGGTCATAACTTTTCTTCCAAGGAGCAAGCATCTTTTAATTTCATGGCTGCAGTCACCATCTGCAGTGATTTTGGAGCCCCCCAAAATAAAAGTCTGTCTCTGTTTCCATTGTTTCCCCATTTGTTTGCCATGAAGTGATTAGAACAGATGCCATGATCTTAGTTTTCTGAATATTGAGTTTTAAGCCAACTTTTTTACTCTCCTCTTTCAATTTCATCAAGAGGCTCTTTAGTTCCTCTTCACTTTCTGCCATAAGGGTGGTGTTCTGCATGTCTGAGGTTATTGATATTTCTCCTGGCAATCTTGATCCAGTTTGTGCTTCATGCAGTCCAGCGTTTCTCATGATGTACTCTCCATATAAGTCAAAAAGCAGAGTAATAATATACAGCCTTGATAAATACAGCCAGTCTGTTCCATGTCTGGTTCTAACTGTTGCTTCTTGACCTGCATATAGGTTTCTCAGGAGGCAGGTGAGGTGGTCTGGTATTCCCATCTCTTTAAGAGCTTTCCAGTTTTTTGTGATCCACACAGTCAGGCTTTAACATAGTCAGTGAAGCAGAAGTAGATGTTTTTCTGGAACTCTCTTTCTTTGTCGGTGTTGGCAATTTGATCTCTGGTTCCTCTACCTTTCTAAATCCAGCTTGAACACCTGGAAGTTCACGGTTCATGTACTGTTGAAGCCTGGATTGGAGAATTTTGAGCATTACTTTGCTAGCGTGTGAGACTAGATATCAAGAGTTTTAGTAAGCCACCATTAGGCCAGAGTGATATATTGGCATCATAAATTTTAGAAATTCATTAGTGAAACAGTATAGAATCAAAAATAAATCCACATATACAGAGTCCACTGTTTATGACAGTCATTATATAGCAATATAATAGGGAAAAGGTGGCTTTTATGATCAATAGTTTTAATTTGACTGGAAAATCACATGGATAGAAAAAGATGAGCATTGACAGCTAACCTCTCAATATGTACTTTAATGTGAAAGGTAAAACCACCTAGTTTCCAAAATGTAACTAAGGAAAATATCTTCATAATTATATCCAAAAAAGTTTTATGCAAGACACATTAAAAAAGCATTGACCATAAATTAGACTTCATTACAATTAAGAACATGTATTCACTTAAAAACACCATTAAGAGTACAAAAAGATGAGCTGTTTATTTGGAGTAGATATTTGTAATACCTGTACGTAAAGAAACTATAAGTAGAGCATATTGTTAAAATAGAATTTCTTATCAATTTTTTGCATTTCTGTACAACTTAAAAGTGAGGTAGTACCTATATTTTTTTTCTGAGTTATCTTTCCACAATATCTGTATCACAGGCAACCTTGAAAGATACGGATAGTAAAGAGCAGTCATGCTTCCTGAGCAGAATAATAAATATAGAATCTTTACCTAGAACAAAGAGCACACATTATAAGAGATTTTATTACCCAATCATAAAATTATTCCTCACACACTCAAAATTCTTCATTCATCACAGTGAATGGGCCAAAATCAGCCCCATAGAACTTGGAGTAAAGGTAAACTAGTAAAAATGTACTGATGTTTGATTTACTATGAGTAATAAGATCCTCTGTCTCTAACCCAGGAATCTCTTGTCTTCTTTCAGCCTGAAATGGTGTCAGGCTAATTTCTTACCTCTCAAATAGGACAAAAGCTCAGATCCTTCCTAGTCCTTGATGTGTATAAACCACACCAACAAATTAAAAATAGGTAAGTTAGCATTAAAATAGGCAAAATATTTGAAGGAGCAATTCACAAAAAGGAATATGTGATTGCGCATCTAAAAATTGTTCAATATCTTTAGTCTTCTGAGAAATATAAATTAACAACACAGTGAGATAGTACTCATCCTGCAGAAAAGCTAATAAAAAGATTGATTATAACCATTGTTCATGAGAATTGAAACAATGAGAACCTTGTATACTGCTAAAGAAGGTGAAAAAAATGCTAGTTACATTTTAGAAAATTATTTTTCACTATTTAAGCTGAATGTTATTTTCTTGGGCTCCAAAATCACTGCAGCCATGAAATTAAAAGACACTTCCTCCATGGAAGAAAAGCTATGACAAACCTAGACAGCATCTTAAAAATAAGAAACATTACTTTGCCAACAAATGTCTATATAGTCAAAGCTATGGTTTTTCCAGTAGTCATGTATGGATGTGAGAGTTGGACCATAAAGAAGATTGAGCGCCGATTGATGATGCTTTTGAACTGTGGTGTCATAGAAGACTTTTGAGAGTCCCTTGGACTGCAGGGAGACCAAACCAGTCAATCCCAAGGTAAATCAGTCCTGAATATTCATTGGAAGGACTGATGCTGATGCTGAAGATACTTTGATATCAGCATACTGATATCAGATACTTTGATTCAGATACTTTGGGCACCTGATGTGAAGAGTGGACTCTTTAGAAAAGACCCTGTTGGGAAGGATTGAAGGCAGGAGGAGAAGGGGACGACAGAGGACAAGATGGTTGGATGGCATCACTGCCTCGATGGACATGAGTTTGAGCAAATTCTGGGAGATGGTGAAGGACAGGGAAGCCTGGCGTGCTGCAGCCCATGGGATCAGAAAGAGTCGGACATGACTGAGCAACTGAACAACAACAGTGACATGCGTCTCCAATGAATGGAAATTTCATTGTATGTATTTGTACATGTATGTGTGGTATGGTGTGGCATATACAAAAAGACTTGTAGTGTAATGTTAAAAAAATACTGTTAACAACCTCAATCTGGAAAAGACTTCAATATTTATCAACAACATGATAGATAATATATGGTGCTAGGTATTCAACAGAATACTACATAGTATTGAACAATATGCAAAAGCATGGATGAATCCCACTACTTGCTTACCTGAAAAAAAAAAAATTTTCACAGAAAAGAATATAGATTTTATTCCTTTATCGTAGAGTTCCAAACTAGTTTGGTTGTAAGAATCTTATAACAGTTATTTTGGAGATGTAGTGACCAGGAAGGGGTCACAAAGGGATGGATAATTAGTAGCATTTTATTTCTTGATCTAAACATTGATTACATAGATTTTAATTTGTGAAGATCAATTAAGCTGTACACTTAGAATATGTTCAATTTTGTAATATGTACATTTTGAATTAATGAAAATGTTTACTTTAAAAAAATCTTCATGCAAGCAATCTGAAAAACAGGAGAACCCACAAAATATGGTAATGTTCTCTACAGCCAACCTTGTAGAATGCAGAATATCTCTACTGCTTTACTTCTTCACTTTTTCAGTTTAAATCCACCTTTAGTTTCTCAGAAATCAGTTGCCAAATCCACTAACCTTTTCAGCTCATCCCTCTTGGTACCTCCATGTATTTAACATAGAACTTTCAGCTCGTTTAAACTTCCTATTAGGCTACTTACTCTCTGTTCCTCTGGTTGAACTACTCTAAGTTATTCTTCTTCATGATTTCCTTCTCTTCCACCTTTTAAACATTAACCATTGATTTTATTTTGCTTTGGTTTCTTTCCATACCTTTTGTCTTCCTCTTTATCTGCTACCATGAATTAAACTACTTATATAATAAAGATTTGGAGAAGCATAATATAATATTAAGCCACGTTTCCTTCTGAGTTCCAAACCTAAATTTCACTTTCAAATGAGCATATTTAAAACTTACCTTATTAAGTCCTCAGATCTGCTGCAGTTTTTGTATTCTGTACCTTTGTACATGTTTCATGCATGCTTGCTAAGTGGCTTCAGTCGTGTCTGACTCTGTGACTCCATAGACGGCAGCCCACCAGGCTCCTCTGTCCACGGGATTCTCTAGGCAAGAATACTGGAGTGGGTTGCCATTTCCTTCTCCATGTCAGCATCTAATTGTCTAAGGCAGAAGCTTGCTGTCACCCTAATTTTTTTTGTGTGTATTTGTTGCTTTGCCTTTTATGTCAACTACTCTCCACATTAATTTGGTCAAGTTGATTCTGTTATTGAAGCTCTTTAGGCTGTATTATCCTTGCCATCCATGCCACTGTTGTCTTGTTTCAAATTCTCATTGTTTCTCCTTCATACATTTTGATTAGAATATACCTGCTTGTCCTACCTCCAGTTTCAACTCCCAAGACTCAGTCTTACAACAAAATTGTAATAGAACTGTTCATTTTCTCATCTGAGACCAGTATACATACTTCTATTTAGCACCTGTGACACTTGTTAAAAAAACTTCCTCTCAATCATAGACGGAGACTGGGACTTTATATTAGGATCTCTGAAGCCACTGTACTGGCAGTGTTTTAGATATTAAGTATATGGGGGTTGGGGCTTCCCTGGTGGCTCAGATGGTAAAGAATCTGCCTGCAAGTGGGAGTCCTGGGTTCAGTCCCTGGGTTGGGAAGGTCCCCTGGAGGAGGGTATGGTAACCCACCCCAGTGTTCTTGCCTGGAGAATTCTCATGGACAGATGGGGTTGAAGAGTCAGACATGACTGAGCAGCTAAGCACAGCACATATGGGCATTGAATAAACTGATATCTCTGTGATTTTAGCTGTTTGTATTTTTCTGTTTATCAGTCTTCACTATCAAGCTAAGCTAGTGGACAATCAGGTCTATGCACTTGATGTGACATTCAATAAGTCTTTGCTTAATGAATAAATGCATGTAATAGAATTAAGTTTAGCTGAAATAAACTTTGATTATGTACTTGTAAGATACTAAAAGATCAATAGTAAAGCTTTACAACAGTTGAAAGAAAGACAATGCATAAAGAATCAATGGAGTAATTGTGAGATAAGTAGTGAATTTATTATGGAAAAAGGAAAGAGTTTTTGTTATCTTTTTATAGTGGAAAAGCTTATTGGGGGAAATTCTATTCATGTAATTTTCAGAAATGAACAGATTGATATTTCAGAACAAGTCATCAAACAAATCTGCATATGTAAGTACCGAATCCAGGTGTTTAAAAGGATGGGCAGGAAAGTAGACGAGCAGGTCATATATAGAGTCAAACAATTTGGTAGAAAATAATAAAAACAGCAAATAATGAAAGGTAGGTACAATGAGCATTTGTATTAAGTAACTTATTAGTGGAACAACAATATTGTCCCTCAGAAGATTAATACCTATTAATTAATTTGGATGTGTTAAGCTGTTTAAGAAATTAGAAATATGTGAATTAAAATTATTTATATTTTCAAAAATATTTGACAGTTGTCAATACCAAAGACCATAAAACAGGTGAAAGTGAAAGTTGCTCAGTCGGGTCTGACTTTGCAACCAGAATTCTCCAGGACAGAATAATGGAATGGGTAGCCTTTCCCTTCTCCAGGGGATCTTCCCAATCCGGATCGAACCCAGGTCTCCCACATTGCAGCCGGATTCTTTACCAGCTGAACCACAAGGGTGACTGCTATCAAATTAAGGTATTAGATGGACCAAATTTATCCTGAAAAGAAAATTGTCTTAGAAACAAAAATGTGATGTTTGAAAACACAGGTATTACTACTTCTCTGGGTAAAAATAATGTTTTGGGGAGGATCTGTTCTAGATGTATAATTTAGAGAAATGTGAATAGCTTTAAGTTTGAATATTGAATATTTAAATGTAAAAGAAAAAAAAGATCTTTATTTGTGTTGGTGTGAAGAAATATGCTTTTGCTAATCTAGGAGCTATATATCTTTAATAGCTTAGAGGCCAAAGGAGACTGGAGTTTTGAAAGCAATTGCATATGATTAGTATTTTTGTAAGGATTTATAACATAATGCTGGATAATAATAACATAATTTCTAATTAGCTGGGTAAAAAGCATATGTTATAAAATAATATAAAATTGTATTTTTTATCTACATTTCCACAGGTGTTTTACATTTCTCTTCGCTAGTGTCTTATTTTTTGAAGCTTTTGTCCTCAAAAGAGGATCTCTTATATCTTTGGTTTTTGCATTCCATTTTCTATGTAACAGAAAACTGTACTTAATGATCTGCATGCTGATGATTGATGAATTACAATCCACTTCTTTCCCTTTATTTTTTTAGATAATTGACTTAAAGGTAGCACAAGATGGAGATCAGAAGGATACAAATGACAAAAAGTGAATGTAATTAACATGATAGATGATGATGTGATGGTTATCATGATAGGAACTATGATGATTAGAGGAAAACATATTGAAATTTTTATATTACTGTTAGTAATAATATTTGCCATATTGTTAATTCAGCTCTCAATTGTTGCATTTAATTCTTCATTGTATTTTCAGCTCTAATTTTGTTTGTTTTAAAATGGTGGCTGCTGAAACTTGAGTTACTAGTCTGAAAAACATATCTACCTAATCTAGAGGGAAGACTCTAGACTGTTATGTGGNTATTTGCCATATTGTTAATTCAGCTCTCAATTGTTGCATTTAATTCTTCATTGTATTTTCAGCTCTAATTTTGTTTGTTTTAAAATAGCGGCTACTGAAACTTGAGTTACTAGTCTGAAAAACATATCTACCTAATCTAGAGGGAAGACTCTAGACTGTTATGTGGAGATGGGATTACCTGGGCAGAATTAATTGGAAAGTGTATTCTTCATTAATCAACAGATATCTTAACTCATTAAGTAAAGTTCATTTTAGCCTCCACTAGCCCCTTTTTATCACTTACTCCCTATTCTCCAGCCAGTGTGGAAGAACAGGAACTCAGGAGGCTCATGGAAACTCACAGTGTGCAGCTAAAGATGAAGAGTCTCTTATATTTCTGCAAAGTTCTAGGGAGAACCGTTCTAAGAACAAACATTTTATACCAGAATTTAGGAAGCTGGATTTCTTCTATAATCTTAACCTATTTGTGTCATGTTGAAAAGTGACAGATTTTGAAGGCTGTAACTTTTGCCTAAACCAATTTATTAAAGTGAACAGCAGGATAATTTGATAAGATTCTTATTTCCTCTAAGCTAAAGCAAAATGAATTCCTCAAAAACTGTGTGGAATAAAAGTAATCCTAATTTAGATCACTCATCATTGATATTTAGCTTCCCAGGTGGTGCTAATGTTGAAGAACCAACCTGCCAATGCAGGAGACTTAAAGACATGGGTTCAATCCCTGGACAGGAAGATCGCTTGGGGGAGGGCATAGCGAGCCACTCCAGTATTCTTGCCAGGAGAATCCTGTGGACAGAGGAGCCGGGCAGGCTGTAGTCCATAGGGTTGCAAAGAATCAGACACAACTGAAGAGACTTAGCATGGGCCAGATCAGTAATGCTGCAGATTAAAAAAAAAAAAAAAAAAAAAGCCAGCAGCAAAGTATTGAAGGGGAGAAAGACTGATGATTTTGAAGACAGATAGACCTGAATTTGAATCTTGATTCTGCCAATTTTCAGTAATATTCCTTGTTATTTAGCTTTGCTAGCTACCTGGAGTCCTCTCAATTAGAAGGACAGAATAGACAGAAGAATCAGCCTTGCATAGTTATTATAATGAGTCAATACCTAGTATAATATCTAAAACCTAGAAATTGCTCCAGAATGGTAACATTCACTATTATTATTGATGTTGGAGGAGCCAGACTCCAAGGGACTGCCAATGATTTTCTTTTCAGTTATTATTCTTGTGTAATCCCCTCGTTCTGTTCATCTGTATGAGCTGGACAATAATGGCTCACATTTAATAAATAAAATATGGAAGAAATTTTGCTAAATCACTTCCAAGATTATGTAGTAAATGACTGCAGTTTCCATATCAGACAATCCTTCTATCTCTCTTAGAGTCACTGTGAAGTCAGATAACATATCACAAGGACACTTAAGCAATGTAAGGGAAGCCCATGCAATGAGAACCACATGCAAGAACTAGCAGAAGCTGTGGTCTGCAGAGCTGTCCCTAGTCATGACTTTTGACAGCCCAGCCAACAGCTTTCCTAAAACTCTCATGAGAGATCCTGGTCCAAAACGACCCATTTAAATCACTTGCAGTTTCCTGAGCCACAGGATTCTCACAGCAGGTTCCTCACACAGGGATTGTGGGATAATAAATGACATTGGTTTTAAACTTCTCATTTATTATATAGCAATGAATAACTAAAATGATGTTATCATCATTGAAGTTATCACACCAGTCCATCCAAAAGAAAATCAGCCCTGAATATTCATTGGAAGGACTGATGCTGAAGCTGAAGCTCCAATACTTTAGCCACCTGATGCAAAGAGCCAACTCATTGGAAAAGACCCGGATCCTGGGAAAGATTGAAGGCAGGAGGAGAAGGAGATGACAGAAGATGAGATTGGGAGTTGGGTGGCATCACTGACTCGATGGACATGAATTTGAGGAAGCCCTGGGAGATGGTGAAGGACAGGGGAGCCTGGTATGCTGCAGTCCATGGGGTCACAGAGTCAGACACGACTGAGAGACTGAACAACACAAAAAATATCTGAAAATCATATATTTTAAGGATTTTTTCAAGAATTTTCAAATATTAAAACTTACAAAATCTTTACTTTTTTGCTAAAGATAAATTAAAAATTTAGTGGAATACCCAAAACCTACACAGTAAAAACAGAATTTGGTAAACATTATTTTGTTATTAGTTTGACTAAGAAAACAGCACAACAAGACCAGAGGGAGTATATGAAAATAGGCGTTAGTTTCAAAGGGACCCTCTACCTGTGAAGAAGACATACCCCTTGTAGCAATTAGTGATTAGATGGAATAGATAAAATCATTAATACTCAGTTCAGTGTTGACTGTCTTTAACATTGTCATCACTATAAAGCAGATATACGGTATTGTAAAATAAAATAAAGTAAAAATTTAAAAAAAATTAAAACAATAGAATATGCAAAAAAAATAAAACTTTAAACACACAGAAGATGATTAAATGCTTTATAGGATTTTATATAGGATATTAGCATGAAGAAAGTGAGAGAGAGAAAAGTTAATATATTGATGGTATATTCAGTTCAGTTCAGTTCAGTCGCTCAGTCGTGTCCGAATCTTTGCAACCCCATGGTATATTCGGGGACTGTTAAGATTTAAGCCATGTATTGAGGATCTGTGGCAAATGAGCTGTACAAGAAAGGCTGCACCATATCACGGGGATGGTTTGTAATGGGTTATTTGAAGTGTAGTTGCTGAGACACCATTTTAGCCATGGCAGTAATGCAGTGACGGTGATGTTTCATTAGCACAGAACAGCAGGTGCTCTCTAGTCGAGTCTGGGTACGCTACTCAGAGACTTTTGTACCTCTTACGGATGGCGTCTGTTACTGATTAGGTGCGCAGTGGACAGTCTTTCCATATGTTATTAAAACTCGTGGAAACTACAGTTTCTGAGCAAATGCTAGAGGAAATGACACTCCTTTCGGTGTCACCATTGTTCTCTTTTTCATTGTGCCATAAGGTTTCATACGGTCTTTCATGCCGATCAAGACACCCTTGTGTGTATGTGGTAACAAGTCAACTGAAAGTCATATTCAGCCCAAGGGAAAGACTTTGGGTTCAAATAGAACTGCGTTCAAACCTGCCTATGCTACTTAATCAGCTTTCGAGTTATTTACTCCAAATCTTCCTTTCCTGAGCTATTAGATAGCATATTCAAAAGCAGAGACATTACTTTGCCGACTAAGGTCCGTCTAGTCAAGGGTATGGTTTTTCCTGTGGTCATGTATAGATGTGAGAGTTGGACTGTGAAAAAGGCTGAGCGCCAAAGAATTGATGCTTTTGAACTGTGGTGTTGGAGAAGACTCTTGACAGTCCCTTGGACTACAACGATATCCAACCAGTCCATTCTGAAGGAGATCAGCCCTGGGATTTCTTTGGAAGGAATGATGCTAAAGCTGAAACTCAGTACTTTGGCCACCTCATGCGAAGAGTTGAAAAAGACTCTGGAAAAGACTCTCATTGGAAAAGACTCTGATGCTGGGAGGGATTGGGGGCAGGAGGAGAAGGGGACGACAGAGGATGAGATGGCTGGATGGCATCACTGACTCGATGGACGTGAGTCTGAGTGAGATGGTGATGAACAGGGAGGCCTGGTGTGCTGTGATTCATGGGGTCACAAAGAGTCGGACACGACTGAGCGACTGAACTGAACTGATACCTACCTCAGCTTGGTGAGGGCTTCCCTGTGGCTCAGAGGTTAAAGCGTCTGCCTGCAATGTGGGAGACCTGGGTTCAATCCCTGGGTTGGGAACATTCCCTGGAGAAGGAAATGGCAACCCACTCCAGTATTCTTGCCTGGAGAATCCCATGGATAGAGGGGCCTGGTGGGCTACAGTCCATGGGTTGCAAAGAGTTGGACACGACTGAGTGACTCTAGGCTAGGTAGGTATATCTACCTTAGTGGGTTGTCATGAAGATAACTTTCTAGACCATTGTGAGTACTCTGTGGATATAAATTTCATTCCCTTTTATTAAATAAATGAGGAAAATACTTTCCAGTTAATTAGGCCTTTTGCAATTAAAAAGTAATTAGAAGCAAAGGAATCTCAAAATCAGGAATTTGCATTCCTTTCCTTTTTTAAGTCAACATGTATAATACAATTTTTGTCTTCCTGTCTGTGGAAGAAATTTCCAAGACTACACTGAAAGTATTATATGAATTTATTTTCATAGGGTATGTAAAAGCATGAAACATAGGTGCTCTATTCATTACTCTACTTAAAAAGCACAAACACACATACACACACATACACACACACATTTATCAAGACGTTTAGGTTATAGTTTCCTAGTATACAACTCATGTATCCTAGAAAGAAAATAGTTTTCAGAACATTTGAAATGCATAAGCACATTGCCAACAGAGCATTCTGCCAATTCCTAAGCTAAAACCTCAGGCTTTCAAATATTTGTTTGATAAATAAGAATGAAACAAACCATTCTGCTACACCTCTGCTGAAATAATTAAAATAATATGAGGCTTTTTAACAGAGTATGTTGACTAAATCACAGCCAGATTAAAAGCATTTCTATTATTAAAAAGATAAGTCTTTTTTTTCCTTCATTTTAATCTTCTATTTCGGTTTCATCACTTTAAAAGCAAACCTGAATAAAATTGACGAGGAAGACACTTAAGTGACATCACATCCTTCTGCAGGATTTAGAAATATGTTTCAAAATTTTCTATGAACACTGGGCCAAACATGAATCTTCTGATTTTGTTCAGGTGCCATATAAATGTATATATTTTAAGTTCACTACTTTACGGAAGTATTTTTGAAGAATCAATTCACCAGACCTCTCTATTGTTGATTGCACAAATAAGTATCAATTTTGTGATTCTGTGTTTTAATTTTTTCACATATGAATGATAATTACTCAAATGAAATTATGCATTTCTTATCACTCTTAGAACATAAATATGAACTCAGATCACTTGTAAAATAAGCATTGAAGAAAGTCAAACACATTTACCTTTCACCTTTCATCAATAGCTATAAATAAATATATATGTGTGTCTGTATGTACACACACACATATATTTATAAAATAGGAAGTTTGTGGTGTAAATACATGATGACGTGAAGTGTTAAACTTATTGCTTTTGCATTTTGCACATTTGGTTGGGTTTTACTAAAAAAGAGTAGGCTAGGGAAGGTAAAAACAGGATTGCTTTAGAGAAAAACAAAAAAGAAATGCCTCCTTTTAAAGATGAATGTTAAAGAAAACACCATATTATTGAGCTAAAATAGGTTCTTCTGGGAAAATGCTTATGTTAGGTAAAAAAGGAAAAAAAATCATTTCTGAACAAATATTAAATTTTTATCATTTCTTTAATCACTGCTGCTTGATTATATTTTAATGCTTTATAAAAACAAACTGACTTATAATTTGTTAGTAAATCTCTATACATTGTGTATAGAGAATTGGTTTCATTTGTTTGCCTTTGCTTTTTCCCCCCTGAAAACAGGAATTAAGTATGCCTCAACAATCAGATCTGTAACATCACCAAAAATGAATCATCAGGTGGCAACAAAATACAAAAAGCAAAGTTCAGAAAACAGCTAAAGTTTCATCCTCTTAACTTTTAAATCCTATAATTGTTTAATGTTTTAAATCCTATAATTGTTTAATATGTTTGCTTTTGAACTGTGGTGTTGGAGAAGACTCTTGAGAGTCCCTTGGACTGCAAGGAGATCCAACCAGTCCATTCTAAAGGAGATCAGTCCTGGGTGTTCTTTGGAAGGAATGATGCTAAAGCTGTAACTCCAATACTTTGGCCAGTTCATGCGAAGAGTTGAGTCATTGGAAAAGACTCTGATGCTGGGAGGGATTGGAGGCAGGAGGAGAAGGGGACGATAGAGGATGAGATGGCTGGATGGCATCACCGACTCGATGGACGTGAGTTTGAGTGAACTCCGGGAGTTGGTGATGGACAGGGAGGCCTGGCGCGCTGCGATTCATGGGGTCGCAAAGAGTCAGACATGACTGAGCGACTGAACTGAACTGATGTTTCCATCTCTCAGAAAGCAAGCAGTTGCACTTGAATATATGTCAGTCCTTTCTACCCATGTAAGTAATATCCAGTGCGAATAAACACAGTGTATGGGTTTACTCTGGTGGCCACACACACTCACTCCAGTGATTCAATACCCGACTCAATTTATTCAACTCTTTCCATAACATCCGTTCACTTGCTTTCCTGTTAATTTCTCCTTGCTGCATCCCTCATGTTGCAGTTTATATACCCTTCCTGTGCAGGACTGTATTATGGACCTCAAGAGCTGGTAATTTTAATCTTACTGTTAACCAGTCTTCATTTTCCTTTAGGAAGTAAAAATGAACCTGCTAAATACCTGAGTTTATCTGGGTGCCCATAAGCCCCAGTCCATCCTAACTCCTTGGGCTTCTTCCTTCTCCATCCTAAAGTTACTTTCTCAGAATTTTCCTGGAAATACTGTACATACTCATGATTGTCTTTAATGAGTGATAGGGGAGGTTCTCCAATGTAAAATAAAAACCTTTCTGGTGTCCAAGCATTTAGACTGAAAAAAATAGGAATTTTGTGAACAAAAAAAAAATATTGTTTTACAAATTATTCTTCTCATATGCAAGCATGAATTTAATTCCAGCATCATGAAGGTTTTGACAGTTATGCTGACAGAGGCATGCTGCATACTCAGACTGACCTTGAGCTTGCAGCTGTGAATGCTGTTTACAGAAGCCATGCTTTCTCCAGTTCTGCCTCGTTGCATCACGCTAAGTTCAATGCTTTTACTCACAAAGAGCTGACCTATCTCCTTGTGACCCACTCTAGGTATTAGCAACACCATATCAATGCTGTTACCGTAAACCTTGCAAGCTCTTCTGTGGTATGTCAGTGAGGAAATGGGTATAGTTAAATACTTGCAGGAATCACAGTATAGACAAGCTGGTACAAGCAAGTGAGTGAAACATTTTACGATTTTGTTTTCCCATTTCTTGTTAATTATTCATTATCTAGTTGAGTTCAAAAATTGCAGCAAAAAGTTGATTTTTGACGCTAGGTGAAAATAATATGAAATATTTATAAAAGGACCTTCAATAGATAACTTTTAACATCATAACCATTTAGTATACTAAATAGTATACTTTGAAAATTAAAATAAAAATCTAGATTCAAGTTTTCTACCTTTAGTAACCAATAATGGTAGTAAAATATGAGACAATTTTTTATGTATATTTTGTTGTTTAAGGGATTATGATCAGCTCTAGCTTAATAATGGAAAAAGCATAACTCAAGAAATGATTTCAATCATCTATGACTCAAGTATTTTCCTTTCCAGTTTTCTGTCCCTTCATCACTGCCTTTGTTTAGGTCCTTGTCACCGAGTAATTCTGATATTAAAGCAGTCTTGTAACCGCTGCCTTTGCCTTCAGTCATTTCCCACTACAATCACACCTTCATACTGATGTCAAATTACCCTATAGCAATGGCATTTTTATATTAGTCTTTCAAGGAATTCTGTTGCCTCCTACACAATGAGCTGACTCTTAAACCTAGCATTCAAAGTTCTTCAAAACTTGATCTTAACATTCTTTCCAACATTGTCACTCACATATTTTTATATCAAGACCACATTTAACCAGTTGGTGCACAAGTTTTTGTAAAGTCAAAACTGACATTTAAATTCCAGTTCTAACACTTAGTTTTCAGACCTCTGATAGCCCAATGTACTGGAGCTTCAATTTCTTGTTATATAAAGTAGGGAACTTTTCACTCAAAAACTTGTAAAGTCTATTGCTAATAATAATAGTAGCATCAGCAACAGTAGTAGCAGTAGTCAGAATAGGCATTAATATTATAATATTACTAACATATAATATTAGTAATATTAAAAGTAGTATAGCACTAGCTGATAACTATGTCTTTAAGAAGTATTTTATATACACTGCATTATTTAACCCACCAACAGCCCTATAAATAGGTTATATTAGACCTACTTTAAATAAAGAAATTGAATCACACAGAGTTATATAATTTACTAGACTTTCACAGACAATAGTTGTTAGCATTTCAAATCTGATTTGTCTTAAAGGACTTAAGTAAACCTAACTTCAAAATCACATGCAGTATTGCTAATCCATTCACTTTTCTTGGGAGAATTTCCATAGTTTCTCAGATTCTCCAAGAAGTTTGTGAACCTCGAAAAGCTCAGAATCATTGAGCTCAACTCTTGGTTCCTTAATTAAGAACAAGGGACACTGGAGATTTATCTCTGAGACTATGGTGTTTCATATTGTCTGGGCCACAGTAGAAAAATTAATTGTATGTAAGGATAAATTGTTTATCAATGATTCTATAAATACTTCCATGCTTATAGTGGATACTTAGTATTGATTAAAGAAATATGTCAACTAGCTGCTGATCTGGAAATAGCACATAATACTGGGATTATTATACTAGCCATACTTAGAAAGGCTACTGAATGGATAGTACTTAAAGTTCACATACAGTGAAAGGATATATAATTAAGTTCCTGAAAAATGGCTTTGCGTTTATTACACTATTGCTTTTGTTTAGGTAGTCATTAAAATTTATTTCTTTTGCACTACCGAGCGGGAGAGGAAAGTAATCCTCCAGAATCAGCTTGATCATTAAATTGATCTACCCAGGGGAGAGTATCACACATATAAACCACACATGAATAAATGACAAAGGGCATAAATGAGAATATTTCTAGACTCCTAACTAGGCTCAACAGGAGAGGGATAAAAACTGTTAATATCATGGTGCAATTAGCCACAACGATTCTTATTTCTTTAGAAGGACTATTTTAAATGTTGTGAAGGTGAAACTTGCTCAGTCGTGTTCAGCTCTTTGGGACCCCATGGACTATACAGCCCATGGAATTCTCTAGGCCAGAATAGTACAGCAGGCAGCCTTTTCCTTCTCCAGGGGATCTTCCCAACCCAGGGATAGAACTCAGGTCTCCCTCATTGCAGGCAGATTCTCTACCAGTTGAGCCACCAGGAAAGTCCTAAATGTTGTGAGTTCAGTTCAGTTCAGTTCAGTCGCTCAGTTGTGTCCGACTCTTTGCGACCCCATGAATCGCAGCACGCCAGGCCTCCCTGTCCATCACCATCTCCCAGAGTCAGACTCACGTTCATTGAGTCCGTAATGCCATCCAGCCATCTCATCCTCTGCCGTCCCCTTCTCCTCTTGCCCCCAATCCTTCCTTTGCTGTCTAGTCAAGGCTATGGTTTTTCCTGTGGTCATGTATGGATGTGAGAGTTGGACTGTGAAGAAGGCTGAGCACAGAAGAATTGATGCTTTTGAACTGTGGTGTTGGAGAAGACTCTTGAGAGTCCCTTGGAAAAATGAATAAAACATTTGCCTTGGCCTTGATTATCCAAATATTATCCCAAGGTGTCCACTTTACCTAAGATATATTTAAGTTAGTTTAATTATATGATTTTTTTCTAAAGTCCTTTTAAATTAGAATCTATAAGTGTTTGGTGGTAGATATCTTTGGAAATACCTTTACTGATTTTTGGAAGAACTATTAGATGGCTATTTGTTTTCCTTATATTTTAAAGGCCTGGTGTTTATTTATGCCTTATTATTGTAAATCAGTGGCATGCTCTGAACGTAACTGCATCCCAAAAGGCAAACTGTGTAACATTCGCAGAAACTCTCCTCAGTATCTGGGGAAGTGTTTTGAAATGTAAGGTGAAAATGAAAATCCATGTACTTTACCCTTCTCCTAATTTTCGTAGTAGTACTTTTTCCTTTTCTTTAGAAAATATTTTCTTTCCTACAAGCCTTTTAGACTTAATTAAAAATTAGAAGCAATGAAAACGATTAAAACTTTTTGAGCAGCTGGAGTTGTACTTAGGAAGTACATTTGAAAGTATTAAGTTTGGCATTCATTTAGTGGAGAAAAGAAATAGAAATTATTGTTACAGATGCTTAGAAAGAGTCCTTACGCAGCAGCTGTGCAGCAGCTGTTCACTTTGAACGGGAGGCTTGATAGGGTGGCCCTTCCCTTCTGGATGCAAACTCTGAAGTCTTGAGAAGACGTTTAGGGCTAAGGACAAAGTAAACAATTCCACTTCCTCAGGACACATGAATTTTTTGTTGTGGTCCTAGACTGTTCAGTTCAGTCACTCAATCGTGTCCGACTCTTTGTGACCCTATGAATTGCAGCATGCCAGGCCTCCCTGTCCATCACAATCTCCTGGAGTTCACTCAAACTCATGTCCATCAAGTCAGTGATGCCATCCAGCCATCTCATCCTCCGTTGTCCCATGCCCCTCCTGCCCCAATCCCTCCCAGCATCAGGGTCTTTTCCATTGAGTCGACTCTTCGCATGAGGTGGCCAAAGTATTGGAGTTTCAGCTTTAGCATCAGTCCTTCCAAAGAACACCCAGGACTGATCTCCTTTAGAATAGACTGGTTGGATCTCCTTGCAGTCCAAGAGTCTTTTCCAACACCACAGTTCAAAAGGATCAATTCTTCGGCGCTCAACCTTCTTCACAGTCCAACTCTCACATCTATACATGACCACAGGAAAAACCATAGCCTTCGACTAGACGGACCTTAGTCGGCAAAGTAATGTCTCTGCTTTTGAATATGCTATCTAGGTTGGACATAACTTTCCTTCCAAGGAGTAAGCGTCTTTTAATTTCATGGCTGCAGTCACCATCTGCAGTGATTTTGGAGCCCCAAAAAATAAAGTCTGACACTATTTCCACTGTTTCCCCATCTATTTCCCATGAAGTGATGGGACCAGATGCCATGATTTTCATTTTCTGAATGTTGAGCTTTAAGCCAACTTTTTCACTCTCCTCTTTCACTTTCATCAAGAGGCTTTTGAGTTCCTCTTCACTTTCTGCCGTAAGGATGGTGTCATCTGCATATCTGAGGTTATTGATATTTCTACCAGCGATCTTGATTCCAGCCTGTGCTTCTTCCAGTCCAGCGTTTCTCATGATGTACTCTGCATAGAACTTAAATAAGCAGGGTGACAATATACAGCCTTGACGGACTCCTTTTCCTATTTGGAACCAGTCTGTTGTTCCATGTCCAGTTCTAACTGTTGCTTCCTGACCTGCATATAGGTTTCTCAAGAGGCAGGTCAGGTGGTCTGGTATTCTCATCTCTTTCAGAATTTTCCACAATTTTTTTGTGATCCACGCAGTCAAAAGTTTTGGCATAGTCAATAAAGCAGAAGTAGATGTCTTTCTGGAACTCTCTTGCTTTTTCCATGATCCACCAGATGTTGGCAATTTGATCTCTGGTTCCTCTGCCTTTTCTAAAACCAGCTTGAACATCTGGTATTAAGAAGAGGTGGCAAGAATACATAGAAGAACTGTACAAAAAAGATCTTCATGACCAAGATAATCACTATGGTGTGATCACTCACCTAGAGCCAGACATTCTGGAATGTGAAGTCAAGTGGGCCTTAGAAAGTATCATTGCGAACAAAGCTAGTGGAGATGATGGAATTCGAGTTGAGCTATTTCAAATCCTGGAAGATGATGCTGTGAAAGTGCTGCACTCAGTATGCCAGCAAATTTGGAAAACTCAGCAGGGGCCACAGGACTGGAAAAAGTCAGTTTTCATTCCAATTCCAAAGAAAGGCAATGCCAAAGAATGCTCAAACTACCGCACAGTTGCACTCATCTCACACGCTAGTAAAGTAATGCTCAAAATTCTCCAAGCCAGGTTTCACCAATATGTGAACCATGAACTTCCAGATGTTCAAGCTGGTTTTAGAAAAGGCAGAGGAACCAGAGATCAAATTGCCAACATCTGCTTGGAATACAGAATGAAGCAGGGCAAAAGCTAATGGAGTTTTGCCAAGAAAATGCACTGGTCATAGCAAACACCCTCTTCCAACAACACAAGAGAAGACTCTACACATGGACATCACCAGATGGTCAACACTGAAATCAGATTGATTATGTTCTTTGCAGCCAAAAATGGAGAAGCTCTATACAGTCAGCAAAAACAAGACTGGGAGCTGACTGTGACTCAGATCATGAACTCCTTATTGCCAAATTCAGACTTAAATTGAAGACAGTATGGAAAACCACTAGACCATTCAGGTATGACCTAAATCAACTCCCTTATGATTATACAGTGGAAGTGAGAAATAGATTTAAGGGACTAGATCTAATAGATAGAGTGCCTGATGAACTATGGATGGAGGTTCTTGACATTGTACAGGGCCTAGACTGTAAGGGGGCTTAACTCAGTTTTGCCAGTTACTAGGTAACTTTGGCCAAGTCATGCCATTATGAAATTCATCATTTCCTGCTCTGGAAAATAGTGATAATAACAAAATTTAACTAATATGGTGAGACATACTGCATGTGAATATTAACTGATATTCTTTGTGTTGCTTTTTTAACACTTCAGGAGAACTTTTTGTTTCCTTTAATTCTAGTCTGGAGATGTCCTTAATAATACTATACACTTTAACAATACAAAACACTTTAAAGGTTTGAGCATATGTGAAAGAAAATTAGAGTTGTCATTAAAACAGTCTAATTTGCATGGCACACAGGTAAACACTATTCAAAATTGTAACTTCATTCCCTCATATTAGCTCATGTATGGTAACAACTAATGAATTATCGTAATAATAAGCTTTTTCATAGTCTTAACTATGACTCAGTTGAGAGAAAGTATCCAGAGGAGGAGCCAAGGAGTCATTCTTTAGCCTGAGAACCTTGGGGAATGAGTGACATGTTGAGACCAGGAACAGCGGACAGAAAGAAGGCAACGGAAGTGCACCAGACCCTTGAGGAACTGGAGGCTTGATGAGAGTAGAGATGGAAATAAGGGACGTGTGAAAATCTTACCCCAAATCAGCTTCTATCCCGTCCTACCTTGCAGAGCTCAGAAGGGATCTGACTCTTGTCCAGAGGTGGGCGGCCATGACGGAGGATGGGGCCCAGCTCTCCCGTGTGGAGAGCCTGACCGAGCCAGTAGCGCAGCCTCAAAAGTGCTATTGCGGAGGCAGCCAGAATGTTCAGTCATGAGGTCTTGATGACAAACTCAGTGACATACTTCTAGTTCATAATAAGTGGTCAACACATAGTGTTTTTTTCTTGTTATTTTTTCGCATGTCTCCCAGACTCTTCCTGGCTCGTCAGCAGGAACCCCAGGTTTTACTGGCTGGCAAGGAAGAGGCCCTCATAGCTCATTTGGGAGTCTGCCTGCGGTGCTGGAGACCCAGATTCAATTCCTGAGGGGGGAAGTTCCCTTGGAGAAGGAAATGGCAACCCACTCCGGTATTCATGCCTGGAGAGTCCCATGGACAGAGGAGCCTGGCGGGCTACAGTCCCTGGGGGTCTCAAGAGGCGGACATGAGTTAGTGACTAAACCACCACCAAGAAAGAGGCCCTCTCTTCAGAGAGACGCCAAGAGAATAGAAATAAAGGGGCAACCAAACAGGTCTTATATATTTGACAAAAACATATGAGGCAGCAAAATAGCTGATATTTTTATCTGTGAAAGTTTGCAGTCACATATTTTTCTCAAATTTAGTTAGAATTATCACCAAACCTTTCAGTTTATGTAGAGATAATTGGACTGGACAATTAAGACACTTATTTATATATATATATATATATATATGGATTATTGTACAAATACTCAGATGCTTCAGAGTAGCTTCTTTTTCTACCCAGTTTTGTTTTGTTTTTTTAAGCTTTTCTTTCCTATCTCCTAATCCTAACCACATAGTGAGGAATTAGAGTGCTTAAATGTCCCATATTACTTACCTGTTACTGCATAAAAAATAAGTCACCCCAAACCTTAGCAACATAAAACAACACACTTATTATCTCACACAGCTTGGTGGAGCAGGGGCAGGTAAAGTATCCAAGAGCAGTTTAGCTGGGTGGTTTTGATTCAAGGTACACGTGAATGTGTAGTGAAATTACTGGTTGTGGCTGCAGTTATCTGAAAGAGGCTGTAAAATCTACTTCCAAGCTTGCTCATGTAGCTCTTTGGTAGGAGGCTTTGGTTCTCTGCATATACCCCTCTGCAGAGAGAGCTGTTTATAGGACATGGGAACTAATTCTCCAGAGAGAAATAACCAAGAGGGAAGTCCTAATGAATATTATGACCTGACCTTGGAAATCGCATGCCATCACTTCTACCATATTCTACTCCAGCAAGTACATGTAATGAAATACCAGGAGGTAGAAGTCATTTGCACCACCTTGGAGATTTGACTCCCACATATTTCTTTAGCTTCTTAACTGGCAAAACCAGTGTGTGGATAGTTGGAGAGGACAGAAGTTTAAGGAGGCCCATCCTGTTTATCTGTTAGGCACTGAGGTAACTACCACTAATCAGAGATTTCATGATGATTTCTGAATTTTGGTTCTAGACATGGACTTGAGTATTTTAAATTACATATTTAAATAGAAATTATGAATTTGCTCAAATATGTTCCCAGTCATTTTACCTACAAGTAAATATTAAGTATTTCCATGCATCAGAAGCTGTCAGGGAAATTATGATATGTGTTCAGTTCAGTTCAGTCGCTCAGTCATGTCCGACTCTTTGCGACCCCATGAATCGCAGCACGCCAGGCCTCCCTGTCCATCACCAATTCCCGGAGTTCACTCAGACTCACGTCCATTGAGTCAGTGATGCCATCCAGCCATCTCATCCTCTGTCATCCCCTTCTCCTCCTGCCCCCAATCCCTCCCAGCATCAGAGTCTTTTCCAGTGAGTCAACTCTTCGCATGAGTCAAAGCTTCACAGAAGAGGTGTTTCTGAATTTTGTTTTGAAGGGTTAAAAATTTTTGTAAGACTGACAGAGGTAAACAAAAAGACATTAGAAAAACAAACGCAGACCTTCAGAAAGTTTTAGAGAAGGAAATGGCAACCCACTCCAGTGTTCTTGCCTGGAGAATCCCAAGGACGGGGGAGCCTGGTGGGCTGCCGTCTATGGGGTCACACAGAGTCAGACACGACTGAAGCGACTTAGCAGCAGCAGCAGCAGAAAGTTTTAGAAGACAACATACAGAATGATACTGCATTTATAAAACTATAGTTTATTTAAAGACACACATTTGATTAAGTATAAGCAGGAGACTGAGAAATTTAAAATTCGTTAGTGATTGCCTCTGGAGGGACCGGGACAGTCAAAGGTAAGGGCAAAAACAGATTGATTTAGTGATGCTAATGTTTTAATGCTTATAGGATTATGAGTGTCATGATTACATATAGCAGTTTTGCGTATGAAATATTGTACAGTCATTTTTGATATTCAAGGTATGCTCTTAGCAGAAGGAGTTGCATATGGAAATGGATGGAGGGTTGAAAAAGTTTAGAATGAAATATAAAGACATAATTATGACAAGGAAATTTTAAATAATGCATTATGTTTGGTAATATACAGTTCAGTGTCCTGAAATTATATTGGAGTATATGAAGTGAAGAAGATTAAGGATTCAATTGAAAGCCACACACTCAAATCTCAAAATCTTACAAAAGAAGCAAGTCCTATTTCTGTATTAAGAGCCAGTAAGCTGATTTCTCCTTTGTCTCCTGCATGTTGATAAGATCAAGGCATATTGCAATTGAGAGTCTTGAATCATGTAAATTAATGACAAGTTACAGAAGCAGTTATTATTTTCATCATTAGGCAAAAGGTCTGGTGCATTTAAATTGTCTAAAATTCATCATGGGCCAAAAGCTTTTGTTCCAAGTAGAATTCAAACTACCGACTGGTACTTTACTTAACAACTTACCCTTTTAAACTATTATGAATCTTCAGTAAGTTTTAATTATATTATTGCCAGTCATCTGAAGGATGGTAATTACTTGGAGCGTTTAGCCAGTATTTCTGATTAAAAGTGCTGTGGCAAACTCAATAGGTCATGGGTTCATGTCCTAAGCCTGTTAATTTTCTTCTAAAGCCTTACTTTATTTCTTAAACAAGGAATGACTCCACTCTTAGGAAAGATGCTTAGAAGAAATCGGATTAATCTGAAGTGAATAGATATATGAAATATGATTTTTGCTATTATCACTTTGTCTTACTTTTTGTGGTTTTTTTCATTCTCTTACTAGCTGAAAGGAAAAAAAAAAAAGTGAATAAAACACTGTTTTCCTGTGAGAGATTTGAAGTACTTGTTAATTCAACAAGGTCCAAAAGTTTGATACATGGCTAACAGTGATATTTGTCTGACCAAGAGTGAAAGAATGAATTCCTACATATTTATCTAAGAACAAAGTTCAGGTTATTTTTTTCCTAGGGAAGGGGACATAATACACAGGAGGAAGGTTATGAAGGTTGGATTTATTTCCTTTTAAAGAATAAAGACAAGACATAACCCCTGTAAGATCACATTGGGACTTTCTGACAAAGAAGTTGTATCTGTTTTGATAAAAGAAGGGCAGGCGAGTCTAGAGGTATTTTCCAAACCAGTGCTATCACCTTGCCAAGCCTGGATGTCACCCTAGCATCTTGGGAACCTTGAGTGCAAACCATTGTGTCTTCTGCTCTTGGTTCCAGAGCCTTGTTTTGTTGGTTCAGTGCACGCTTGATGGATTCCTGTTTTGTCATTAGGTCTGTTTTTGATAAAAACTTCTCTCACTTTTAGCACACTGATACCACATTCCAGCCAAATTTACCTGTATTTTGTAGGCATGAGTATGCCCAGACCCTAAGCACACACCTGTCCTACCACTTTGCAACTTCTTTGCAGTTGTAGTTCTTGTTGTTCAGTTGTGAAGTCGTGTCTGACTCTTTGTGAACCTGTACTGCTTCTCATCCTGTTTGTCTCGCTGTTAACACTGTGCACGCTGTTGGTTGATCCCAGAGTAGGCAAGCCGTGAGTGAAGAGGCTGGGAGAAGATGTGAGAAGCTGTAGGAACTGAGGACACGTTTCTTCTCTCTTGGCTGGCACAGCCGCCATAGCAGCAGCCACAACATAACCATAACCAAGCCGTAACGGAGCCACAACATAACCTCATACAGTGTAACCATGTTCGGCTCCAGTGTAGTCCGGGTGCAGCAGCAGCCGGGGCTTTCATGGTGAAGCTCATACAGGAGTATGGCACGAAGCAGCCCATGACGAAGCGAGTACCTCGTGCTGTGCACACGCAGTGCTATAAGCAATCTCAGCTGTTACGTAGTCATTATTTACACAATCTGGGGCGAGAGAGCCTCAACACGCCATCTTGGCGTGTTCTCTCCCCACCGACCCCATGGACTGCAGCACGCCAGGCCTCCCTGTCTCTCACCATCTCCCAGAGTTTACCCAAGTTCAGGTGCACTGAATCAGTGATACTGTCCAACCGTCTCATCCTCTACCACCTTCTTCTCCTCCTGCCTTCAGTCTTTCCCAGCATCAGGTCCTTTCCAATGAGTTGGCTCTTCCCATCAGATCAAAGCATTGGAGCTTCAGCTTCAGCATCAGTCCTTCCAATGAGTATTAAGGGTTGGCGTCACTTAGGATTAACTGGTTTGTTCTCCCTGTTGTCCAAGGGACTCTCAAGAATCTTCTGCAACACCACAGTTCAAAAGCATTAATTCTTCGGCACTCAACTTTCTTTTTGGTCCAGCTCTCACATCTATACATGACTATTGGAAAAACCATAGCTTTGACTATATGGACCTTTGTCGCCAAAGTGATGTCTTTGCTTTTCAATATGCTATCTAGGTTTGTCATAGCCTTCCTTCCAAGAAGCAAGTGTCTTCTAATTTCATGGTTGCAGTCACCATCCGTATTGATTTTTGAGCCTGAGAAGAGAAAATTTGTCACTGCTTCCACTTTTCCATCCCTCTATTTGCCAAGAAGTGATGGTTTCGGATGTCATGATCTTAGTTTTTTTAGCATTGAGTTTTAATCCAGCTTTTTCACTTTCCTCCTTCACCCTCATCAAGAGGCTCTTTAGTTCCTCTTTGCTTTCTGCCATTAGAGTGGTATAATGTACATGTTTGAGGTTGTTGTTATTTCTCCCAGCAATCCTGACTCCAGCTTGTAACTAATCCAACCCAGCATTTCACATGATGTACTCTGCATATAAGTTAAATAAACAGGGTGACAGTATACAGCCTTGACATACTCCTTTCCCAATTTTGAACCAGTCAGTTGTTCCATGTAAGGTTCTAACTGTTGCATCTTGGCCTGCCTACAAGTTTCTCAGGAGATGGGTAGGGTGGTCTGGTATTCCCATCTCTTTCAGAATTTTCAGTTTGTTGTGATCCACATGGTCAAAGCCTTCCACATAGTCAATGAATCAGAAGTAGATGTTTTTCTGAAATTCTCTTGCTTTCTCTATGTTCCAAAGAATGTTGGCAATTTGAGCTCTGGTTGCTATGCCTTTTCTATGTACATCTGGAAGTTCTCAATTCAAGTACTGCTGAAGCCTAACTTGAAGGATTTTGAGCATACCCTTACTAGCATGGGAAGTGAACACAATTGTCCAGTAGTTTGAACATTCTTAAGCCTTACCCTTCTTTGGAATTGAGACAAAAACTGACCTTTTCCAGTCCTGTGGCCACTGCTGGGTTTTCCACACTTGCAAACGTATCCAGTGCAGCACTTTGGCAACGTTAACTTTTAGTATTTTAAATAGCTCAGCTGGAATTCCATCACCTCTACTAGCTTTATTGGTAGTAATGCTTCCTAAAAGAACCTTTAATGTATTTTTCTGGGCATGAGTATGCACAGATGCTGAGCATACAACTGTCCTACCACTTTGCACCTTATTTGTGGTTGCAGTATCTCATCAATATTAGATTTGTATCTTAATGAATATATGTCCGATATAAAATCACAAAGGTGCTCATTCCAGAGTTGGTGTTAGACGTCTGACATGTAAAATACCTGTGATTCATTTCCTCCCTACTTCTTCTCACCAGTGAGTGTCCTCTGAGACACAATCTGAAGCCTTCTCTGTATATTACACACTCACAAACACTCCTGTGGTTCCTACATCTCTAATTAAATGACTCCCTTCTTCTTTCTGTTATCTCTGCCTGTGACCAGCGCATGCTTGCTGGATGATCCACAAGAGCATGTTTCATTGTATTTTTTTTTTTTAATTTAACTCAAAATGTAATCTTTCAAAGTCCTGTTTTCCAGTAAATCTGACCTCCTGTGCCTTTTGATTTTACACTCTCCAAGCACTGTGAACATCCCACTCTCAGTCCTTAGTCCCTCCAATCATTATAATTCCTCCTCTAAAATATTTTACAAAAGCAAACTTGTTCTTCATTCTCCAGTAATTTCCTATAGATCATAGCCTTTTTCATTACTTCAAACACAACTATCTTCTGGCACTTTTTGAGCAACTTAGTGACATTTATTGAGCGCTCGTGTATTTTAGTTCCACTGTCTCAACTTAGTCACATTTATTGAGTGTTCACATATTTTAGTTCCACTGTCTGATGCCATATAAGAGAAGTGGTCTCCTCAGTTTTCTCTTACCTCATTTCATTCTCTTTCCACCCATGATAGTCTGGAAAACAACTGGGGAGTGGGCAGACAGAAAAACGTTGTTAGGGGAGTACAAACTTTCAGTTATACGATGAATAATTTAAGGCTGAGCACCGAAGAATTGATGCTTTTGAACTGTGGTGTTGGAGAAGACTCTTGAAAGTCCCTTGGACTGCAAGGAGATCCAACCAGTCCATTCTGAAGGAGATCAGCCCTGGGATTTCTTTGGAAGGAATGATGCTATAGCTGAAGCTCCAGTACTTTGGCCACCTCATGCGAAGAGTTGACTCATTGGAAAAGACTCTGATGCTGGGAGAGATTGAGGGCAGGAGGAGAAGGAGATGACAGAGGATGAGATGGCTGGATGGCATCACTGACTCAATGGACACGAGTCTGAGTGAACTCCAGGAGTTGGTGATGGACAGGGAGGCCTGGCGTGCTGCGATTCATGGGGTCGCCAAGAGTCGGACACGACTGAGCGACTGAACTGAACTGACTGTATAGCATGGTGACTATAGTTGATGACACTGAATTTTATCACTGCAATTTGATAAGAGAGTTCTCACCGCAAAGAAAGAAAGCTGGTAATGGATGCGTTTATTAACTCATTGAGGAGAATCCTTTCACGATGTAAACATATATCAAACTACCACAATTTGAGTATTTTGCAATTTTGTCAATTGTACTTCAATAAAGTTTGTGGGAGGAAGAAAAAAATCTGAACCATATTTCGGTGGAAATGACATTCTGTTCTTTACTATTCAAATTCTAATTAGTCCTCTACTTCCTGCGAACTCATTCACTCATTCAGCTCATTTAATGATTGAAAGTGAAAGTGAAGTCGCTCAGTTGCATCTGACTCTTTGCGACCCATGGACTGTAGCCCGCCAGGCTCCTCCCTCCATGGGATTCTCCAGGCAAGAGTACTGGAGTGGGTTGCCATTTCCTTCTCTAGGGGATCTTCCCGACCCAGGGATCGAACCCAGGTCTCCCCAATTCCAGGCAAACGCAGGCAGATGCTTTAACCTCTCACGCCTCAGAGGTTAAAGCGTCTGCCTGCGTCTGCCCTTCCCTGGTGGCAACCCACTCCAGTATTCTTGCCTGGAGAATCCCATGGACAGAGGAGCCTGGTGGGCTGCAGTCCCCAGGATCGCAAAGTGTCGGACAAGACTGAGTGACTTCATTTAATGATTAATCATCTGTCAGACAATGTCTTTGAACTGAGGGCACGAAGATATATGATGCACAAGTTCAGTCTTTAAAGAGTTCAAAATTCATTGGGAAGACCTGCTCAGAGATGATGACAATAAAATGCTACTGGGTTTTATGATAAGGTGATGCACAATGGGTTATGAGAGCAAAAAGAGAGCACGTGGTAATTGTACCCCTTTGTGGAAGGACTTCATAGAGAAGGTAACATATGAGCACTCACACCAAGTCAGCTTGATATGCATCCAACACACCAAGAGGGCTTCCCTTGTGGCTCAGTTGGTAAAAGAATCCACGTGCAATGCGGGAAACCTGAGTTCAATTCCTGAGTTGGGAAGATCCCCTGGAGAAGGGAAAGGATACCCACTCCAGTCTGGCCTGGAGAATTCCATGGATTGTATAGTCCATGGGGTCACAAAGAGTCGGACACGACTGAGAGACTTTCACTTCACTTAACTTTAACACACCAAGCAAAGGAAGGTGTGTTTCAATTCTAGGAGGAAGACAGTTCATGTATTTACCTACAGGGCTGAGCAAGCACATACTTATATAACTGGAAAGAGGGTAACAGAAGGAAAAGAAATAGGAAGCAGTGTTGTAAAGGAGGAGAAAGGAATATGGATAAAAGATCTTGGCTATCTTGGTGAGGAATGTGGAAGTATCTTGTAGGCAGAGGAAAAATAACAAAAACTGAAGCAAAGGTGGGTGCAGGAAGCTGTCCTTCCTCCCGTTATACATTTTCCTCCTGTGTACCCCCTGAAATTTCACTCCCCGCTTTGGCTGTGTTCTTTAATGCCTTTAGATGTGTTCTTAAAGTAATAGTGATCTCTTTTGTTTGATACCTTTGCATCACGAGGTTTCTTTTCAGGCCTTCTCCTCCCATTTTCATCTGTTACCACAGGAAGCACAGACCAGCCCTTACCCCTGGGACTCTCATTCTCTTACAATTTGTACATTGCCATTTCTGCCTTCATTTCCTTCCTTCTCTCTGTTGAAGCTGTTCACTCCAGAGATGTTCCAAGTCCATTGTCAGCAAAACCTCTTTGATAATAATCAACTTATTTTGAAAATGTTCCCTTTAGATTCTTTCAGTAACTAAACTTAGTCTCTCCATTCCTTCAAAATGCTAGCTGTTTTCTCCCCCACATTCCTTCTACTGCAGGACGTGAGCTATGACATTTGCTTTTCTTTTTAATGCCACTTCAGGATCATACTCCCAGTCTTCTCCATAGAAACGTCAAGCTGTGACTGATTTTGTTGGACTGTTCCGTCCATGTCTCCCCTTGCTGTAGTCATCTACCAGCACCCACATTGTTCTCCCGAACCCTTGATGACTTTATCTCCCAGTTTGATCCTATTCCCTTCGATATCACTTAATTTTTAATTGGAGGATAATTACAAGGCTGTGTTGGCTTCTGCCGTACAACATTGCAAATCGGTCATAATTAAATTCCAGCCCTCTTGGTCGTCATAGAGTGCTAGGCTGGGCTCACTTGTTATATAGCAGCTTCTTGCTAGCTATCTATTTTACACATGACAGTGTATATATGTCAATGCTATTTTCTCAATTTGTCCTACTCTTTCCTTCCCTGCTAAATACCAATTTATTTTAATTCTTGGTGATCTCAATGGTCATGTAGATAAAATTTTCCAATGTTCAGCCCTCTAAGTTATTGGATCTCCCATCCAATGAGTTTGTATTCCACTCTAACTCAGAGACTCACTCCCATAGGTATATCCTTGATCTTGCTCTTACAAATCTCAATTTCTGATCTCTATTGTGACTGCCACAGAGTATCTCTCCAGCTCACTCTTACTAGCCTCATGATACCAAATATCCTTTCACAACACCATTTAAGAGACTATCTTAATTTTATCACCATATCTTGCTACAATCCTTTATCCCATAATGTAATCACTTCCTTTCTTACATGAGATAAATACCCTGGCAAGTCAAAAATCACTTCCTTATTTATTTGAATCTCTAAAAATTTTTCATGGCCATTTTTAACACTCACAGAATGAGCTCCTGGTAAGGCTATCCACTTCTCACCTCCACCAAACAAAAAAGCAAGGCAACAAATGATAGGTTTCCTAGTGTTTTGTCCATTCATTGAATGGTATCTTCATTCTTTAAGTTGCTGATGTCAAAAGACATGGTGTTATCTTTGACTTTTTTCTTTTCTCACACCTTGCATTTTGTCTTTTAAGAAGCTATGTGATTCTTGTTTCAAAATGTACCAAGAATTTTGCTGCTTCTGTATACCTTCATTATACCCCCTTTGGGCCAGGTCACTAGTATCTTTGCCTGAATTAATACACTAACATCAGAGATTTAATCATGCCAAGCCCCTTGCCCACTGCATTTGATTATCATAAGTAATTTCCAGAATGATCCTGTCAAAATGGAAGTCATATTATGTCCCTCCTCAGCTCAAAACCTTTCAGTGATCCCCACTGCAGTCAGCCTAGAAAGCAAAACCATTACTGTTCTCTAAAATTCCCTGTATATTCTAGGATCCATTTCCTCTCTGACTTTATTCTTTCTCTGCCTTATTTATCAGTATAATTTTTCACTATGTAGCATCCTGTTTATTTTCCTTTTCTATCATGTTTCTCTCTGGTCTCCCCCATTAAAATGTAATGTTATGAGGACGGAAATCCACCTATGTCTTACTACATGAACTTGCAAATTGTATTTCATGTTTCTAAGCCTTTTTTTCTAATTTTTTAAGTGGACATGATTATAGTGACTGGAGAACTGTGGGAATTAAGTGAGAAAATACAGGTTTTCTCACAGGTCAAAAGGCCCATAGCAGAGTCCGTAAACTTTATAAACTTAATAAAGGTAGTCAACATTTTTATTACAGATAATACATATTATATTATTTTTCTTTTAACTTCTATTTCTTTTTAAGCCTCTCTAATTCATTCCCCACTGGTATTTCAAAAGATATTCTCTGAAACTCAGGTAAGCCCCAGAAATGTTTGAACGGCTCCTTTCTGTGTGCAGTCAGCCCCACGGTTTCACCCCTTCCCTCTGACAGAGTACTCCAGAATGGAATAAAAAAATATACTGGTTGCCGGGAGCCAGCGTGAGGAATCCCACTCGTGACAAGGTCATGCAGAGAGGCCTGATGGGCAAGGCGAGTCAGGCCTCAGGGGTTCCCCCTGGTATTTCCTGAGCATGTACCCCCAAAACCAGAGTCGGCCTGATTTTATTATACTCTGCTTTTCCACTCTTCTGACATTCTCTGGAAAAAGTTAATTCAGGGCTTCAGTCTCCTGCAAAAAAAAGTCTCAGCTTAAAACCCCCTCTGATGGCTCTCTAACTTGCCTAACAGGTTCCCCTGGACTTTTTACAACTTGTGAATTGCTTACAGCCCCCAACCACGAGAGGCACAAAGCTTAAAGCATCTTAAGGATACAGAGCCTTTTCTAAAGAGCTAAAAATTATGTTCGTAGAGGGTTTTCACTGTTGACTCAATGACTGCTGCCAGGCCTCCATATTCTTTATCTTTTAGGCACCTGAAGGATATTATTCAATGTAATTGGGATATAGAAAAAGGAAGACAGTAGTTTTGATGTTAGCAACACTAGACTTTTGAATTAATTACTTTTCTTTGTTATATATCACTGCAGTCCTCTTGTGTCCTTGCTATGTAAGAATGTAACTTTAGTGCTTTCTGAGAGTAGCACCAGACTTTGGGAAGAACAACACAAATAAGTCTTCTGGTTGACAAACCCTTATCAGAAAAGGGCCGTAAAATATTACTTGGCCCTCTGGCCAGAAGATGATGACACCTAAGACTTGTGTATACAACTAGGTATGCAGAGAGAACACCTGGTTTTGATAAGTCAGGGCTGCTGACCCTGCATAATTTTGTATTACCCATTGATCTCTATGTACAATCAAAAAGGTATAAAAGGCCTTTCTGGACAATAGAAGTTGGGCAAGTCACTGGACTGGTTTCCCCCATGTCTTCTCTTTACTCTAATTTCTGGCTGAATTCCCATCTGGGGCATGGAGGCTCGCCATGTCTACTTACTTGCCCTGGCTTTTAAGATCCACGAGATGGGGAACTCAAGGTGGGGCACCCCCTGCTATTCAAGAGGACACCGGTGGCCTAACATAGATGGTACAAACTTCTTGTCTTGAAGTTTTATTGGTTTTCCATGTAAACCAAGTTATTCAGCCTCTTGTCTCCACTTAATTTTCCTACTACACTATTTCTTCCTAATCTAATCTTATATTTCTAATTAAACAAGTTTTTCCTCNGGCACCCCCTGCTATTCCAGAGGACACCGGTGGCCTAACATAGATGGTACAAACTTCTTGTCTCGAAGTTTTATTGGTTTTCCATGTAAACCAAGTTATTCAGCCTCTTGTCTCCACTTAATTTTCCTACTACACTATTTCTTCCTAATCTAATCTTATATTTCTAATTAAACAAGTTTTTCCTCACCTACGTCGTTCACCCTTCAAATTACCCTGGATCCATTGGGGCTGGACCCCGGCAACTGGTTATGCACCCGGTTTTCATGTTTAAAAAAATAGTCCTCTGCAAGTAATTACCACAGTGATTACATTGTAAAAGTAATTGGAAAGGAATTTTCCTTAAAGTGAGACTTAGGAAGTTCACTGAAATCTTTAGCATTTGTAATAAGTCAACCGCCTAAAACTGCATTTTATGTTCAGCTATGTTAAACTTATCACTTAGAAACATAACTCTTGGAAGAATAACAGCCCCAATTCATTGATACTCATGTGGTTCAATTAAATTTTTGGAATGAACAAATATCCATGAAGGACTGGCTCTGTTCTCAGATGCTGACTTATGATGATCCAAGAGTGGACAGCATGTAGAGGCCATCTGCAGGGGTCTGATTACACAAAGTCAAATTAACTGTCTCTGAGAGTTCTAAGATAAATATATTCTGTTCAGATCATGCATTAATTGATTAGAATTTGTATTTGCAGAGCTAAGACTAGTTTCCTAGTTTTTATGACTGCTACCCTATGACTTTTATTTTACACTCCTATATTCCTATATTCTAGGCTGGTAAGAAAGATAAGCCATATTCTAGGAATTATAATAACCTGAGTTCTAGTCACAGCTATGTAAATACAAAGATTTACTATTGTTGAAAAAATTTGTCACCCCCTATGCCTTAATCTACTCATTTGTGTAAAAATAGGAATTGTACCTTGTACTTTTTGCTGAGTTATTGTTAGAATTACATCCAATATGAAGATCACATAAGTGAGATATAGTATATTGCATGTTTTCTAGGATATTTCAACAGCAGTAGTAGCGATTTCTGACGCTACTGTTGTCTCTTCAACTTTTGCTCTTTATTCCTAAGTTTCTGAATTTTTGTAACATCATTTTCATCACCTCCTCACCACCAATCCCCCCCTTTTAAAAATAACATGTTGGATTTTACCCAAAGGTAATGCAATGATAAAAATCGCACTGATCGTTGAACTAAAGAATTTCTTTTATTTTCCTTGGGTAAAATTTTGGTAATACCAATTGTCCTTGTCAATTCTATACTTGGATATTAGTTATAATGATGCCTTTTCTTCTCATTTGCACAGGAAATGACTTATTTCTTGTGGCAGTTCATGAACTGGGACATGCTCTGGGGCTGGAACACTCCAACGACCCTACTGCCATCATGGCCCCTTTTTACCAGTACATGGAGACCAACAACTTCAAACTGCCCAGTGATGACTTACAGGGCATCCAGAAGATATATGGTAGGTCACCACTGATTCTGTTTGATTAACTCTGTAGTGAAGTATAGAATTCCTTCTGTGTTGTCTTTTTTGAGATGGATGCTCTAAGTGTTATATTAGAGAGAAAAATATTGAATGAAAATCTGATCTATTGGCAAAAGTCTCCCATCAGTCAAGTTTGGTTGGCACCAATCGCAGATATCTTAATGTGCAGATTATGGGAAAGCTTAGGCACTGATAAACTTTCCTTACTGAGTTAACTGAAACCTGAAATTATAGTAAAGATGTGATAAACTTTAGTATTTAAAGTTCAGGTAAAATGTAATAAATTAATATAACCAAAAAACACAGTGAGTTAGACTTTCCTAGAAGAGACTGACACTTTGATAAAAGCTGACAGATTGATTCTCACTGATAATTGATGTCAGATCCTAACAAACCACTTTTGAAAATGCTGAAAATAATCTTGTGTAATGTATGTAACAGAATAAACTCAAAAGCATGTAGTTATTGACTAAGAATAAAAAATAACAAATGGCTAAGTTTACTAACACATCAGTTCAGTTGAGTTGCTCAGTCGTGTCCGACTCTTTGCGACCCCATGAATCTCAGCATGCCAGGCCTCCCTGTCCATCACCAACTCCCAGAGTCCACTCAAACTCACGTCCATCGAGTTGGTGATGCCATCCAGTCATCTCATCCTCTGTCATCCCCTTCTCCTCCTGCCCCCAATCCCTCCCAGCATCAGAGTCTTTTCCAATGAGTCAACTCTTCACATGAGGTGGCCAAAGTACTGGAGTTTCAGCTTTAGCATCAGTCCTTGCAACGAACACCTAGGACTGATCTCCTTTAGGATGGACTGATTGGACCTGCTTGCAGTCCAAAGGACTCTCAAGAGTCTTCTTCACATGTAATTCAAAATGAATTTCTAGTATAGTAAAATTTTTTTTAATTTATGGGGTTCAGTCAATGAATGCAAATTAAGGCAAAAGGGAGAGAGACTATTACACATATTTAAATCATAACTCCCTCAACATGGCCATTGACTTTTATAAAGACATGTATTTCACACAAAATTTAACTGTGAAGAACTTGACATTTATAATTTACATGTAGAGAATATGCTTTACTAAATCATTTACTAAAATGAAGCTTTCATTTTACAATACAAAGGTAAATGTGTGCTGTACGTATATTAATATTCAGTATTCAGAAAGTATAATTTATGTTTTTCAAGTATCATAGTTTAAATTCACTAATTTGTTTTTCATTTATTAGTTTTTCAACTTCAAAGTGGTGAGAATTCTCTCAGGGTTAAAATAAGTTTTGGGGGGAAAAAGTCAAGTTTTGTTGCTGCTCTTTTTTGGGGGGCTATTGAGAAAACAGAAATGTCTTGGACTCAAAACTAAATAGCTTATATGTTGAATGAGCTAGCCTCTGCTAATGTGTGTGTCATCAGACATTCTGCTGAAGTAGTTAACTGAAAAGAGGCTCTTTCTCATGACCTCATGAGTTAGTAGTCTAGACTGAAGGTCTGCAAAAGAGTATTCTTTCCATATCTAAATATTAAGTGTGAACAGCTCTGTATTTCTTTCTTAAAACATAAATCCCTTGAGGAATGATGCTTTACATCTGTACCAAATTACATGTATAAACTTTAGCTTGATTTAGAAACCTCCTTTTAGAAATACTACTTCACATTAATATTTTACCTCATAGTGTTTTAATCAATAGGCGTTTTAGTATTCAAGTGAAACACTAGTCTAGCAATTTGTCAAGACATTTCATTAGAAAAAAATAATGAAAGTCAAGAAAAGGTTATAAAATACAGTTAGGTACATAGGATAGAATAAGCTTTGATTTGTTAATGTTTAGAAATATTTGCACAGAATCATCTTTCAAAATCTAGGATTGACTTTAGTAGCGTTTACATGCAGGGTTCCAGTATTCATTTTAATTTATTTATTATTAATATACCACCTACTTCTGAAACAGTTAGGTACATAGGATAGAATAAGCTTTGATTTGTTAATGTTTAGAAATATTTGCACAGAATCATCTTTCAAAATCTAGGATTGACTTTAGTAGCGTTTACATGCAGGGTTCCAGTATTCATTTTAATTTATTTATTATTAATATACCACCTACTTCTGAAAAAGATTTGAAAGCAGCATATCCAATAAGGACTGTGGTGAAGCTATTTAAAACTAAATCATTAAAAATTAACAAAGAAGGCCTAGTTACTTGGATCTAGAATTCAGCATGATAAAGGCGGTCTCTGATGGACTTGGCAATGGTTTGTTGGGTAAAATGGTTTGTTATTTCAGTAAATATACAATCTTAAAGCCCTCTTAGCTCACTTAGAACCCTTCACTGATGAGTGATTGTCCTCTGTAGCATTTTTTCTAGCACTCTTCCCAATTTTAACTGAGCCAAGTGCTGTCCTCATATTTCAAAAGGTCCACCTGACAAGATTCCTCCACCAACAAGACCTCTTCCAACGGTGCCCCCACACCGCTCTGTTCCTCCCGCTGACCCAAGGAAAAACGACCGGCCCAAACCTCCACGGCCTCCCACGGGCAGACCTTCGTATCCTGGAGCCAAACCCAACATCTGCGATGGGAACTTTAACACTCTAGCTATTCTTCGCCGTGAGATGTTTGTTTTCAAGGTAGGAAGCTGTGACTTTTTTTTTTTTTTAAACGGTAGATCAAGTGTCTACAGTGTCGCTTTAGAAAACAAGTTCTCGTTCATTCTAACACCACCTTCCCAGGCCTTTCACAGTTAGAAGGTTCAAAGAAAGTATCTTAAAAGAAATGCACAAATGGGCTTAAATGTCTAGCAGAAGATTCTCGTAACATTCTATTTGTGGAATGCATTTATGTCAGCAAAAGCTAAAATGCTTAGAAATGTGAGGCTAAAAAATGCTGCATGTTATGAACAGATAAAAAAACTGTAATTTCAATCATGAATAGGAACTAATAGAGATGATTTGCTTGGGAGCTTAGCCACTTCCAGGCGCGCTGCCGCTACTCTATCTTTGGTTCGCACATCTTTCTGAGATCCTTGTAATTTCACTTGATGATTACAACACTGCTTTTTTTAAGAGGAGTATTGATCATTTCATTTTGCTCAGGGTCTACTAGTAGCCATTTCAGTTAAATCTCCTCTCTGAGACGGTAATTTTGATTTTACATATACATGTTGCTGGGTTTTTTTGTTTTTGTTTTTTTTTTT
>SJYT01010150.1:164560-343661 GCA_006410635.1 Cephalophus harveyi
TCCTATCTACCAGAGGCCATACTTTAGAAATATAGATTTCATATAATTTTAATAGGCAAAGTACTTTATTTACTTTATTTGAAACTAAGATTTGGATTTGCTATAAGATGCTCAAAAGCATCATAATTTCCAGGGAAAAAAATCAATACTTTTGTTCAAACACATGAATAGATTTTTTAATTTTATAAATGCCCTACAATGCTCAGTTAGATATCTCTTACTTAATTTAAGTAGGATAATAAATTTAGATTCAAGGAGTAAAGTAAAAAAGCTTACTCATTACTCATTGTGGCTAAGCCCACAGTAACTAGATGAAATGAACAGAAAATGCAATAATTTTCTTATTTTACAAGATATCAGATGACAACTAAAAAATTCTGATTTCACTGCTTTGGCTCAATTTCCACATCCAAGTGTTGTTCCTTGATATCATGGTGATAGCACCGAAGTGTCAACTTTATCTGAGAATATGATATGAAATTGAGTACATTCATTTCATTCTTCTTATCTGTCTAATTAGACTGTCAATCTCAGAAGAGATGGGTCTCTCCATGTCTAATGATCATTTTTACCAATGTTATGCTCTGCACACTGTGAGAGCTTAGTGAGTGCTCTTGAATAACCACGGGTTCTTGGCATCAGGAATGAGTTGAAAGTACATAGGCCAACTCTCAAATAAAATGCAGTGGCCACTATTTTCAATGTCAAAGCAAGTGTATATATATATATACACACACACACACATATATATATACACACATATATATATACACACATATATATACACATATATATATACACACACATATATATACACGTATATATATACACACATATATGTATATATATACATATAGATACATATATATACGTATATATATATAGAAAATAAGACCTGCTTCTATAAACTCTCATGGTACCTGGATTCCTTAATCAAAATTCTCTGCTGGACAGAGTTTCTAAATTCTGTCTGAATTCAGTTTCTTTCACTAGGCCCTGCTCTATTTCTAAAAATAAATTCTGTAGAAGATATCTTGTTTATAATTTTCATGCTCATCTCCTATTTCCTATGATGAATATGTAGCCCAGGGTAGTTTACTAGGGACCCAGGGCTTCCCTGACAGCTCAGCTGGTAAAAGATAATTTTAGATGTGTATAAGAGACAGTATATATACACACACATATATGTATATATATACATATAGATACATATATATACGTGTATATATATATAGAAAATAAGGCCTGCTTCTATAAACTCTCATGGTACCTGGATTCCTTAATCAAAATTCTCTGCTGGACAGAGTTTCTAAATTCTGTCTGAATTCAGTTTCTTTCACTAGGCCCTGCTCTATTTCTAAAAATAAATTCTGTAGAAGATATCTTGTTTATAATTTTCATGCTCATCTCCTATTTCCTATGATGAATATGTAGCCCAGGGTAGTTTACTAGGGACCCAGGGCTTCCCTGACAGCTCAGCTGGTAAACAATCTGCTTGCAATGCAGGAGGCCCTACTTTGATTCCTGGGTCAGGAAGACCCCCTGGAGAAGGGATGGGCTACCCGCTCCTGTATTCTTGGGCTTCCCTGGTGGCTCAGTTGGTAAAAGAATCTGCCTGCACTGGGGGAGACCTGGGTTCGATCCCTGGGTTGGGAAGATCCCCTGGAGGAGGAGGGCATGGCAACCCACCCCAGTACTCTTGCCTGGAGAATCCCCATGGACAGAGGAGCCTGGTGGTCTATGGTCCATGGGGCTGCAAAGAGTTAGACATGACTGAACAACACACAGAATTTGTAAATAGAAGGTAACACCCCTGACTTTATGGAGCTCATACTCCAGGAGTGACGATAAACATTAACCTAGGTACTTTAAGATATAAGAGGAAAAAGCATGAAGAGAAAGTACTGAAGTCTAGCTGAGTATATAAAAAACACTTGACTGAGAAAAGGCTTACGCCAAATTTTGAGAAAGACACTTCCTAGGCACATTAAAGCAATTGGTACTTGGCATACTAAAAAGTTGATGTACTGTGGCAGAGAAGATAGATAGATATCATAACTCTAGTACAAAGTGATAAATGTAAATCAGAAACAGACCAAAATTTGATCAAAGGGAAGAGAATATGATTGAGTGATACATGCTCTTGGTTAATAACTCTGTGCACTGGGTAACTAACAGGTGCCTGCATATAAGCTAGGCACTTTATGTTGATAATCTCTGTTTGTGTTCTTAGTCTCTCAGTCTTGTCCAACACTTTGTGACCCCATAGACTGCAGCCCACCAGGCTCCCCTGTCCATGGCGATTCTCCAGGCAAGAATACTGGAGTGGGTTGTCATGTCCTTCTGCAGGGGATCTTCCCAACCCACGGATCAAACCCGGGTCTCCCGCAATGCAGGCAGATTCTTTTCCGATTGAGCCACCAGGGAAACCTAATAACCTCTACACCTTATAATAACACAAAGTGAAGTGAAGTCGCTCAGTCGTGTCCGACCCTTTGCGACCCCATGGACTGTAACCTATCAGGTTCCTCTGTCCATGGTATTTTCCAGGCAATAGCACTGGAGTGGATTGCCATTTCCTTCTCCAGTGGATCTTCCCTACCCAGGGATCGAACCCAGGTCTCCCGCATTGTAGACAGACACACAGCAAGATGGAAAGAAATCTCTCTTTTACAAATCAGAAAACTGAAAATCAGGACAGTAAGTAGTCCATAATTGACTATAGGTTTACTTAATTCCCAAAATCTGTTTTCCACATTAAGTTTTGCTAACTGAAAGAGTTGGGGAAAGTTTGAAAAGAAAAATAGACTTTAAGCTATATTTTAAAGTAGTAAATTTTCAAGAAATATTTACAAAACTTATGTTGTGAGACTGTTTTAGGCACTGGCAGTGTAGCAGTTAAAACAAACAAACAAACAGTAATAGCAACAACAGAAAAGAAAGCCAAGCTAGACCCTGCTTTCTTGGAGCTGACATTCTGTTTTCAAAGTGGACTTGTAGGGGAGAGTGCTTCACACAGAGATTTGCACCTGCCCTGCAAGACTAATCGGAGAGCACCCACATTGACTGAGCCCCCCAAATTCTGTTTTTCTCTGTTAAGAGCTGCAGGCCTTTTAGCTTCCCCCTCTGTGCCTACATGGTCTAGACTACCTTCACCTCTAAACTGACATCATTTTCCAGGTCCCTGATCTTCCCACCTGAAGGTATTCTCTGTCAGTCTCTCTTGTACACACCTGCTTTTTAAATTTCCCTTTGACATACTCACCATTAACTTTTGTAGATTGCTCCTTATTGTCTGTCCCTTCAAGTGCATTTTAAGATCACCCACTATTTGATTTCACTTTTAATAATGTAACAATTTTCTACTTTGCTTCACTACTATTCTTTAGGCAAATTGGAAACCTCTTTGTTTCTTCAATTCTTACCAACACTCATTTCACTTTAGTTTTATTACCTGGGGCCTCTCTACAGCCTTTGCTTCTCCAAAATTTTCATCTTCAACATCTTCCACATGTCCCAGACCCTCTAACTATTCCTCAACCCCAAATCTCTTTCTAGTGATTTTTATATTATTTCTCTACATTCAGTTTGCATGCTTTTTTATTTCTATTTTCTTTAATTATTTCTCATTGTAGTGTGTTTCTTAACTAGATTATAAACTTCAGAGTAGGATTGGTTTGTATGGACTTTGTGGTGCTTGAGCAAATAAATTAGGTAATCTCAGTATAATATGTATTGAATGAAACTACAGCTTTGCCTTGTTTGCTGCTGCTGCTGCTGCTAAGTCGCTTCAGTCGTGTCCGACTCTGTGCGATCCCATAGACGGCAGCCCACCAGGCTCCCCCGTCCCTGGGATTCTCCCGGCAAGAATACTGGAGTGGGTTGCCATTTCCTTCTCCAGTGCAGGTGAAAAGTTAAAGTGAAGTTGCTCAGTCGTGTCCAACTCCTAGTGACCCCATGGACTGCAGCCTACCAGGCTCCTCCGCCCATGGGATTTTCAGACGGCAGCCCACCAGGCTCCCCCGTCCCTGGGATTCTCCCGGCAAGAATACTGGAGTGGGTTGCCATTTCCTTCTCCAGTGCAGGTGAAAAGTTAAAGTGAAGTTGCTCAGTCGTGTCCAACTCCTAGTGACCCCATGGACTGCAGCCTACCAGGCTCCTCCGCCCATGGGATTTTCCAGGCAAGAGCACTGGAGTGGGTTGCCATTGCCTTCATACAACAGTAATCAATCAATATGACACTATTGAAAGTATCCCATTCTTTTAGTTCATTATTCCTTGCCCAGCATCTCCATGAGTATTATCTACTTAAATTCAACGTGTATGATTTTTAAGTAAGAAAGAAGAAAATCTAGATATAAGTAAAAGATAATATCATCAAGTGATTTTGTTTTCTTAACAGAAGGAGACTCCCTTATAAATGTACCTTCAGCATAATTCTTCTGGTAGCATCCATGGGGTCACCAAGAGTTGGACACGACTGAGCGACTTCCCTTTCACTTTTCACTTTCATGCACTGGAGAAGGAAATGGCAACCCACTCCAATACTTTATAGAAGGTGATTTTTAAGAGTGTTCTCTGAAGAGTGTAAGCTGCTATTGTGATTGGGTTGACAACAGTTACAAAATCTGATTGTTCAAATGAATACTATGAAAGTTCCTTTGGACAAGATAAAAACACTGAATAGTCTGTTGCGGTGTGAAGAAGAATGGAAAGTGGAATTAGCCTACCTTGTAGAGGATATGCTTCAGTACACAGCATTTTGTTGCATGTGGAACAACACAGCGGTAACTATATTCTCCCTAAAACTAAGAACACTAAGAAAAGCTATATCCAGCCACTCAGTTTCTTATAGCTCAAAAAATAAAAATAAAGTAAACAAGAGAAAGGGTGGTTCATTGAACTACTGATCTGCTCTTTACATCAAGGGGAGCAAGCAAGGGTCCCTTCTTTAGAATGTAGCTAGAAAGGATAGTGTTAAGAGGCAAAGCTGAAAGCTGTCATGGAAAAGCATTTGAAGAAGTACAGTAAAGTGTCTTCCTAGTTAATATAGAAAAGCAAAGTTCACAGCTTTGACAAAGAGAGCATTTCATCATTTATCAAAAAAAAAAAAAAAAACTCATTAGGTTCCTTTTACTTCGTCAAATTTTTGCTTGTTCATTTACCACAATATGATTTGTTCTTAAATATGACCATCTTCTCTTACAGCCACCTACTGAATTCTACTGAAGAATCATACTTCTTGTTATTTCCATAGAAACAGATTTGTTAACACTATTTTGACATTCATTAAAAGTACATTCAGCCAAGTTTAGTAAGTACAGAGTATGATCCAGTTTCATTTGCAAGACAGTTTTGTTTCATAAAAGATGTTATACAAGAAAGAGGAAATGCTTATTGAAAGAGATAAATTATATTTCCACAATATTGATTTGTAACTAAACTCCTTACAAGTGATCAAAATTGAGCTTTTTGACTCTTCAGTAGCTTCAAATCCCTTGGTATTTAATATCAATGTGTTTCCCATTCTATGCTAAACATCTCTTCATGAACCAATATTTGCTCCTCTCATTCATTTTATTTTGTTTTTAAATTTTTCTTCCTGTGTTGAGTGTTCCTCATTTCAACCTTATTGTTCTTGAAATCTGGAACTGTGCCTTTCTCATGTCACCTTTATAACTATATCCCATTATTAACATATAATATTTGGTCAGTTTTTCAAGTGTACATTATGCCTTTTCTGTATTAATGACATTGAACTTCTGAAATTTAAAGAAGTTGAAACTATAATTTTTCCCTTAAAAAGCTTAAATCTTATCAGGGAAGGGGGCAACATGTAATTATCAATCAGAAATGCTTTGTTTAAATCAAAGCCTACAAAACAGAGAGCAAAAATGGCCCTTTACACATAGGAGAATATTGGCTTAAGCCTGGGAATAGTAAGATAATAGAGACGACTGTGGAGTCCAGGTGGTAACTTTCCAACAAGCGGTGTGATCTAGGGTAAGAAGACACTCCAGATGTCAAAATCACTGTGGTCAGCTTTGAAAGATCCAAGATACAGACCTTTTGGCTCAGAGAAGTGAGGTGAAGGAGCACGTGAGGGTTGTGTATTCAAGTTCCCACTTGACCTCTCCACTCAGATGCCAAATTTAACAGACTTGAAACTGAGCTACTGTGCTTCCCTCAAGAACCTACTCCTCTGCTTCTTCTCTTTATCCACTCCAAATAAAGTTCCATCTTTCCATTTATTTAGTAAATAGATCCTAAAATATAGAGCCAAATCCTGTTGGCTTTACCTTCAAAAACATTAAAAATCCACCCATTTTTCTCTCCTTCCTCTGCTCAAGTCCAGTCAAATGCATACACACACACACAACACACACACACACACACACACTCCAGTGTTCTTGCCTGGAGAATCCCAGGAATGGGGTAGCCTGGTGGGCTGCTGTCTATGGGGTCGCACAGACTCAGACACAACTGAAGCGACTTAGCAGCAGTAGCAGCAGCATACACACATATACAGTAGAATATCATTCAGCCTTAAAAGAAGGAAATCCAGCCATTGTGAGGCCATGGATAAATCTAGAGATCATTACACCAAGTAAAATAAGGACAAAACAGACAAACTTTGCATTATCTCACTTATATGTAGACTCTAAAAAAAAGTTAAGCTTTTAGTAACAGAGAGGAAAGTGGTGGTTACCAGGGGCTGGGGGTGTGGAGAAATGGGGGATGTCTATCAAAGGAAAACTCATTTGTAAGATGTATTTCAGTTATAAGGTGTATAACTGATGTATTCAGTTACAAGATGGATTACCATGGTGACCACAATTAATAATGCATCATTGACTTGAAATTAGCTAAGAAAGTAGATCTCAAGTGTTCTTACCACACACACTCAAACTGATAACTATATGAGGTGATAGATATGTTTATTAGTTAGATTTTAGGTAATCATTTCACAATGTATACTTATATCAAATCACTAAGTCATGCACCTTCAATATGTATAATTTTTCTTTGTCAGTATACCCCAATGGAGTTGGGGGAGAAAAACAAATTTCTTTCAGTTGCCCACAAGGCTCTCTTGACCATTCCACTTCCCTTTCCCTCTCTGATCTCACCTTCATTTTCATACTCCGATCCCTTCTACCCACTCAATTCCAGATACTCTTGTCTCCCTGCTGTTTCTTGAACTTGCCAGGCCTTCTTGTCTTTGCAGGTCTTTCCCTATCAAATAACAAATATTCACATCATCTTCTAGATTTCTGCTGCAATTTGTAAAAGTCACATCATCTTCTAGATTTCTGCTGCAATTTGTAAAAGTCAGAATATGATCTCCAATCTCTAGTCCTGTCCAAACAGTCTGCTGTAATATAGGTCCACATGGAGTCAGATATATGAAAGGGAGCAATATTTGTAGAAATATAGAAAGGTTAATTGTGAGTTATATGAATTCTGTGGCTTTTTTTTTTAGCACAACAGGTAGATTTATCTTTTAAAGTTGGATGAATTCTCTCCCAGCTCTCAACGGTATCATTCCCAAGTTTGTAAAAGTCAGAATATGATCTCCAATTTCTAGTCCTGTCCAAACAGTCTGCTGTAATATAGGTCCACATGGAGTCAGATATATGAAAGGGAGCAGTATTTGTAGAAATATAGAAAGGTTAATTGTGAGTTATATGAATTCTGTGGCTTTTTTTTTTTAGCACAACAGGTAGATTTATCTTTTAAAGTTGGATGAATTCTCTCCCAGCTCTCAACGGTATCATTCCCATTGCACGGTGGCGTGTCATTGTTTACGTCACTGTAGAAGAATACTTAAACTCTTTTTTTTTTTTTTTTCCCCATCCTGAACGCCCCCCTTCCTCCTCCCTCCCCATACCATCCCCTTGGGTCGTCCCAGTGCACCAGCCCCAAGCATCCAGTATCATGCGTCAAACCTGGACTGGTGATTCATTTCATACTTTAAATCTTATCTCTAGACATTAGAGATAGACTTGGAGTCAGATGTTTCTTGTCATAGACTCCAAGCAAGGACCATGTCTACTCCTCTATTTGTTGTTGAATTGCACTGTACTCTAACCAGCCCCAAGCATCCAGTATCATGCGTCAAACCTGGACTGGTGATTCATTTCATACTTTAAATCTTATCTCTAGACATTAGAGATAGACTTGGAGTCAGATGTTTCTTGTCATAGACTCCAAGCAAGGACCATGTCTACTCCTCTATTTGTTGTTGAATTGCACTGTACTCTAAACATAGTAGACAATAAATAATTGTTAAATAACTTAACATTCCACATGGCTAATAAATTCCACCATACGTATGTAGTAAGCTCAGGAAATGGTAGCTATTCTGTAAAGAGACAGACTCAGCCTTTTAAATTACTTATTGTACTTATTAACTCAAATTCTCATGCTATTTGAAATTATTTTAAAAAGTAACTTTTTGTTGATTAAAGATCACCAAAAAATGGTTCTAATTCTTAAGATATGAGGGAAAGGAACAAGAGTTCATTATCGTTATATTACTCTATAAAGTGATTTAAAATATTCTATTAGTAGAGAACCCAGAAAATGTTTTACAAACAAAAAATAATTAGAGAAATTTCACAGAACTGAATAATCTAAAATTACTCTGAGTCAGAGATTAATTCTGTACTGCCAGGAAGCATTACCTGATATTATAGTACTTTGTAATTGGGGCTAGATTCACATAAGAACAAAGGGAACAATTCCCAAGATAGTATAGGCAGAGAATTAATTAAAATTTCCTTGTAGCACAAAATCATAGTCTTTCAAAAGTTTTAGGTAAACATTTTAGGCAATAATTGGAATTATGTGTAATACTTCATTTTAATGTCAGTATTAATTGACTTTTAAATTATCTGTATTTATTACTTAAAATTATTATTTAAATTTTAATCATGATAAATAATTAATTTNGGAATGGGGAAAAAGTGTACCACACAAATGAAAATGATAAGAAAACTGGAGTAGTAGTATCTATATCAGGAAAAATAGATTTTACAACAAAGAATGTAACAAGAGACAAAGAGGAACATTACATCTGTCTCTTATACACATCTAGATGTGTATAAGAGACAGTATTAGTAATCTAAATAATTTCAGTATCAAAGGTAAATATTTTCTTGTTCCATGTTTGTCATAATCTATATCTTTAGATTTAGATTTTTACGTGGAAAGTGCTCATATTCATCATAAAGTTCATATCACTTTAACCTTAATGTAAATTTAGTTCAAGATTTATATTGCCTATAAAGGTAGGCTGTTTAAATTTTAGAAGTTATGAAAATAGTGATTCTTCCCATCTTTTTCCTTCACACTTGCCATTTGTGATTAAAATACCACTTTGACCTCATATTTTGTAAAGCAAAACTGAAGCTTTAATCTTTCCATTCCCTTTTTAAACTTTCAGCTAGCAATGTTGTGATCGTTAGTTTACTTTGTAGATTATGTGAACTAATTTAAACACTGAGTCAGCACTTCAAAATTTCTTAAAACTCTTGTTTATTTTATCTTTTGCAAGGCAATCTTAACGTGTATAAATAATGAAAGCAAAGTAGAGGACAAAACTCGCATTATTTGTAAATTATTTGACAATCTATTGAAAAATTCCATGAAAGTCAAGAGGAAAAAATTACAGCTATTAACAATATTAAAAAAAAAAAAAATGTTCTGAACCATGGGGGTGAGAGGGGGAGGGTCGGGGGAGGGAGCTGAAATGTAGCCTTTCTAATAAGCATTTATAATATAATCAAAAAATAATTTTCTTCACATAAAAAGTAACATAACTCATAAGATCAAAATTAATTAGCAATACCTAGTCCATAGGTGGGAGAAGGCAGTGGCAACCCACTCCAGCACTCTTGCCTGGAAAATCCCATGGACGGAGGAGCCTGGTAGGCTGCAGTCCGTGGGCTCACGAAGAGTCGGACATGACTGAGCGACTTCACTTTCACTTTTCACTTTCCTGCATTGGAGAAGGAAATGGCAGCTCACTCCAGTGTTCTTGCCGGGAGAATCCCAGGGATGGGGGAGCCTGGTGGGCTGCCGTCTATGGGGTCGCACAGAGTCAGACATGACTGAAGTTGTGCAGCAGCAGCAGCAGCCCATAGGTAGCATCCAATACATACTTATTAAATGAATAGCATTGTTACTTTTAACTCTGCGTTCTCTGCACTTAATCTTCATGAGGGAGGTTCTTGGGTGTTTTGTTCATTCTTCTAAATATACTTCTTAGGATACTTTAAAGTTTCAGTGCATCATACTGTGTTTGTTTACATAATTATGAGTAAGATGGGAAAAAAAGATTTCAGGTTTAAACTGCAGCTTTAGTATTTCTTAAAATAAATAGGAAAATGTGTACAGATTCCGTGATTCATCCAGAAATAATGAAGTAAATCTAAAATGAACAATAGTATTTATTACAACTTTCTTGCCAATAGGAAAAAATGTTTGCAAGCAACCCAAATTATTCAATAATATGGTAATAGTGTAGCAATTAATAGTACATTCAATGGAATGTAATGCAGTAATATAAGGATCAATTAAGGTAAATATATGAAATAATGAGACATGAATATAATATAAATACAAATAAAATAGTAAAACAAGATTTTATGCATCATGAATTGTAGCATTTGAAGTATGTGTGTTTATAAGGCATAGAAGTTATAGAAAAACTTCATTAGGCAAATCTTAGAATGATGGAATTATGAGCGGGAATGATGGAATTATGAGAACCAAAACTACAACTATTTACAGACCAACTATCAGTGAGAACAACCTGAAGAAAAGATTTTCAGCAAGTAAAGCTATAAGGAAGAAACCACAGCAAGATGAGTATGGTGGGTGGAGATGCAATACAGTCAAAACCTACATGTCCAGAGAGGCAACCGCCAAATGGGAGAATAATCACAATTGCAGGGGTTTTCCACCAAGGAGCAATGGAATTTGGAGACCCACGTTGGGCTCCAAAGCCTGCAGGTCCTTCAATGGAAATATGAGCCCCCAGAATATCTGAGTCTAAGAGTAAACATGCCTTGTACATGAGAGAGGCAAATGGCTGTAGGAAACAGACTCTGCCCTTAAAGAATACACACAAAAACTCACACACTCTAACAACTAGTATAGAGGCAGTGATTTGAAAAGATTCTGGGTTGGAGGCACATACTGACCTTGGAGTCTCCCTGAGGGGTAGGAGACAACTGGGACTCCTGCTGGAGATAGAGATACAGGCTACAACCACTGGGAGAACCCATTCCACCATAAGGACATGGGTGCTGACAAGCAATTTTGAAACCCTCCCTTTAGCCTTTGAGGGCTTCCCTCATAGCTGAGTTGGTAAAGATTCTTCCTGAAATGCAGGAGACCTGGGTTCGATTCCTGGGTTGGGAAGATCCTCTAGAGAATGAAATGGCAACCCTCTCTAGTATTTTTGCCTGGAAAATTCCATGGGCAGAGGAGCCTGGCAGGCACGGTTCACGGGGTCACAAGAGTCAGACACAAGTTAATGACTACACCACCACCACCACCACCCGTTAGCCTATAAGCATTTGGAGCTCACCAACCCACCTGCCAGTTGGTACCAATCCCAGGATCCCCTGAATTGAGCAATCAGCAGTGTGAGGAACAAGCCTCAACTAATAGTGTCCAAGGACTCAGTTGCACCCACAAAAGGCTGGCTGCAATCCTGAACGCTTACTGCCAGTCATGCCAGAAGCCAGCACCAGCGACCAGTTGACAAGCACCAACCCCAAGACTCCTCAGACTAGGCAGCCAGCTGCACCGGGATCCAGCTCTACCCATCAGTCACTGACAGCCTCAGTATAAAGTAGAGCCTGGTAGTCAACTGAGTTAGGAGTTAGTTACACTTACTAATGAGCCACAGCACTTTGTCCTTCCTACAACAGAAGGGCCCATGCCACCCACATAAGGAGCACTGCTAGAGTGTGTAGCTCTGCTGACCTATATACTCACAGAGAGAAGTGTGCTTCAGGCCCTGTGGAACATCTCCATCACATGGCCATGTTTCCAAGATTAGGAAATATTAACAAAGAACCTAATACATAGAAATAAAAACAGAAAATTAGACAAAACGAGACAATAGAATAATATATTCCAAACAAAACAAGAGAAGAGCTAGGGGAAATAGAGATAAAGATTCTCCAGAAATAAGGAGTTTAAGTTGCTGTTTAGTCTCTCATTCATGTCTGACTCTTTGCAACCCCATGGACTGTAGCCCACCAGGCTCCTCTGTCCATGGGATTCTCCAGGCAAGAACACTGGAGTGGGTTGCCATTCCCTTCTCCACTAATTGTAAATATGCTCAATGGAAATAATGAATGAAGAGAGAGAAGACACAGAGAAGTTTAACAGGATTAGAAAATATAAAAAAGAATCAAATAGCTGAGGATCATAATAACTGAAATAAACACACTTGAAGGAGTTAAGCAGATTAGATATTACAAAGGAATGGGTCAGTGAGCTGGAAGACATAGTAATGGAAATCACCCATGCCTAACAGAAAAAAGAAAAAAAATATTAAGATGTTTTAAGATATCTCTGGTATAATATCAAGTGAAACTAATATTCACATTATAGAGTTCCCAAAAAGAAAAGAGAGGCAAAAAGGAACAGAAAACTTCTATGAAGACTTAATAGCTGAAAGCTTCCCTAACTTGCGAAAGGAAAGAGCCATCCAGGTCAGAAATTTCCAAACAAGATCAAATCAAAGAGGTATACAATAGACATAACTAAAATGGCAAAAATTGAAGACAAAGAGAGACTCTTAAAAGCAACAAGGGGAAAGCTACTAGATGCATACAAGAGAACTCTCGTAAGATAATCAGCTGACATTTCTGTGGAGAATTTGCAGGTCAGAAAGAGTGGCACAGTCTGTTTAAAGTAATAAGAGGGAAAAGCCTACAACCAAGAATTATCTACTCAGACTATCACTCAAATTTGAAGACACAATTAATAGCTTTATAGACAAACTGAAAATAATAGAGTTTAGCACCACTAAAATGGCTTTATAAGAATGGGCTCTCAAGGCAGAAAAAAAGATGACCAGTAGAGATATGAAAACTGTAAAAAGAAAAGAAAGCCTCATGGTTAAAGCCAAATATTCAGGAAAGATAGTAGATCAAAATCACCTGTAAACTAGTAGGACGTTTAAAAGAAGTAAGTGAAATAGTCTACATTCATATTAAGTAGTTAAGGAATATACAAAACCAAACAAAAAGTAGTAAAATATATGGTTAAAGCATTAAACATGGTAAAAGAGAGTAAAAATGAAAGACTGGTACTTTGAATTCAAACTTAGAAAAAGATACTTAACTTAAACACGTGATGCACACCTTGTTACATATGCAATTCATGCTAAGCACAAAGCGCAGATGTATAATATGTGATGTGTGCCCAGTCATTTCAGTTATGTCTGACTCTTTGCACCCATGGACTGTAGCCTACCAGGCTCCTCTGTCCATGGGATTCTCCAGGCGAGAATACTGGAGTGGGTTGCCACGCCCTACTCCATGTAATACATGCAAACATACAAGAAAAGAGAAAGGAATCCACACACAACACTAAAGAGAGTCATCAAATCAAAGGGAAAAAGCTAAACAAGAAAGAGCTTAACAAAATGACAATAGATACATATCAATATATAATTGCTGTAAATATAAATGAACTAATGTTCCAGTCAAAAGAGTTGCAGAATGTGTATACACACACACACACACACACACACACACACACAAGTGAAGTGAAGTCACTCAGTTGTGTCCAACTCTTTGCAGCCCCATTGACTGTAGCCTGCCAGGCTCCTCTGTCCAGGGGATTCTCCAAGCAAAAATATTGGAGGAGGTTACCATTTCCTTCTCCGATTTATATATATATATATATATATAAACACACACACACACATACCCAAATATATATATATATGTATGTACTTATGTATGTATATACACAGCAGAGCTTCCCTGGTGGCTCAGATGGTAAAGAATTTGCCTGCACTTTGGGAGACCTGGATTTGATCCCTGGGTTGGGAAGATCCCCTGGAGGAGGGCATGGCAACACATTCCAGTATTCTTGCCTGGAGAATCCCCATGGACAGAGGAGCCTGGCAGGCTACAGTCCACGGGGTCACATGAGTTGGACATGACTAAGCATGTATATGTGTATATATACACACATGCACACATATGTGTGTGTGTGTGTGTGCATCCATAAGGGACTCACTTCAGTTCCAACACAGACCTCAAGTGAGGGAATGGGGAAAAAGTGTACCACACAAATGAAAATGATAAGAAAACTGGAGTAGTAGTATCTATATCAGGAAAAATAGATTTTACAACAAAGAATGTAACAAGAGACAAAGAGGAACATTACATAATGATAAACAGAGCAATGCAAGTGGAAGATATAAGAACTGTAAGTCTAAAGATACCCAGGTAGGAGCACATAAGTACATACAGAGGATAGTAGAGAACATCAATGGAGAAATTAACGGCAAGACAATGATAGTAGAAGAGCTCACTACGCTGCTTACTTCAACAGGCCACACAGAAAGCCAGTAAAGAAACACTGGCTTTAAACGACACGTTGGACTCAGTTCAGTTCAGTCACTCAGTCGTGTCTGACTCTTTGCGACCCCATGAATCTCAGCACTCCAGGCCTCCCTGTCCATCACCAACTCCCGGAGTTCACTCAGACTCACATCCATGGAGGCGGTGATGCCATCCAGACATCTCATCCTCTGTCGTCCCCTTCTCCTCCTGCCCCCAGTCCCTCCCAGCATCAGAGTCTTTTCCAGTGAGTCAACTCTTCACATGAGATGGCCAAAGTACTGGAGTTTCAGCTTTAGCATCATTCCTTCCAAAGAACACCCAGGGCTGATCTCCTAAATAGATATAAAGAGAATATTTTATTCCAAAGCACCTAAACACATATTCTTACCAAGTTCACCAGGAATATTCTCCAGGATAGATCAAGTGCCAGGCCATGAAATATATCTTAATACATTCAAGAAGATTGAAATGACATCAGGTACCTATTTGAACACATTGCTGTGAGGCTAGAAATCAACTATAGCAAAAAGCACAAACATTTGAAGCCTAAACAGTATCACACTAAACAATGGGTCAGTTAAAAAAACAAAATGGAACTCAAATATTGTCTGGAGACAAAGGAAAATGGTAGCATGATCATCCAAAATCTATGGGACTCAGAAAAAGCAAGCATTTCTAAGAGGGAAGTTTACAGTGATAAAAACCCATCTCAGAAAACAGAAAAATCTCACATAAACAACATAACCATGCACCCAAAGAATTAGAAAATGATGAATGACAATAATAAAACTCAGTTAGTAGAAGGAAATAAATAATAAAGATCAAGCAGAAATAAATAAAATAGAAACTGGAAAAAAAAAACAGACAAGATCAAAAACTAAGAGCTATTTTCTTTGAAAAGATAAACAAAATTAGTAAACTTTTGGGAGATCTGTCTAAGGAAAAAGAGAGGTAGTTCTCAAAATAAATGAAATCAAAAATGAAAGAGAAGTTTCAGCAGAAACCACACAAATATAAAGGATCATAAGAGATTACTACAAACAGTTCTACACCAACAAAACTGAGAACCTGATTGATGTGGATAAAATCCTAGAAATGCACAATATCCTATAGATGAAATCTCAAAGAAATAGAAAATATGAACAGACTAACAATAATGAAGTTGAACTTAAAAAAAAAAAAAAAAAATTTAGGATCAGCATGCTTTACTGGTGAATTCTACCAAACATCTAGAGTAGTATTAAAACCTATCCTTCTCAAACTACTCCAAAAAAATTAAGAGGAAGAAATGCTTAAAGACTCATTCAAAGAGAACAGAATTCCTCAGTGAACTCGTTCACAAGAATTCAATGAATGCTGAAAGCAAAACTAGACGAAGACACCACCAAAAGAAAAAAAAAAAACAGATAACTATTGGTCAATATCAATGAAGAACATAAACGCAAAAATTTTTGACAAAATGTCAGCAAACTTAATTCAACAGTATGTTAAAAGGATCATACACCCCAATCAAGTAGAATTTACCCAAGGAGGCAAGGATGGTTCAATATATGGAGATCAATCACTGAAACATCTCACATTAACAAATTCAAGGATAAAACTATGTGGTCATCTCAATAGATGAAGGAAAGGCTTATGATAAAATTAAACACCCATTTATAAAGGAAACTTTCATGAATGTGGTATAGAGGGACCGTACCTCAATGTAATAAAGGTCTTAAATAACAAGCCTACAGATGAAAACTCCCTGGTGGCTCAGAGGTTAAAGCCTGCAATGTGGAAGACCTGGGTTCAATCTTTGGGTCGGGAAGATACCCTGGAGAAGGAAATGGCAACCCACTCCAGTATTCTTACCTGGAGACTCCCATGGGCGGAGGAGCCTGGTGGGCTATAGTCCACGGGGTCACAAAGAGCCGGACACGACTGACTGACTTCCCTTTCAGGGCTTCCCTGGTGGCTCAGAGGTTAAAGCGTCTGCCTGCAATGCGGGAACCTGGGTTTGATCCCTGGGTTGGGGAGCTCCCCTGGAGAAGGAAATGGCATCCCACTCCAGTGTTCTTGCCTGGAGAATCCCATGGACAGAGGAGCCTGGTGGGCTACAGTCCATGGGGTTGCAAAGAGTTGGACACGACTGAGCGACTTCACTTTCACAGATGAAAACAATGGTGAAAAGTTGAGAACATTCCCTCTAAGAGAAGAAACAAGAAATGGATGCCCTTTCTGATCACTTTTATTCAACATAGTAGTGGAAGCCCTAGCCATTAATTCAACAGTATGTTAAAAGGATCATACACCCCAATCAAGTAGAATTTACCCAAGGAGGCAAGGATGGTTCAATATATGGAGATCAATCACTGAAACATCTCACATTAACAAATTCAAGGATAAAACTATGTGGTCATCTCAATAGATGAAGGAAAGGCTTATGATAAAATTAAACACCCATTTATAAAGGAAACTTTCATGAATGTGGTATAGAGGGACCGTACCTCAATGTAATAAAGGTCTTAAATAACAAGCCTACAGATGAAAACTCCCTGGTGGCTCAGAGGTTAAAGCCTGCAATGTGGAAGACCTGGGTTCAATCTTTGGGTCGGGAAGATACCCTGGAGAAGGAAATGGCAACCCACTCCAGTATTCTTACCTGGAGACTCCCATGGGCGGAGGAGCCTGGTGGGCTATAGTCCACGGGGTCACAAAGAGCCGGACACGACTGACTGACTTCCCTTTCAGGGCTTCCCTGGTGGCTCAGAGGTTAAAGCGTCTGCCTGCAATGCGGGAACCTGGGTTTGATCCCTGGGTTGGGGAGCTCCCCTGGAGAAGGAAATGGCATCCCACTCCAGTGTTCTTGCCTGGAGAATCCCATGGACAGAGGAGCCTGGTGGGCTACAGTCCATGGGGTTGCAAAGAGTTGGACACGACTGAGCGACTTCACTTTCACAGATGAAAACAATGGTGAAAAGTTGAGAACATTCCCTCTAAGAGAAGAAACAAGAAATGGATGCCCTTTCTGATCACTTTTATTCAACATAGTAGTGGAAGCCCTAGCCACAGCACTTGCACAAGAAAAATAACGAATAGGAATCCAAAATGGAAAGAAAAATATAAAACTGTTACTGTCTGCACATGACGTGGTACAATAAACAGAACATCCTAAAGATACTAAAAACCATCAGAACTCAAATAAACTCAGAAAAGTTGTGCTAAGAGTTAATATACACAAATATGTTCCATTTCTATACATTAGCAACAGACTATCAGAGAGTTTAACAATTTGCTTTTGAAATTGCATTAAAAAATAACATTCAGTTCAGTTCAGTTCAGTATCTCACATCCATACATGACCACAGGAAAAACCATAGCCTTGACTAAACGGACCTTAGTCGGCAAAGTAATGTCTCTGCTTTTGAAAATGCTATCTAGGTTGGACATAACTTTTCTTCCAAGGAGTAAGCGTCTTCTAATTTCATGGCTGCAGTCACCATCAGCAGTGATTTTGGAGCCTAAAAAAATAAAGTCTGGCACTGTTTCCACTGTTTCCCCATCTATTTCCCATGAAGTGATGGGACCAGATGCCATGATCTTCGTCTTCTGAATGTTGAGCTTTAAGCCAACTTTTTCGCTCTCTTCTTTCACTTTCATCAAGAGGCTTTTTAGCTCCTCCTCACTTTCTGCCATAAGGGTGGTGTCATCTGCATATCTGAGGTTACATACCACAGGGTAAATCTAACTGAGGAGGTTAAAAGACTTTTACTCAGAAAGCTATAAGATACTGATAAAAGAAATTGGTTTTGACACAAACCTACAGAAAGATACACTGTGCTCATGGATTGGAAGAATTAATCCTATTAAAGTGGACATGCCACCCAAGCCGATCTACAGGTTCTGTGCAATACCTATAAAAATTCCAATGACATTTTTCATAGAACTCAGATAAATAATTCTAAAAGTTTTATGTAATCACAGAAGGTTTTAAATAGACAGTACAACCTTGAGAAAGAAGAACAAGGCTAGATGTAACAAACTTGCTAATTTTAAGCTATTCTACTAAGCTACACTAATCAAAACAGTATGGTACTCACACAAATGCATAGAGATCAATGAAACAGAATAAAGAACCCAGAAGTGAGCCCATACTTCCATGATCAATTTATCTATGACCCCAAAAAGCCAATAATATACAATGGGAAAAGCAGCCTCTTCAATAAATGCTGTTGGGAAACTGGACAACTAAATTCAAAATAATTAAACTGGGTTACTTTATCATACCATATACAAAACAAAGCAAAACAAACAAGCAAAAATATCAAAATAGATGAAAGACTTAAATGTAAGACATGGAACTCCTAAGCATAGGCATTATGTTTTCTTTCTTTTTTTTAACATTGGTCTCAGCAGTATATATATATATTTGATATATGCCCTTGTGCAAGGGCAACAAAAGCAAAAATAAACAAATGGGACTACATCAAATTAAAAAGCTTTTCCATAGCAAAGAAAACTATAAACACAAAAAAAGTCACCCTACTGAATGGGAGAAGATATTTGCAAATGACATATCTGATAAGTGGTTAATATCCAAAATAGTCAATGAACTCATGTACCTCAACATCAAAATAAGCTGATTAAAAATGAGCAGAGGAACTGAACAGACATGTTTCTGAAGAAGAAATACAGATAGCCAGTTGATACATGAAAATATGTTCAACATCATCAAAGCCTCAGTGAGATATCACTTCACATTTATCAGAATGTCTGTTATGAAAAAGCAACAAATAAATGTTGGTGAGGTTGTAGAGAAAAGAGAACTTCTATATATTGTTGGAAAGAATGTGAATTGCTACAACCAATATAGAAAATAGCTTTGAGGCTCTTTAAAAAATTAAAAATAGAACTGCCACATATTTCTACCATTTCAGCATTTCACTCCTGCATATTTATCTGAAGAAAGCAAAACACTTATTCAAAATGATATATACACCATAATGTTTGTTGCAGTATTATTTAAAATGCCAAGATTTGAAAGCAGCCTAAGTGCTCATCAATAGATTAATGAGTAAAGATGATGTCATATACACATATGGGCTTCCCTGCTGGCTCAGTGGTCAGTAATCTGCCTGCAATGCCGGGGCCACAGTAGATGCAGGTTCGATCCCTGGATGGAGACGATCCCCTGGAGGAATGCGTGACAACCCACTCTAGTATTCACGCCTGGAGAATACCTTGGCCAGAGAAGCCTGGCAGGATACAGTCCTTAGGGTTGCAGAATCAGACATAATTAAAGTGACTTTTAGCATGTACACACAGAATATATATACACACATATTTATACATGCATATGTAATAGATGATGTAGTATATTACATAACCATTAAAAAGAATAAAATCTTGCCATTTGTGACAATATGGATAAATGTAATGGATATTTTGCCAAGTGGAATAAGTCAGACAGAGGAAGGCAAAGATGGTGTGGTTTCATTTATGTGTGGAATCTAAAAACTGCAGTGAATGGGCAAACGTAACAAAATAGAAACAGAGTCATTGATCCCGAGCGTGAAGAGGTGGTTGCCAGATGGCCTGAGGGTGGGCGAGTGAGTGAAGTAGGTGAGGGGGATTAAGAGGCACAGCTTATAGTTACAAAATAAATAATGGAGGTGAAATGTACAGCATGGGGAGCATAGTCAGTGCTTTATTTGTATGGTGACAGATGGTCACTAGACTTACGGTCATCATTTCATAATGTATAGAATTATTGAATCACTACGTTGTTCTTGGAGCTAACAGTATTGTCAGTGAATTATACTTCAATTGAAAAATAATTTGATTTAAGAGGGTACTCAGAAAAGAATACTTACAAACCTATCATTTTATTTAACTTAAAAACTACGATTAAATACTCTTTTGAATTTTTTCTTAGACTGTGACTAAAAATGGCTATGTAATACAGTAATAACTTTTGATAATGTGATTTAACGTGGGTAGCAAAAATGTACAATTAGATGAGGATCTTGCCCACTATGTATTAATCTTGAGTAAGAATAATCTCTAGAAAATAAAGTTTACTAAATATTTTGCTTCTGTTTTCCATTTTGTAGACACCATGGTGAAAATTTATTCGGTTTACAATGGAAATACTTTTAAATCATGCAAAGTGGCAAGATCTTTGGCAATTAATCCAGAGAGCATTGTTAATTTATGCAATGTAAGAGCCGTCATATAGCAAAGTTTGTCAGCTGAACAAACACTGATAAACTGAGTTGTAAGTTGTGTGAGGCATTTAGCAGAAAGACTGTTACATAGCAAATGCTCAAATAGTTTCAGCAGCTGCTGTGAGTGTTGCAATAGTAGTGGACGGTGTTATTATTATTACTACTACTGTTCTGCAAAGCACTATAGCTAACCTTAAAGAGATTACAAATAGTCTGTGACAACATCTTTGCTCTTAAGAATCTAACAGTTCTCCTCATTTCTTCATTAATTTCTTTATTTTTAAAATTTTGATGGCTACCAAATAATAGCTAGACATTGGGAATGAACTGATGCCCGAGTCACTCTCTGTTCTTTCCTTCAGGAAGATGATAGTTGAATAGCAGAGTTAGCGGTAACTCAGTAATCACAGTGCCTCGTGATGTGGATAGGCTAATACACAATATGTGGTGGGAACACATAGGAAGGCCACAAAAAATAAATCAGTAAATAAAATTCTATCAAACCTCAACATGAATCAGCCATGTGTATACATATATCCCCTCCCTTTTGAACGTCACTCCCACCTCCCTCCCCATCCCACCCCACTAGATTGATACAGAGCCCCTGATTGAGTTTCCTGAGACATACGGCAAATTCCCATTGGCTATCTATTTTACATATGGTAATGTAAATTTCCATGTTACTCTCTCCATACATCTCATGCTCTCCTCCCCTCTCCCCCTGTCCATAAGTCTATTCACTGTGTCTGTTTCTCCACTCAATTCAGTTCAGTTCAGTTGCTCAGTAGTGTCTGACTCTTTGCGACCCCATGAACTGCAGCACACCAGGCCTCCCTGTCCATTGCTAACTCCCAGAGTTTACCCAAACCAATGTCCATTGAGTCGGTGATGCCATCCAACCATCTCATCCTCTGTCGTCCCCTTCTCCTCCTGCATTCAACCTTTCCCAGCATCAGGGTCTTTTCATATGAGTCAGCTCTTCGCATCAGGTGTCCAATGTATTGGAGTTTCAGGATCAGCATCAGTCTTTCCAATGGATATTCAGGACTGATTTCCTTTAGGATGGACTGGTTGCATCTCCTTGCAGTCCAAGGGACTCTCAAGGGTCTTCTCCAACACCACAGTTCAAAAGCATCAATTCTTTGGTGCTCAGCTCTCTTTATAGTCCAACTCTCAGATCCATACATGACCACAGGAAAAACCATAGCCTTGACTAGACGGACCTTTGTTGATAAAGTAGTGTCTCTGCTTTTGAATATGCTGTCTAGGTTGGTCATAACTTTCCTTCCAAGGAGTAAGCATTTTTTAATTTCATGGCTGCAATCACCATCTGCAGTGATTTTGGAGCCCAGAAAAATAAAGTCAGCCACTGTTTCCACTGTTTCCCCAACTATTTGCCATGAAGTGATGGGACCAGATGCCATGATCTTTGTTTTCTGAATGTTGAGCTTTAAGCCAACTTTTTGACTCTCCTCTTTCACTTTCATCAAGAGGCTCTTTAGTTCTTCTTCATTGCTGCCTTGTAAATAAATTCTTCAGTATCATGTTTCTAGATTCCGTATATATGCATTGCTGCTGCTGCTGCTAAGTCGCTTCAGTCATGTCCGACTCTGTGCGACCCCATAGATGGCAGTCCACCAGCCTCCCCTATCCCTGGGGTTTTCCAGGCAAGAACACTGGAGTGGGTTGCCATTTCCTTCTCCAGTGCATGAAAGTGAAAAGTGAAAGTGAAGTCGCTCAGTCGTGTCCAACTCTTTGCGACCCCATGGACTGCAGCCCACCAAGCTCCTCCGTCCATGGGATTTTCCAGGTGAGAGTATTGGAGTGGGGTGCCATCGCCTTCTCCTAGGACATGATAATTATCTTTCTCTTTCTGACTTACTTCACTCTGTATAATAGGTTCTGGGTTCATCCACCTCATTAGGACTAACTTAAAGCTGTTTCTTTTTATGGCTGAGTAATATTCCATTGTGTATGTGTACCACAACTTCTTTATCCATTCATCTGTCGATGGGCATCTAGGTTGCTTCCATGTTCTAGCTGTTGTAAATAGTGCTGCAGTGAGCAATGGGATACATGTGTCTTTTTCAGTTTTGGTTTCCTCAGGGTATATGTCTAGGAATGGGATTGCTGGGTCATATGGTGATTTGATTCCTAGTTTTTTATGGAATCTCCATACTGTCTTTCATAGTGGCTGTATCAATTTACATTCCCACCAACAGTACAAGAGGGTTCCCTTTTCTCCACACCCTCTCCAGCGTTTATTGTTTGTAGATTTTTTGGTGATGGTCATTCTGACTGGTGTGAGGTGATATCTCATATTTTTGATTTGCATTTCTCTAATAATGAGCATCTTTTCATGTGTTTGTTAGCCATCTCTATGTCTTCTTTGGTGAAATGTCTGTTTAGATCTTTTTCCCACTTTTTGTTTGGGTTGTTTGTTTTTCTGGTATTGAGTTGTATGAGCTGCTTGTATATTTTGGAAATTAATCCTTTGTCAGTTATTTCATTTGCTATTATTTTCTCCCATTCTGAGAGTTGTCTTTTCACCTTGCTTATAGTTTCCTTTGCTATGCAAATGCTTTTAAGTTTAATCAGGTCCCACCTGTTTACTTCTGTTTTTATTTCCATTACTCTAGGGGGTGGGTCATAGTGGATCTTGCTTTGATTTATGTCATTGACTGTTCTGCCTATGTTTTCCTCTAAGAGTTTTATAGTTTCTGGTCTTACATTTAGGTCTTTAATCCATTTTGAGTTTATCTTTGTGTATGGTGTTAGGAAGTGTTCTAATTTCATTCTTTTATATATAGTGGTCCAGTTTTCCTAGTACCATTTATTGAAGAGGCTGTAAAGATACCCATGGGTGCATGGGTTTATTTCTGGGCTTTCTATATTTTTCCATTGGTCTATATTTCTGTTTTTGTACCCATAAATAAAGGATTTCTTGTGGAAGATATTTAATCTACATCTGTAAACCCTGTAAAGTTAGGCAAGCTTGGAGGTAAGAAGGGGTGTGGTACTATGGGAAGCTAATCAAATTAACCAGAGATCAAACTGCCAACATCTGTTGGATCATAGATAAAGCAAGAGAATCCTGGAAAAGCATCTACTTCTGCTTTACTGACTATGATAAAACCTTTAACTGTTTGGATCACAACAGACTGTGGAAAATTCTTAAATAGACGGGAATACCAGACCACTTTACCTGCCACCTGAGATATCCGTATGCAGGTCAAGAAGCAACAGTTACAGCTGGACACAGAATAGTGGACTGGTTCCAAATTGGGAAAGGAGTACGTCGAGCCTGTATATTGTCACCTTGCTTATTTTACTTATATTTAGAGTACATCATGTGAAATGCCAAACTGGATGAAGCACAAGCTGGAATCAAGATTGCTGGGAGAAATATCAATATCCTCAGATATCCGGATGACACCACACTTATGGCAGATAGTGAAGAGGAACTAAAGAGCCTCTTGATGAAAGTGAAAGAATACAGTGAAAAAGCTGGCAAAAATACAACATTCAGAACCTTAGATCATGGCCTCCAGTCCCATGTGGAAACAATGGAAACAGGGAAAGACTTTATTTTCTTGGGCTCAAAATCGTTGCAGATGGTGACTGCAGCCATGAAATTAAAAGACGCTTGCTCCTTGGAAGAAAAGCTATGAGCAACCTAGACAGCATATTAAAAAGCAGAGACATTAGCTGCCGACAAAGGTCCGTCTAGTCAAAGTTATGGTTTTTCCAGGAGTCATGTATGGATGTGTGAGTTGGAACATAAAGAAGGCTGAGGGCTGAAGAATTGATGCCTTTTTTTGTTGTTGTTGTTTTACTTTATTTTACTTTACAATACTGTATTGGTGCTTTTGAGCTATGGTGTTGGAGAAGACTCTTGAGAGTCCCTTGGACTGCAAGGAGATCAAACTAGTCCCTCCTAAAGGAAATCAGTCCTGCATATTCATTGGAAAGACTGATGCTGAAGCTGAAACTCCAACACTTTGGCTACCTGATGCAAAGAACTTACTCATTTGAAGAGACCCTGATGGTGGGAAAGACTGAAGGCAGAAGGCGAAAGAGACAACAGAGGATGAGATGGTTGGGTGGCATCACTGATTCAGTGGACATGAGTTTGGATCAACTCCAGGAGTTGGTGATGGGCAGGGAAGCCTGGCGTGCTGTAGTCCATGGGGTTGCAAAGAGTTGGACACAACTGGGAGACTGCACTGAACTGAACTGAATGTTGGCTCCTAGGAGAATAATTGGTTAGAGCAAGACAAGTTGTCTTTTCACCTTGCTTATAGTTTCCTTTGCTATGCAAATGCTTTTAAGTTTAATCAGGTCCCACCTGTTTACTTCTGTTTTTATTTCCATTACTCTAGGGGGTGGGTCATAGTGGATCTTGCTTTGATTTATGTCATTGACTGTTCTGCCTATGTTTTCCTCTAAGAGTTTTATAGTTTCTGGTCTTACATTTAGGTCTTTAATCCATTTTGAGTTTATCTTTGTGTATGGTGTTAGGAAGTGTTCTAATTTCATTCTTTTATATATAGTGGTCCAGTTTTCCTAGTACCATTTATTGAAGAGGCTGTAAAGATACCCATGGGTGCATGGGTTTATTTCTGGGCTTTCTATATTTTTCCATTGGTCTATATTTCTGTTTTTGTACCCATAAATAAAGGATTTCTTGTGGAAGATATTTAATCTACATCTGTAAACCCTGTAAAGTTAGGCAAGCTTGGAGGTAAGAAGGGGTGTGGTACTATGGGAAGCTAATCAAATTAACCAGAGATCAAACTGCCAACATCTGTTGGATCATAGATAAAGCAAGAGAATCCTGGAAAAGCATCTACTTCTGCTTTACTGACTATGATAAAACCTTTAACTGTTTGGATCACAACAGACTGTGGAAAATTCTTAAATAGACGGGAATACCAGACCACTTTACCTGCCACCTGAGATATCCGTATGCAGGTCAAGAAGCAACAGTTACAGCTGGACACAGAATAGTGGACTGGTTCCAAATTGGGAAAGGAGTACGTCGAGCCTGTATATTGTCACCTTGCTTATTTTACTTATATTTAGAGTACATCATGTGAAATGCCAAACTGGATGAAGCACAAGCTGGAATCAAGATTGCTGGGAGAAATATCAATATCCTCAGATATCCGGATGACACCACACTTATGGCAGATAGTGAAGAGGAACTAAAGAGCCTCTTGATGAAAGTGAAAGAATACAGTGAAAAAGCTGGCAAAAATACAACATTCAGAACCTTAGATCATGGCCTCCAGTCCCATGTGGAAACAATGGAAACAGGGAAAGACTTTATTTTCTTGGGCTCAAAATCGTTGCAGATGGTGACTGCAGCCATGAAATTAAAAGACGCTTGCTCCTTGGAAGAAAAGCTATGAGCAACCTAGACAGCATATTAAAAAGCAGAGACATTAGCTGCCGACAAAGGTCCGTCTAGTCAAAGTTATGGTTTTTCCAGGAGTCATGTATGGATGTGTGAGTTGGAACATAAAGAAGGCTGAGGGCTGAAGAATTGATGCCTTTTTTTGTTGTTGTTGTTTTACTTTATTTTACTTTACAATACTGTATTGGTGCTTTTGAGCTATGGTGTTGGAGAAGACTCTTGAGAGTCCCTTGGACTGCAAGGAGATCAAACTAGTCCCTCCTAAAGGAAATCAGTCCTGCATATTCATTGGAAAGACTGATGCTGAAGCTGAAACTCCAACACTTTGGCTACCTGATGCAAAGAACTTACTCATTTGAAGAGACCCTGATGGTGGGAAAGACTGAAGGCAGAAGGCGAAAGAGACAACAGAGGATGAGATGGTTGGGTGGCATCACTGATTCAGTGGACATGAGTTTGGATCAACTCCAGGAGTTGGTGATGGGCAGGGAAGCCTGGCGTGCTGTAGTCCATGGGGTTGCAAAGAGTTGGACACAACTGGGAGACTGCACTGAACTGAACTGAATGTTGGCTCCTAGGAGAATAATTGGTTAGAGCAAGACTGAGCCCCATTCAGAAAACGTGCTGCTGAAAACAGCTAGAAAAACAGGAATTTGATGATCAGGACAAAAGAGCAGCTCTAAGAATTGCAGTGCTAGGCATAGGTGGCTGGTCACTGATTGTAAACGACCAGGGCTGATCTTTTTTAAGATAGTGCTTGCCTCTAGGTGTCAGAGGGAGCTGCAATTATGAAGAGAATCAGAGAGAGTCAGATGACAGAAGATAGCCCTGGAATTGCATGAAAAGTGCCAGGTCTTTCAAGCACCACACTATTGAGATTCTGTAAAAAGAAGTTACAGTGTTTCTATTCCTCTAGAAAAATATTATTTACTGAAACTTAATTTTTTTTAAAAGGTACATCATATTTTTAATATTTTTTTTAAAAATTTATTGAAATATAGTTGATTTATAATGTATTTATTTCTTCTATAAGGAAAGTGATTCCATTATACATATTTATACATTCTTTTTCATATTCTTGTTCATGACAGTTTATCAAGATACTGAATATGGTTGCCTGTGTTATAGAGTACAACTTTGTTTTTTACCTATTCAATGTATAATAGTTAGCGTCTTCTAATCCCAAATTCCCAATTTATCCCTACCACAGCCTCCACCTTGGCAACCACAAGTCTATTCCTCGTTTCCGTCAGTCAGTTTGTGTTTCATAGATAATTTTGTTTGTGTCATATTTTAGATTTCACATTTAAACAATATCATATGGTATTTGTGTTTCTCTTTCTGAATTACTTCATTTAGTATGATCATCTCTGTGTCCATCCATGCTGTTGCAAAAGGCATTATTTCATACTTTTTTAAGGCTGGGTAGTATTCTATTGTGGGCTTCCCCAGTGGCTCAGCAGTAAAGAATCCGCCTGCAATGCAGAAGTTGCAGGAGATGCAGGTTCAGTTCCTGGGTTGGGAAGATCCTCTGGAGGAGGGCATGGCAACCTACTCCAGTATTCTTGCCTAGAGAATCCCATGGATAGAGGAGCCTGGCGGGCTACTGTTCATAGGATCTCAAAGAGTCAGATATGACTGAATCAACTTAACACACACTCACATACACAGTATTCTATTGTATATATGTACCACATTTTCATCCATTCATCTGTCGATGGACATTTGGGTTGTTTCTTTGTCTTGGCTTGTGAATAACGTCGCTATGAACATATGGATGCAAGTATCTTTTTGAATTATAGTTTTGTCCAGATATATGCCAAGGAGTAGGATTGCTGGATCATATGGCGATTCTATCTTTAGTTTTTTGAGGAATCTCCAAACTGTTTTCCATAGTGGCTGCATCAATTTACTTTCCCACCAACAATGTAGGAGATTTCCTTTTTCTCCACACCTACTCCAGCATTTGTTCTTTATAGATTTTTTTAATAATAGCCATTCCAACAGTTGTGAGGTGGTACCTTATTCCGGTTTAGATTTTAATTTCTTTAATAATTCGCAACGTTGAGCATCTCTTCATGTTTTTTTCTTGTCATCTGTTTGTCTTCTTTGGAGAAATGTCTACTTAGGTCTTCTGCGAGTTTTTGGATTGGGTTTTTTTGTTGTTGCTCTTGAGTTGTATGAGCTATGTGCATATTTTGAAATTAAACTCGTGTCAGTAGCATCATTTGTAAATATTTTCTCGCAGTTCATAGACTGTCTTTTCATTTTGTTTATGCTTTCCTTTTCTGTACAAAAGCTTGATTCAATCCAATTTATTTTTGCTTTTATTTCTATTGCCTTGGGAGGTTGACCTAAGAAAACATTTGTACGATTTACTCAGTGTGTCCTATCAAAGCTCAGGAGGCTTTGAGAATTAAGTGTGGCTATTGCTAAACCACTGTTTTTTGCATCTTGCCAAGAACAGTTGCTGAGTCTCTGCATTCATTGGTCTGCTCTGCTTTACTTATAAAGTGCAGCAATTTGTAACAGCTACTAGTCAGAACATTAAGCAAAAACTGTTTATCTCCTTGATCTGAAGCTCCGAAGGAGTGCTATAAGAGCTGGCCATTTGTGAGCTGCTGATACGTACAACTACTTGTTCTTAATTCTGAAATCCTTTAAAATAGAGACAATATTTTCTAAGTTGTCTGCTGTGTTTGCTGTTGCTGTCATCAGAAAGAGAAATGCTAGAAAAGAAAAGAAAAACAACTATTCTTGTTGATTCTGGAAATTTTTCACAATATTTGTTACAATATATTTATCATGTGTATCAACCTAATTTTCCTATTGTTCTCATTAAACAAAACAGCAATAGATCTAAAATAAGGTCTATGACTAAATCATGTTGCTGTATACCTGAAACTAACACAGCATTGTAAATCAACTATCCTTCAATAAAGAAACCTTATAGGGTTAGAATTCTGAAGAATGTTTAAAAAAATTTAGTCTCCTAAATAAACATGTAAGGACAATTTTCCTATACGCTCCTTATGAGAGGTTTTATTCCTTGTATAAATAAATGTGGGAAATGGTTATGTAGGAAAATAGGAGAAGTGGTTACTTATATACAGCAGTGTTTTAATTTATTTAATGAATGTGTGTTGTATCCCTGTTGTATTTAAGAAATATACTATGTTAAAGTAAAAATGGAAAGGCTAGGCTTTGCACACTGTATGATTAGGATTCCACCACTGAACCTGAGCTGCTTCTTCTGTCGGGTGAGATTCTTGCAATTGCTTCAGTGGCACTGCCTTTACAGAGATTATAATTCTGTGTGGGAATTATACCTTAACCACCAAATCAGAAGAAGAAAAGTAAAATTATACCTGTAGTAAGTGCAAAGAAATGAGGCATAGAGTGTAGTAAAAATATATTCCCGACTGTGTGTTTTAATTTTTAAAACGTGATAAAAAAAATATCATTGAAATCTGTTCTGAAGAAGAGAGATGTGAGCTGACAGAGCTATCCCGAATTTGAGTTAGTTCTAGTCAAGTGGGTGAACCTAGAGCCTTTATACAGAGTGAAGTAAGTCAGAAAGATAAAAACAAATGCTGTGTATTAACACATATATGTGCAATCTAGAACAATGGCACTGATGAAGCTACTTGTAGGCCAGCAATAGAGACACAGAGAACATGCTTGTGAACACAGCGGGAGGGAAGGAGAGAGGGGGAGGATTGAGAGAGAAGCTCCGAAGCGTGACTTTTACCACGTGCAGAACAGGTAGCCATTTGGGCTTCCCTGGTGGCTCACCCAGTAAAGAATCTGCCTACAATTCAGAAGACCCAGGCTCCATTCCGGGGTCAGGAAGACCCCCTGGAAAAGGGAATGGCTACCCACTCCAGCACTCTTGCCTGGAGAATTCCATGGACAGAGGAGCCTGGTGGGCTACAGTCCATGGGGTCACACAGAATTGGATATTGAGCGATGAAGCAGAGTACACCTGGGAATTTGCTGTATGACACGGAGCTCAGCCCGATGCTCTGTAACAACCTAGAGGGGTGATATAGGGTGGGAGGTGGGAGGGAGGTTGAAGACAGAGTGGACATGCGTATGTCTCTATGGCTGATTCATGCTGATGCATGGCAGAAACAATACAACATAGTAAAGCAGTTATCCTCCAAATAAAAATGAATCATTGAAAAAAAAAAACATATTCCTTGAAAAGAAATAAAAGACTAAAAATTAAGAGACAGGGATCTTAGTGCTGGGATATTATAGACATGGTGAGATGTTCCATTTTGATCTATAAGTTTCATGTTGTTGTTCACTCACTCAGTCATGACCGAATCTGTGACCCCGTGGAGTGCAGCATGCCAGGCTTCCCTGTCCTTGACCATTGAGTTGGTGAGGCCATCCAAACATCTCATCCTCTATCACACCCTTCTCCTGCCTTCAATCTTTCCAAGCTTCAGGGTATTTTCCAATGAGTCAGTAAGTGCATCAGGTGGCCAAACTATTAGAGTTTCAGCATCAGTCCTTCCATTGAATATTCAGGTTTGAGTTCCTTTAGGATTGACTGGTTTGATCTCCTTGCAGTCCAAGGGACTGTCAAGAGTCCTCTCCAACACCACAGTTCAAAAGCATCAATTCTTCAGCGCTCAGCCTTCCTTATGGTCCAAATCACACATCCATACATGACTCCTGGAAAAATCATAGCTCTAACTAGACGGACCTTTGTCAGCAGAGTAATGTTTCTGCTTTCTAATACACTGTCTAGGTTTGTCATAGTTTCTCTTCCAAGGAGCAAGCATCTTTTAATTTCATGGCTGCAGTCACTGACTGCAGTGATTTTTGGAGCCCAAATAAGTAAAAGTCCTTCACTGCTTTCATTGTTTCCCCATCTATATGCCATGAAGTGATGGGACCAGATGCCATGATCTTAGTTTTTTGAATGTTGCATTTTTGCCAGCTTTTTCACTCTCCTCTTTCACCTTCTTCAAGAGGCTCTTTAGTTTCTCTTTGCTTTCTTCCATATGGCTGGTGTCATCTGTATATATCTGAGGTTATTGATATTTCTCCCTGAAATCTTGATTTCAGCTTGTGATCCATCTAGCCTGGTATTTCATATGATGTACTCTGTATGTAAGTTAAATAAATAGGGCAACAATTTACAGCACTGCCAAACTCCTTTCCCAATTTTGAACCAGTATGTTTTCCAGTGTTTGGTTCTAATTCTTACTTCTTGACCTACATACAGGTTTTTCAGGAGGCAGGTCAAGGTGGTCTGGTATTTTCATCTCTTTAAGGATTTTCCGCAGTTTGTCGTGAGCCATGCAGTCCAAGGCTTCAGCTTAGTCAATGAAGCAAAAATAGAGATTTTTCTGGAATTCTCTTGCTTTTTCTATGACCCAATGAATGTTGGCAATTTGATCTCTGGTTTTTCTGCCTTTTATAAATCCAGCTTGTACATCTGGAAGTTCTCAATTTCCGTATTGTTGATGCTTAGCTTGGAGGATTTTGAGCATGACCTTACTAGCACGTGAAATGAGAACAATTGTGCGGTAGTTTGTACATTCTTTGGCATTGCCTTTCTTTGGGATTGGAATGAAAACCGACCTTTCCCAGTCCTGTGGCCACTGCTGAGTTTTCCAAATTTGCTGGAATATTGAGTGTAGCACTTTCACAGCATCATCTTTTAGGATTTGAACTAGCTCAACTGGAATTCCATCATCTCCGCTAGCTTTGTTCTTAGTGATGCTTCCTAATGCCCACTTGACTTCACACTCTCTGATATCTGGCTCTAGGAGAATGATCACACCATCATGGTTATGTGGGTCATGAAGATCTTTTTTGTATAGTTCTTCTGTATATTCTTACCACCTCTTCTTAATATCTTCTGCTTCTGTTAGGTCCATAGCATTTCTGTCCTATATTGTGCCCATCTTTGCATGAAATGTTTCCTTCATACCTCTGGTTTTATTGAAGAGATCTCTAGTCTTTCCCATTCTATTGTTTTCCTCTATTTCTTTGCACTAATCACTAAGGAAGGCTTTCTTATCTTTCCTTGCTATACTTTGAGACTCTGCACTCAGATGGATATGTCTTTCCTTTTCTCCTTTGCCCTTCACTTCTTTTCTTTTCTCATCTTTTTGTAAAGCCTCCTCAGACAACCATTTTGCCTTTTTCCATTTCTTTTTCTTGGGGATGGTTTTGATCAGGTAGTTTCATTCCTTGCTATACTTTGAGACTCTGCACTCAGATGGATATGTCTTTCCTTTTCTCCTTTGCCCTTCACTTCTTTTCTTTTCTCATCTTTTTGTAAAGCCTCCTCAGACAACCATTTTGCCTTTTTCCATTTCTTTTTCTTGGGGATGGTTTTGATCAGGTAGTTTCCTTGTACATGGGTGGTTTGCCAACCTTCTGTTTAGTCAAAAGTCTGTGTATAACTTAGGGTTGGATGTTTGCATCCACAATTCTGCCGTAGCCATAATTTTTCCATATGTATTTCTGCGTCTATGATCAGCTAGAGTTTGTATAGCACTGTAACATCTACTATTGAAAAAAATCCTTATGTATGTCAGTCTATGCAATTCAAGCCCATTTTGTTCAAGGTTCAGTCTAGTTGCTTTTCTCTTGCTGCTTTTGCAGTTATTTATCATTCCTTTTTGCCATTTTTCATTGCAGTGTGTCATGTCTCTTTGAGTTGATCTTTTTTTGGACTATCTGTGATTCCTGGGTATGAATGCCTGTTTCCTTTCCTAGGTTAGAAATGCTTTCAACTATTATGTCAACAACTAAATTCTCTGTCTCTTTCTGTCTCTTGTTCTTCTGGTACCCCTTTAATGCAAATATCAGCACACTTGATGTTGCCCAGAAGTCACTTAAACTAGCCTCATTTGTAAAAAAAAATATTTTTTTTTCTACTTAGCTTTAGTGATTTCTGCTTTTCTGTCTTCCAGTTTGCTGGTTTGTTCTGTTGTATCATCCAATCTACTATTTATCTGTTCAAGTCCATTTTTTAATTTCAATTATTGTATCCTTCAGCTCTGTTATTTTTCTTTATATTTTTTGACTCTTTGTTAAACTTCTGTGTTCATACATTCTTCTCTTGAGTTTATTGAACATCTTTGCAATCATTACCTGAAGCTCCTTACTAGGTAGATTGCTTATCTCTACTTCACTTAACTCTTCTTTTGGATTTTTATCTTGTTCCTTCACTTGGAGCACATTCCTCTGTCAACTCATTTTGTCTGATTCTCTATTTTTATTTTTATATGGTATGTAGTTGGATTAAGTTTCTCAGACTGGAAGAGTTAGCCCTATATAGGAGACATCCTCTTGGGGCCAGCTACACCCCCTTTCCTGGTCACAGAGTTACCTGCTGTAGGAGCAGTTTCTATGTAGGCTGAGCACGCTCTATGTTGTGGTGGGTCTGACTAATGTGGGCACCATATAGGCAGGGGTGACCCATAGCCCAGTTGTCTGCCAGGCTCTGCCTCTTGGAGAAGCTGTTGGCCTGTTGGTGAGGAGGGTGGATTCTGGAGCAACTGCCCTGCAGGGCCTGCTTCCTGGTAGCTGGTTCCAGCCTGCCGGTGGGTTAGCCTGGGTCTTTGCAGAGCTGGCTGTGTACCCTAGAAAGCTTCATACTGATGCAGACCAGCTGAAGGGCAGGTAAACCCTCAGGTTTCTTAAGAGGACTCCAGAATTTCACTCGCCAGCACCAGTGTTCTCAGCATAGAAGGAGCTCCCCTGAATGCCTTCTGCTAACAGTCTCAGTGTCCTGCAGCCGTTCCGCTCACTGGCCGTCAAAGTCGGATATTCTGGGAGCTCATCTTCCTGCTGTGTCACGCCTGCACCAGGGAGCCCAGGGCAGCGCTTCAATCCTTTCTCCTTGAAAGGAACCTCTGTAATTTCAAGTGGCCTCTGTGTGTGGCTCACTGACTCAGGTGTCCGAGTCTTGACTGTACCCCACTGTGGTTTCTTCTTTATCACTTCAGCTGTGGATAAGCTTTTCTGGTGGTCATCATGCTCCTCCCATTGATAGATACTCTGTGAATAGTTGCAGTTTTGCTGTGCCTTTGGGAAGAAGTGAGCTCTGGGTTTACCCATGCTGCTATCCTGGTCATCCTTCAACACAGGTCTATGTTTAGATGGTACTTGCGAGAAGATAGCATGACTTTCCTGTGAATGATGCAAATGTTTTGGATTCCATCAGCCTTCACATTGCCTGCTGGGAAGGTTTCTAATCATCTTTTTGACAGGGGCTGTCTCAGTCTGGCAGTAAATTATGTATCTAAGGCCTCACACAAAATCAGGAACTGAAATTGCTTTTTTTGTTGCTGTTTTTTTTTTTTTTTTGTAATAGTTCTATTTATCTTGTTTATTTCAAAAACACTAAAAGACAAAAACCAAAAATGGCAGTAATATTCTGAAAAAAGAAGAAAACAAAATTAAATTCTCAGCTTTGCTCAAAATGCCATTGCCAGTGGCATTTGTATTTGAAATTAGAACACTGAAATGATTATTTTATTTTAATACAATATGGCCAAGAATTTTATTTTTATTACTAATTCAATATGTGAAATATTATTTTCATAATACCCTAAAAGGATCAAGAGAAGTGGTCCGTAATCAAACCCATTAATATGTCTTTATTGAAACTTATAAATTGTCTCAGTAACCATGGTAAAATGTCTCTAAAATTCTTCATGTCTGTTCAAATCAGATTCTATGACAGATGAGCATGTAACAAACCCTAGAAACAACTTTTGTTTTTCAATCTGTCTGAATTTTAGGGTTGTGGATAATAGATTAGTGATCTGTATATTGAATGTCATTCAACAATGTAAACAACATTTTGGTTATTTTTTCCTTTGGCAATATATCAGGAGTAATGTTATTTATTGTTTCAAATTCTTATGATGTACAAATAGTAAAATGTTTTTGTGTTTAAAGTTCAGCAAGTTATATTTGGCTTTTCTCTACCACTCTTTATTTACCACTCTGTTTCCAATGCTTCAGTTCAGTTGCTCAGTTGTGTCCAACTCTTTGCAACCCCATGAATCGCAGCACGCCAGGCCTCCCTGTCCATCACAAAAAAAAAAAAACAGAAAAGTTAAGGCAATTTTCAAGGCAAAATTAATAGAGCTTTTTTCCTTTTAGTGCCTTTCATCAGATTGTTGCCTTCTTTTCTACCGTACCAACCATCAGTAGTAAAATGCTAACGCACTGCTAAATCTGTGTAGCTCTGCCTTTATTTTTGTACCTAATCAACTCTGTGTATAATTTTTTAGCCATGGGGCCCACCCTGAATTACAGTTGCAAGCTATATGCATTAATAAAGTGGAAACTTCCAGGAATGAAATAAACCTTTGAAAGTGCTTAGGAAGGCCAAAGAAGGAAAACTGAAATCCTTTTGACAGGCAGTTTCTGAAGCTGCTGACATTCCTTTAAAAGGCCTTTTTCATGTTGGCTCCTGAGAGGCTTTGCATAACATACTGAGTAAAACCTGTTACCGCGGCGACAGTACAAGGCCCTGAGCTGCTCATGAGGCCTGGCAAGAAAATGGACAAACTTTCCACTGCTGACATTTCAGCTTGAAGTTATGTTTTTCAAGTGTTGGATAAGGGAAACAAAGACATGACTTCTTTGGGGATTTATTGTTGGTCAGTGTCTACCTCTTTCATTTCCTTGAGAGCTGTATATTGAAATGTCATAAATATTTTTAAAGATATTTTATAAATTACAAAAATGAAGTAACCTTTTTAACCCTGGATCTGTGCTACACAAACTTAAGCATAGCCAGAACATAATAAGAAGCAGAAATGTACTTTTGCTTTTGGTTACCTCTTGTTTTACAGTTTTAGTCAATAAACAATTTTGAAAATAATGCCATGGCTCATTTTTAAATAAAATAATATTAATTAGAAAAGAAGCTAGCAATATCATTAGTTAATGGTCTTTTATCCTTTGGATTACTATCAATAGTTTCAGATAATTTTAATTAATTTTTAACATATTAGTCTCCAAATTAATAATAGCACAAAAATAATCTTAGTAAATTACTTTGGTAATAATTCTCTTTGTCAGTAGAATCTGGTTAGCTAGCATGTATCTGTTACTTGCAAGGATTCTGTTGCATTATGTAGAAGAAACAATCATAAAATAGTTATTTAGAGCTAAAATGTGTTTCTGGAAAAGAAATAAATGTAATTAAATATAAATTTTCTATATTAAAAATATACTATTGTAATGCCCCAAAGCCTCTGAATATGTGGTTATTTTATATGTGAAATAAAGACTCCTTTCTGTTATTTCCAGTAATGCACTCCATCTTGGTCTAGACCCAAGACAGACCCATATTATATTAAATAAATGTTATAGTACTTCATATTAAAGTGAGAATTCAGTATGGGTTTTGGGCAAACTCTGACATAGTATGTATGAAATTGTTTTCATACATTTCTATGTTTAAGAAAACATAGAAATTGTTTTCTTAAAAGACGTAATTATATACTTCAAACATGAAACATTTATGGAAGCATTGAAATTGCTAGTATAAACATGAAAATAAAAAAGGAAAATACCACAACCGTTCAGGTTGTGTTTTGTGTTCAGCTGTAACCTAGACACTCTTAAAAGAAGCTATAACACTTCATTATTTATAATATGTCTATCCAGGTAAAGCCTAAAATGATGTCCCTTCTGCTATTAAAAATGCCGTTTAGGGGTTGTGTAAAATATCATCAATCATTTGTGTTGTTATTATCTTGACTTTGTTTTTTACCTTTTGTTTTAAATTTCATTTGGAAACAATGCAAAGAAACATTATATGGATGCAGAAAAAAATTAAGGTAGTATATATCCGAATTGCTTGTACTTTGAAATGTACTTTGAAATGAAACGGCCAGGTTCTTTGATGGTGAAAGTCATAGTGTTTCAATGTCTAGTCCTTGGATTAATGAAGCAGGCTACCTCAGTGGCTCAAGCTGTAAACCATTCAATTAACAATGCAGAGAAACCAAAATTGCTTGATACATGAGCTAAAATCACTACTTACCAATTTGCAGTGGGAATTCTAATATTTGTTGTTCAGTCACTCAGTCATGCCTAAATATTTGCGACCCCATGGACTGCAGCACACCAGGCTTTCCTGTCCTTTACCATTTCCCAGAGTTTGCTAAAACTCACGTCCATTGAGTCAGTGGTGCCATCCAACCATCTCATCCTCTGCCGTCCCCTTCTCCTCCTGCTTTCAACCTTTCCCAGCCTAAGGGTCTTTTCCAATGAGTCATCCTTTTGCATCATGTGGCAAACATATTGGAGCTTCAGCTTCAGCTTCAGCATCAGTCCTTACAATGTATATTCAGGATTGATTTCCTTTAGTATTGACAGGTTTGATCTTCTTGCAGTCCAAGGGACTCTCAAAAGTCTTATGCAACATCACAATTCAAAAGCATCAATTCTTCGGAGCTCAGCTTTCTTTATGTTCCAACTCTCACATCCATACATGACTACTGGAAAAACCATAACTTTGACTAGACAGAGCTATGTTGGCAAAGTGATGTTGCTGCTTTTTAATACACTGTCTAAATTTGTCATAGCTTTTCTTCCAAGAAGTAAATGTCTTTTAATATCATGACTGAAGTCACTGTCTGCAGTGATTTTGGAGACCAAGAAAATAAAGTCTGTTACTGTTTCCATTGTTTCCCCATCTGTTTGCCAAGAAGTGATGGGACTGGACGCCATGATCTTAGTGTTTTGAATGTTGAGTTTTAAGCCAACTTTTTCACTCTCTTCTTTCACTTTCATCAAGAGGCTGTTTAGTTCCTCTTCAATTTTGGTCATTTAAATGGTATCATCTGCAAAAAAGCAAGAGAGTTCCAGGAAAACATCTATTTCTGCTTTTTTGACTATGCCAAAGCCTTTGACTGTGTGGACCACAACAAACTGGAAAATTTTTAAACAGATGGGAATACCAGACCACCTGACCTGCCTCTTGAGAAATCTGTATGCAGGTCAGGAAACAAAAGTTAGAACTGGGCATGGAACAACAGATTGGTTCCAAATAGGGAAAGGAGTACGTCAAGGCTGTATATTGTCACCCTGCTTATTTAACTTATATGCAGAGTACAACCTGAGAAATGCTGGGATGGATGAAGCAGAAGCTGGAATGAATTGCCAGAAGAAATATCAGTAACCTCAGATATGCAGATGACACCACCCTTATGGAAGAAAAAAAAGAACCAAAGAGCCTCTTGATGAAAGTGAAAGAAGAGAGTGAAAATGTTGGCTTAAAGCTCAACATTCAGAAAACTAAGATCGTGGCATCTGGTCCCATCACTTCATAGCAAATAGATGGTGAAACGGTGGAAACAGTGACAGATTTTATTTTCGGGGGCTCCAAAATCACTGAAGATTGTGACTAAACCCATGAAATTAAAAGACACTTACTCCTTGGAAGGAAAGTTATGACCAACCTAGAGAGCATATTAAAAAACAGAGACACTACTTTGCCAACAAAGGTCTGTCTAGTCAAGGCTATGGTTTTTCCAGTAGTCATATATGGATGAGAGAGTTGGACCATAAAGAAAGCTGAGCTCTGAAGAACTGATGCTTTTGAATTGTGGTGTTGAATAAGATTTTTGAGAGTCCCTTGGACTGCAAGAAGATCCAACCAGTCCCTCATAAAGGAAATCAGTCCTGAATATTCACTGGAAGGACTGATGTTGAAGTTGAAACTCCAATACTTTGACCACCTGATGAGAAGAACTGACTCACTGGAAAAGACTCTGATGCTGGGAAAGATTGAAGGTGGGAGGAGGAGGGGACAACAGAGAATGAGATGGTTGGATGGCATCACCAACTCAGTGGACATAAGTGTGAATAAACTCTGGGACTTGGTGATGGACAGGGAGGCCTGGCGTGCTGCACTCCATGGGCTTGCAAAGATTCGGACAGGACTGAGCGACGAACTGAACTGCACATCTGAGGCTGTTGTTATTTCTCCCAGCAATCTTGATTTCCAGCTTGTAAATCATCCAGCCTGGCATTTTGCATGACATACTCTGCACATAAGTTAAATAAGCAGTTTGACAATATACAGTGTTGTCAATACTCCTTTCCCAATTGTGAATCAGTCCATTGTTCCATGTCCAGTTCTAATTGTTGCTTCTTGACCTGCATATAAGTTCCTAAGGAGACAAGTAAGATGGCCTAGTATACCCATCTTTTTAAGAATTTTCACAGTTCACTATGATGCACACAATCAAAAGCTTTAGTGTAGTCTGTGAATCAAGGATAGAGATATTTTTCTGGAATTCTCTTGTATTTTCTATGATTGAATGAATGTTGGCAATTTGATCTCTGGTTCATCTGCCTTTTCTGAACCCAGCTTGTACATCAGAAAATTATTAATTGAAGTACTGTTGAAGCCTAGCTTAATGGATTTTGAACATAACCTTACTAGCATGGGAAATGAGCATGAATGTCCAGTAGTTTGAAGATTCCTTAACACTGCCCTTGTTTGGGATTGGAATAAAAGCTGACTTTATCCAGTCCTGTGACCACTATTGGGTTTTACAAGTTTTCTGACACATTAAGTGCAGCACTTTAACAGCGTTTTCTTTTAGGATTGTAGATAGCTCAGCTGGAATTCCATCACCTCTACTAGCTTTGTTCATAGTAGTGCTTTCTCAGGCCAATTTGACTTCACACTCCAGGATGTCTGGCTCTAGTGAGTGGCCACAGCTTCGTGCTTATCCCAGTCATTAAGACCATTTTTATGTAGCTCTTCTGTGTTTTCTTGCCACCTCTTCTTAATCTCTTCTGCCTCTGTTAGGTTCTTTATGTTTCTGTCCTTTGACATGTAATATTTCTTTGATATCTCCAATTTTCTTGAAGAGATCTCTAGTCCTTCCCATTCTGTTGTTTTCCTCTATTTCTTTGCATTGTTCATTGAAGTAGGGTTCCTTATCTCTCCTTTCTGTTCTCGGGAACTCTTCAGTTGGGTATGTATTTCCCTTTCTCCTTTGCTTTTCACTTCTCTTCTTTCCTCAACTATTTGTACAGCCTCCTCAGACAATCACTTTGCCTTCTTTCATTTCTTTTTCTTTTGGATGTTTTTGATCACTGCCTCCTGTACTGTATTATGAACCTTCATCCATAGCTCTTCAGACACTCTGTCTACCAGATCTCATCCTGTGAATCTATACATCACCTCCAGTGTATAATTAAGGGATTTGATTTAGGTCATATCTGAATGGGTTAGTGGTTTTCCCAACTTTCTTCATTTAAGCATGACTTTTGCAAAAAGGAGCTGATGATCTGAGCCACAGTCAGTTCCAGATCTCTTTTTGCTGACTGTATAGAGCTTCTCTATCTTTGGCTGCAAAGAATGTAAACAGTCTGATTTTAGTATTGACCATTTGGTGATGTCCATGCTGGGCTGGAAGAAGCACAAGCTGGAATCAAGATTGCCGGGAGAAATATCAATAACCTCAGATATGCAGATGACACCACCCTTATGGCAGAAAGTGAAGAGGAACTAAAAAGCCTCTTGATGAAAGTGAAAGAGGAGAGTGAAAAAGTTAGCCTAAAGCTCAACATTCAGAAAACTAAGATCATGGCATCTGGTCCCATCACTTCATGGGAAATAGATGGGAAAACAGTGGACACAGTGTCAAGACTTTATTTTTTGGGGCTCCAAAATCACTGCAGATGGTGAGTGCAGCCATGAAATTAAAAGACACTTACTCCTTGGAAGGAAAGTTATGGCCAACTAAGATAGCATATTAAAAAGCAGAGACATTACTTTGTCAACAAAGGTCCGTCTAGTCAAGGCTATGGTTTTTCCAGTGGTCATATATGGATGTGAGAGTTGGACTGTGAAGAAAGCTGAGCACCGAAGAATTGATGCTTTTGAACTGTGGTGTTGGAGAAGGCTCTTGAGATTCCTTTGAACTGCAAGTAGATCGAACCAGTCCATTCTAGATCAGTCCTGGGTGTTCTTTGGAAGGAATGATGCTAAAGCTGGAACTCCAATACTTTGTCCACCTCCTGCAAAGAGTTGACTCATTGGAAAAGACTCTGATGCTGGGAGGGATTGGGGACAGGAGGAGAAGGGGACGACAGAGGATGAGATGGCTGGATGGCATCACCGAGTTGATGAGCATGAGTCTGAGTGAACTCCGGGAGTTGGTGATGGACACAGAGGCCTGGGGTGCTGCAATTCATGGGGTCGCAAAGAGTCAGACACGACTGTGCAACTGAACTGAACTGAATGTATAGAGTCATCTCTTGTGTTGCTAAGACCAGTATGTTCTTTGGCAAAATTCTGCTAGCCTTTGATCTGCTTGATTTTGTACTCCAAAGCCAAACTTTTCTGTTACTCCAGATATTTCTTGACTTCCTACTTTTACATTCCAATCCCCTATGATGAAAAGGATTATCTTTTTTGGTGTTAGTTCTAGAAGATTTTGTAGGTCTTCATAGAACTGGTCATCTTCAATTTCTTCAGTATCAGTGGTTGGGACATAGACTTGGATATTCTTATGCTAAATCTTTTGCCTTGGAAATGTACCAAGGTCATTCTGTCATTTTTGAGATTGCACCCAAGTACTGAATTTTAGAGTCTTTTATTGATTTTGAGGACTACTGCCTTTCTTTTGTATGATTCTTACCCACAGTAGTATATATAATGGTTATCTGAGTTAAATTCACTCATCCCAACCCATTTTAGTCCAGTGATTCCTAAGATATCAGTGATTACTCTTGCCATCTCCTGCTTCACCATGTCCAAGTTACCTTGATTCGTAGACCTAACATTCAAGGTTCCTATGCAATATTGTTCTTTATAACATTGGATTTTCCTTTCACCACAGACTCATCCACCACTGAAAGTCATTTCCACTTTTGCCCAGCCACTTCATTCTTTCTGGCTACTGCTGCTGCTGCTAAGTCGCTTCAGTCGTATCCGACTTTATGCGACCCCATACATGGCAGCCCACCAGGCTCCCCCGTTCCTGGGATTCTCCAGTCAAGAACAGTGGAGTGGGTTGCCATTTCCTTCTCCAATGCATGAAAGTGAAAAGTGAAAGTGAAGTCACTCAATCATGTCCGACTCTTAGCGACCTCACAGACTGCAGCCCACCAGGCTCCTCCGTCCATGGGATTTTCCAGCCAAGAGTACTGGAGTGGGGTGCCATCGCCTTCTTTTTGGAGCTATTAGTAATTGCCCTCTTTCCTTTCCTCCCCAGTGGCATATTGGATACTTCCAACCTGGGGGGCTCGTCTTTCAGTGTCGTATCTTTTTACCTTTTTATACTGTTCATGGGGTGATTTGCCATGACAAAATACTGGAGTGGTTTGCCATTGCCTCCTCCAGTGGACCATGTTTTGTCAGAACTCTCCACTATGACCCGTCCGTCTTGGGTGGCCCTGCACAGCATGGCTCCTAGCTTCACGGAGTTACACAAGCCCCTTAGCCTTGACAAGACAGTGATCAGTGAAAGGGATCCAGGAAGCACAATCTTAGTGGTGTCCTTGGAGTCACTGTTTTTTGATAACTTGATACAACCAATGTTACTGCCAGCATGTAGTTGAAATTGTACATGGTTATGCGTTAAGTTTTCAGAACACACAGTCCCTTTGGTGGTATTGAAATTTTCTCGACCAGAATCTGCCTATATGTACTGCATTCTAGACTTTGTGCAGACTGAATTTCCCATTTTCAAGGCTTCCACTTATATAGGATTTCTTAAGAATATTTAAGACCTGAGTCTTACATATTTTTATATTATTCAATAGATTTGCATACATCCCTAGACTCCCAAAGAGATACCATTTTCTGAGTGAATCATTGCCATGTATGGCAGTCTATTATAGGCTAACTTCTTATTTAGCTTTCATAACAGTAAATTATCTGTGCAATGGATAACTTTGAAGTTGCTACATTTGCAATATAAAGTTTGGAAAATATTAATGACAAAGATTATATTGGGAGAAAAAAATTATTTTTTATTTGAATAAATGCTTTTATATTTTAGAAATGTATATTTCTGCCATGAATAACTGAAGTCTCCATTTCTTGCCCAATGCATTCACTGATTTTTTTCATGCGATATGTATTTATAAGGTGTCTGCCTTTGCCTGGAAGACTATCAGACCTCAGGATATTGCAATGAACACCCCAAAACTCTCCTACAGCAAACTTTGAATGAAGAAGGAAACAGTCAAAAAGTCAGATGAATATACATAAGTGTGCTCTGCTCATTCACTCAGTCGTGTCTGACTCTATGCAACCCCATGGGCTCTAGCCCGCCAGCCTCCTCAGTCCATGGAACGTTACAGGCAAGAATAGCGGAACCGATTGCCATTTCCTACTTCATGGGTTCTTCCAGAACCAGAAACTGAACCTGTGTCTCTTCTGGAACCTGCATTGGCAGGCAGATTCTTTACCACTGTGCCACCTGGGGTATAAGGTATCAATAAATGCAATGATTAAAATGAAACACAGTAATAGAGTAGAAGTTAGGGGTTGAGACAGGTGGGTAGATGACTACTGTAATTTGGGTGATCAGTCTTTCTGAAGAAGTGGCATATTAGCTGAGATTTAAATTGCAAAATGAGCGAGCATGGCAAACATATAAGAAAAGGACATTGAAGTTAGACCTATAACTGAATAGAGTAACATTTTTACTCAGGTTCTAAACAACAACATCGGAGAAGGCAATGGCACCCCACTCCAGTACTCTTGCCTGGAAAATCCCATGGATGGAGGAGCCTGGTAGGCTGTAGTCCATGGGGTAGCGAAGTCAGACACGACTGAGTGACTTCCCTTTCACTTTTCACTTTCATGCATTGGAGCAGGAAACACCCACTCCAGTGTTCTTGCCTGGAGAATCCCAGGGACGGGAGAGCCTGGTGGGCTGTCATCTATGGGGTTGCACAGTCGGACACGACTGAAGTGACTTAGCAGCAGCAGCAAACAACATCATCAAAGAATTCTGAAAGTTGTAGTCATGGTACCTCCAATTATGTTACCAAAATTAACATTTCAGATGAATAATCAGTGGGATTGTAGGGCCATTCCAAGTTTCTCATCAATAGTTATGGTGTTTCTACTAAAGACTGGCTCTAGAAACAGTTTTTAGGATTATCTCAGTCAACATTTTTCCCATAGCCTTAGGCCACTACTGCATATATGAATTTATTTCATTAACAACATAGGAGTTTTAAAACAAATCAGGATGGGAAAAAAAATCCTAATATCCATCAAGGATCAAGGTACCAGGGATCAAGGTTCAATACAACTTGCGATGATGAAGATGCTCTATGTATATATACTGTCTGGTATGGCAGCCACCTGTTACATGTGGCTATTGAACACCTGAAATGTGTCCAGTACAACAGAGGAACTGATTTTTAAATTATACTTAATTAATTTAAATGTAAATGCATTGATTAATATAGTAGTTAAAAGGATATCTTAAATATAGTATATTTATAATCTATAATGAATTGGTCATGTTGCTGTTGGTTTTCTTTGGCAAACTGAAATATAGTTTTTACCTGTTTATGGTTTTGGAGGTAATGGTATGTTGAGGCAAAACTCAACATAGAGAAGTATTGAATTGAAACAATATACAAGCAATAATAAAATAAAGAGAGTTAACCTCTGTTCCCTTAATGTATTTTGTGTTCAGTCATAATTTTCAGTGTTTCTGACTAGTAAAAAACAGTAATGACAAAATCTGAGTTAGGAAAAAAAGTCTGTAAGGATCTTCTGGGGGGAAAATAGGTATTATTGTGGTGTATCCCTGCTCTCCCTCAACTAAACTAAGAGTTTAATAGGAATGATTGATAGCATAGAAATAATAGAGACTAACAGTTTATCTTTTGTCATTGATAGTAGTAAAAAATCTGATTTTTTTAATCAAACAAATGGCTATTTTAATTATGATGATTGCTTGCTATTAATCTTAAAAAAAAAAAAAAAACCTGTAGTAATCAACTATGAAAGTACATACTGTTCAGTAAGCCCTAGAATGAAGATATTGTAAGTTAAAAACAATAATTTTGGAAGATTAACGGGAAAGAGGAAGAAAAGCCTTTCCGATTATCAAGACTTTCCAGAAACAATTTTGATTACTTTTGTAAGTCAAGCTTGGCAGATGAAATAAAACATATATGCTTCAGATTCATATTTGGTTGCAATGTTAGTTTTGTATAAACTAGATCACATGAGACATAGTCAGAACATTAAAACTATTTCAGTATTATCCAAGACCATCTTTTAAAATGTATATTTATTTTTGTCTTCTGCTTCAGGTTTAGAAATGAATGATCAATGCATATTTGTAAAACTCTATTAAAAATATAGTACAGACCTGTTTGTAGTTACAATTATACAAGTAATTTTTAAAAATGTTCAAATAATTGACCATTTTTGCTATTGAGTTTAAACACCAGAGAATGGGTGAGCTAAACAATGTATCACCAACTCATTTTAGGCATAAAGTAACTCTCCAGCTCAGTTTTCCTTTTAGAAAATAATGGTCTCAATGTAGCCCAATTCAAAAACAAAAAAAGATGAGCCATGAATACCTAACATTAAGAAACATTGTATCAACAAAAAATGATTTTATATTGTTTTTATTTACTCTTGAATAGAAAGAGTGTTTATCAATTTAAGCAAAGTGATTTTCTTTAACATCATCCCTTTGAATATTAATTCATTTGCATTCAATTAAAGTAGTACTTGCTTCACACAATAATCAATATTCAACTTTTAAGAAATGAATGGATGGCATCAAGTGGGATTCATCCATATTTATAATGGTTACTAAGTGAATTACAATTGCAAATTATTGTTTAGCCACACAATACAAGTTAAAAAATGTTGAATAGCACTGAAATCTTGCAAAAAAAGATAAATGAGGATTTATTTCTGTCTTCGGAAGACAGAGAAAAAGCTTAAATTGCTCAACTAAATAAACTATTCTTCACTTTCATGTGAATTTGTATCCTCATGAAGAAATGCAGGCAGGATAATGTATTCTCAATTGAACTTTCAGCTATATCCCCCAACATACAAGTTGTAAATAATCATAGCTAAAATGAATATCTGAAATGCATGTGATTGAGCAAAGAGGGATATACTCACCAATTTAAATGCTTTTCATAAACCTCAGCTTTTTTTTTTTTCAACACTTCGAGACTAATTTGGTTTACTCTTTATTATCTGCCATATTGTTTTACTCACTTGGCATCCTCATTCTGGGATATATATGCTTCATTACTTTCTGTTTACTACTTTACCTAAAACAAATGCCTTCTTTCCAGTCATTGCAGTAATAGGCTTGCCACCTAAATTCCCCAATGCTTTATTTTCTAAACACAAGTAAGCATCTGGCCTATACTCAGAGCACGATGCAGCTTATGTTAGACCCTTCTAGCTCTACATTTATTTTTATTTTATTTATTCCTCATTTTTGTCCTTCATCTCTATACCTGTTTTCTTCTACATTCTATTTTATTGATCTGGCATTAGATATCTCTCAAGATACTGTTTTCATTTCATATAGCATTTATGTGCAGCTGCTTCTAGAATGGTCACTTTCCTCCCACCATCTCAGCTTCCCTAGACTACACTCCACCATGAACTGCTATAATGTCTAGTCTTTAAATCTCATTTCCCCTTCTCTGGAAAAGAAGTATTTCACTTCTCCACCATTGTCCTCAGCCTGGTAGAGCATAGATTATTTTACATTAAATACCTTCCTTTGTTATGATGTGTGTTAACTTCCTTTTCTGTAGTACCCCTGTGAAGGGCCTGTTAAAGTCTAGTCAACATCAACTTTCTTCATCTTCAAAGATTTCTGAAATTCTTAATTTATGAATCTTCCAGCTAAGTAGAAGAGACACACCATCTCTTTTATGCAAAAATATTACCATCTTAAGCTTCTATATTTTCAGTTCAATTCAGTTCAGTCACTCAGTTGTGTCCGACTCTGTGAGTCCATGGACTGCAGCACGCCAGGCTTCCCTGTCCATCACCAACCCCCACAGCTTGCCCAAACTCATGTTCATTGGGTTGGTGATGCCATCCAACCACCTCATCCTCTGTCATCCCCTTCTCCTCCTGCCTTCAATCTTTACCAGCATCAGGGTCTTTTCCAATGAGTCAGTTCTTCTCATCAGGTGGCCAGAGTATTCTTTCTACACTTTCACAAACTGTCCAATCATATCTATCAAGTTTATTTAATCATCTGTCATCAAATTACTTCTTGCTTAGAATAATTTTTAAAAATCATTCAATGGCATCAGTAGTTGTCCAAGCCTCCATTATTTAGCTGAAAAGTTATGAAACGTATTACCTTATATTTGTTTTGGAGAAGATTCTCCTTTTTATTCTTTTTTTAATTTTTTTTTAAACAGTAAGCAAATATTGTTACTCATATTAGTTTCACTTGCTAGATGTGAAACTAATAGCAAATTATTATTGTGAACCAATAGCAAAAGTGATAGTTTGCTATGGGTGTGCTAATGATTGTGGTAATCTGACTTCCCTCGGGACCGGTTTAGAACATCACTATTTTATTGGACATCAGGTTGTCTGTTGAGGATTTTGAGTTTAAGGAAGGGCAGTTACCTTTCGAACTCCCTTTTTAAGTAAATAAGCCATCAGTAACAACAGTAGCAAGCAATAGCAACAGAAGGAATGTTTTCAAGACCATATTAGCATAAAGCAATTAGGTGTTGGTAATGAGGATTAGTCCCCCCTGTTATGGCAACAACTGCCCCTGAACTCTGAAACAAAGTCCCTTAGGAACCTTTCAGAGTTTTTTGCTTCCTAGTTTCTTGGGAATTCTCCACTCCATCTACCCTTATCTCTTAGGAACAAATCTTTAATTCAACATAGGCATTTAACACCTAATTTGTTGATAAATAACTGTGTATCCCTTTGAAAGAAAAGAAAAAAACAAATTCCCTTCCAGCATATTTTTCTCCTGGGCATCTGGCCTGTTTTCCTCCCTTCCCCGTTAAGGTTCTGCCTTGCTTAGAGCTTTCACATAGAGTCCATACATAACTCTTTATTTCTGCCTAGTATATATTTCTTATTGCTAATTGTCTGCTCTACATTTCACATTCTCTCAGCTCAATGAAGCTCCTGCTTTTAGTATACTTAGTACTGGGGGGAAAATATGACTGATTGAAGAGGAAGTCGTAAAAATAATACTCCGTAGCTCTAGCTCAGCTCTTGATTCTTGTTATGTCACTTCATGAAATATCCTTTACTCATGAAATATCTCGCTTTCCCAGTCTGCACATCCTGACCATGGCATGGCACTTTGGCCAATACTATACTACAGGATGAAAAACAGAAGGGTCACCCACAGGGCAGGATGGCCTTGGGGAATAGAGGCATAGTTTTGAGTGAATATCCCTGGAGGCAGTGAAGTCACAGATAAAGAAGGAAGGAAAGGAAGGAGAAAGGGAGGGAGAGAGAAAGCAAATGATAAAGATGCCCATTTAGAGCAGGTAGAAACAGGCTGGCAAATAGATAATGTCCATACAGTGATCTATTTGCCATCTATTTACCACAAATAGATGGGGAAACAGTGGAAACAGTGACAAACTTTATTTTTGGCGGCTCCAAAATCACTAAAGATGGTGACTGCAGCCATGAAATTAAAGGACTCTTGCTCCTTGGAAGAAAAGCTATGACCAACCTAGACAGGATATTAAAAAGCAGAGACATTACTTTGCCAACAAAGGTCCGTCTAGTCAAAGCTATGGTTTTTCCAGTAGTCATGTATGGATGTGAGAGTTGAACTATAAAGAAAGCTGAGTGCTGAAGAACTGATGCTTTTGAACTGTGGTGTTGGAGAAAACTCTTGAGAGTCCCTTGGACTGCAACAGATCTAACTGGTCCATCATAAAGGAAATCAGTCCTGAGTAGTCATTGAAAGGACTGAGGCTGAAGCCAAAGCTCCAATACTTCGGCCACCTGATGCAAAAAACTAACTCATTTGAAAAGATCCTGATGCTGGGAAAGATTGAAGGTGGGAGGAGAAGGGGATGACAGAGGATGAGATTGTTGGATGGCATCACCGACTCAATGGACACGAGTTTGAATAAGCTCTGGGTGAGCTTATGGATAGGGAAGGGCAGGTAATGGACAGGGAAGCCTGGCCTGCTGCGGTCCCTGGGGTCGCAAAGGCTCGGACACGACTGAACAACTGAGCTGAACTGAACAGCTGAGCTGAGTACAGTGATCTAAGTACTTTGGTACATATGGGTACTATAAGGGCAATAAAGAGGGCCTACGGCAAAAACTCTGTGGGGGGACTTCAGTTCAATGTTGATAAAGCAAGACCCTGCACCCAGGCCAAGGACAGGATCTGCTCTCATGCCTCTCTCTCACTGCTTCTCTCTCTTTGAGCACGTATTTAACACAGTGCTGGGCTTTGCTCCAGAACCGAGAAGTGCCATGTTTGAATACTATAGATGAGGTACAAGCTATGATGAGACACAGGCGAGCATATAAACAAGATAATTTCAGAGAACAATAAGTATTATGAAGAAAATAAAACATGATGGGTTGGTAGAAAAAGACTGAAGAGACAATTTTAGATTGGCTGGTTAAAAAACTAAATTGAAAACACTGCCCTCTCAATTACCTTCAGTAAAAAAAAAAAAAAAAAAAAAAAAAACCTGTACTTTATTCAGCAGGAACATAGTTTTTATTGTAAATGAGACATCTTTCTTCAGGTCAGAAATAAAGGAAAGGTAATTCTTGATAGGTGTGCTAATGGCACAGCTGTTTTCTAGCTCATTATGTTCACTAAATGGTAGTTCCCATTTTATAGCGGCAGCAATAATAGCATTTCACACAGCCTTTTGAAATTATTGTTTGTCTCTGTTCCCTTCTAGGATGAATGTACATTCTTAAAGAGTTCATATTTTTGGAACTCCAGAATTGCTAGTTCAGTGGGAGGAATAAAATCTTTCCTATTTTTTTCGACTCAGTTACATGATAATGTGAACTAAAATTTAGATCACCTTGCCAGTATTCATGATCCTCGGATCCCAAAGGAGAGGGGGGCAGCAACGTGTCATAGTACTGTTTGGCACGTTTGAATCTACAGTTTGTGGCTCCTTTCCCTAAAGGCAATGTATTGATGAAACATTTTTTAGTAAAGTCTCCTTTTCTTCATCACAATCATTGCAAAGTGGTTTCTGAACAAGAGTGGATGCAAAAAGAAACAGGAAAAAATATATATATCAGGACCTAAAAAGAAAACAGTGTCAACACACGTGTCTTTTCATATGCTCCTCGCATCTTTGTAGTATAGAGTTTAACCACACTTAGTACAGCAATACTCCATAACCAACATTCTTTGCCTAAATAAGTGGAATAAAACCAAATAGTTATAGTATTATATTATGTATGGATAATTATTATTTTTTCAGTTTTAAAAATTAGTATTCTTTTTGTTAATGGTGAACAACAGGGTATGTCTGAGTCCTATACGACATGGAAAGAAAAATCTATGTGTAAGCTCCAAAATGTTTGTATCGGAAGTAAAATATTACTGTTTAAGTAGGGATTGCTTTGGTAATTTTTAAGCATGATGCTTTTCCATAAGTTGACTTTACAGGTGTGCTGGCTGTGGTTGTTTTTAGTGTATCCTACCTCCTACCTCCGTTTTCTGTAAGAACTCTGGCCAACAGGAGGTCAGAGGCAAGATTCGAACAAACAATCTAGGACTCTGGAGAGGTGCTTCCTCGTTCTTTCCTTTGCATCATAGGCCAAAACAAAATCTACATTGTTTGAAAGGTAAAAACACGTTTTCCCATCTGCTCATGGTTCAAAGTTCTTTATATATCATCAGTTCAGTTCAGTCTCTCAATCGTGTCCGACTCTTTGCAACCCCATGAATCGCAGCATGCCAGGCCTCCCTGTCCATCACCAACTCCCGGAGTTCACTCAGAGTCGCATCCATCGAGTCAGTGATGCCATCCAGCCATCTCATCCTCGGTCGTCCCCTTCTCCTCCTGCCCCCAATCCCTCCCAGCATCAAAGTCTTTTCCAGTGAGTCAACTCTCCACATGAGGTGGCCAAAGTACTGGAGTTTCAACTTTAGCATCATTCCTTCCAAAGAAATCCCAGGGCTGATCTCCTTCAGAATGAACTGGTTGGATCTCTTTACAGTCCAAGAGACTCTCAAGAGTCTTCTCCAACACCACAGTTCAAAAGCATCATTTCTTCGGCTCAGCCTTCTTCACAGTCCAACTCTCACATCCATACACGACCACAGGAAAAACCAAAGCCTTGACTAGATGAACCGTAGTCGGCAAAGTAATGTCTCTGCTTTTGAATATGCTGTCTAGGTTGGTCATAACTTTTTGTAGAAAATGGAAGGTGCACTAATCATCTGTCTATACATAACACCTTTATGTTCTTTTATATAGCTTTTGTCTTAGAAAATTCACTTACTTTTACTTTGTCGGCAAAGGCAAATGATGAAAAACAGAAGGAGGAGGGTAAAAGCCAATGTAGGGGGTTGGATAAGGGGTTTCAGTTTTAGATAAGGTGATCAGAGAAAGTTTCCTCTGGAAGGAAATTTGCACAGAGACCTAAATCTCATTTTAAATTTATTCTCTCTGCAAATTAGACACAAGCCCCCCCGCCTTTTTTTTGGAAATGGTAATCTTTAGTCATCATGATGTGCACTTAACATCTTCTGTGACAGAAAGCTTGCTTAATTATTCTTACCATTGAATCCTGCCAAGCAGAGAAGTTGCGGATATATTGAGTAGAATCACAACTGGAAAATCTGCAATCTATATGGCTCTCTGCCAAGGCTACTGTCAATGAAAAATAGTCATGAACTCACCTATGCTTCTGCATTACCTTGAAAAGATCTGCAAATTGGCTCTGCTTATCTTGAGGCAGAAATTTCATTTCTTCCTTCGTTAGTGGCATGTTGGGCTGTATTCTTATCTTCAGACTGCAACCTGTTTGTCCCAAAGAGCCGGTGGCCTGTCTCAATTGTGGGGAGACGCTAGCAATGTGAAGTGCTTCTCTGAGAAAAGCTGGAGCATATTCCCAGGACATTTCATCCAATTTCTTCCAATTCTTTGGCTCAGAGAGCTTTTTGTTTTGTTTAATTGTTCCATAAATAATTTTAGTTATTTCTTTGTTAGAATCCAGTAGTTTACAGCAATTTTATTTTAGGATATATATTACCATAATTTTAAATTTTTTATATGGAGATTGGAAAGACTTTACCACTCAGTTAAAACCCCTGTTGCAGATAGACCAAAATGCTTTTGTTTTTGCTTTAAATTATCAGAATATCATGTGTCCACATAGTATTAACATTAAAATCTGGGCCTTACTGCTTATATATATTTTATTAGATCAATCTTTTCATGAAATAATTTTTCTCTTAAAATCGCATAAATGTACCTCTTGCATGTTGATCAAAGCATTTATCAATTCAAGCTGCCTAATATTATGGAAATTACGAATAGAAAGTCAACAGCATGCCATTTCTGTCCTTTAGTGTGTCCATCTTGGCATGAAATGTCCCCTTGGTACCTCCAATTTTCTTGAAGAGATCTGTAGTAATATGCAGAGTTTGTTTCAGTCCAGTTCAGTTCAGTGGCTCAGTCGTGTCCGACTCTTTGCGACCCCATGAATTGCAGCATGCCAGGCCTCCCTGTCCAGCACCAACTCCCGGAGTTCACTCAGACTCACATTCATCGAGTCAGTGATGCCATCCAGCCATCTCATCCTCTGTCGTTCCCTTTTCCTCCTGCCCCCAATCCCTCCCAGCATCAGTCTTTTCGCATGATGTGGCCAAAGTTCTGGAGTTTCAGCTTTAGCATCATTCCTTCCAAAGAACACCCAGGACTGATCTCCTTTAGAATGGACTGGTTGGATCTCCTTGCAGTCCAAAGGACTCTCAGAGTCTTCTCCAACAGCACAGTTCAAAAGCATCAATTCTTTGGCGCTCAGCTTTCTTCACTGTCCAACTCTCACATCCATACATAACTACTGGAAAAACCATAGCCTTGACTAGATGGGCCTTTGTTGGCAAAGTAATGTCTCTGCTTTTCAATATGCTATCTAGGTTAGTCATAACTTTACTTCCAACTTTCCTTCTAAGCGTCTTTTAATTTCATGGCTGCAATTACCATCTGCAGTGATTTTGGAGCCCCCCCAAAATAAAGTCTGATACTGTTTCCACTGTTTCCCCATCTATTTCCCATGAAGTGATGGGACTAGATGCCTTGATCTTCGTTTTCTGAATGTTGAGCTTTAAGCCAACTTTTTCACTCTCCTCTTTCACTTTCATCAAGATGCAGAGTACATCATGCTAAATGCTGGGCTAGATGAATCACAAGCTGGAATCAAGTTTCCTGGGAGAAATATCAACAACCTCAGATATGTAGATCATACTACTCTAATTGCAGAAAGTGAAGTCAGGAGGTAAAGTGACTTTGAAGGAGGTTGAAAGAGGAGAGTAAAAAAGCTGGCTTGAAACTCAACCTTAAAAAACTAAGATCATGGCATCCCATCTCATCTCTTCATGGCAAAAAGAAGGGGAGAAAGTGGAGGCATTGACAGACTTTATTTTCTTGGGCTCCAAAATCACTGTGATGGTGACTGCATCCATGAAATTAAGGGATGCTTGCCCCTTAGAAGGAAAGCTGTGATAAACCTAGACAGCATATTAAAAAGCGGAGACATCACTTTGCCAACAGAAGTCTGTCTAGTCAAAGCTATTTTTTTTCTAGTAGTCATGTATGGATGTGAGAGTTGGACTATAAAGAAAGCTGAGCACCAAAGAATTGATGCTTTTGAACCATGGTTTTGGAGAAGACTCTTGAGAGTCCCTTGGACTGCAAGGACATCCACCCAGTCCATCCTAAAGGAAATCAGTCCTGAATATTCATTGGAAGGACTGATGCTGAAGCTGAAACTTCAATACTTTGGCTACCTGATATGAAGAGCTGACTCATTGGAAAATACCCTGATGCTGGGAAAGATTGAGGGCAGGAGGAGAAGGGGATGACAGAGGATGAGATGATTGGATGGCATCACCGACTCAATGGACATGAGTTTGAGTAAACTCTGGGAGTTGGTGATGGACAGGAAAGGCCTGGTGTGCTATAGTCCATGCGGTCTCAAAGAATCGTACATGACCGAGTGACTGAGCTGATTCCAGTAGTCAAGTATGGATTAGGAGACTTGATCCTTAGAGAAGGTTGATGACTGAAGAATTGATGCTTTGAAATTATGGTGCTGGAGAAGACTCTTAAGAGTCCTTTGAACTACAGATCAAACCAGTCAATCCTAAAGGAAATCAAACCTGAATATACATTGGCAAGACTGATGCTGAAGCTGCTACTTTGGCAATCTGATTCGAAGAGCCGACTCATTGGAAAAGCCCTTCATGCTAGGGACCATTGAAGACAAAAGGCAGAGGAGGTGGCTGAGGATAAGATGGTTAGATAGTATCACCAACTCACTGAACATGAAATTGAGCATATTCTGGGAGTCAGTGGAGGCCAAAGAAGTCTGACATGCTGCAGTCTATGAGGTCACAAGAAGTACTGCATGACTTAGCAACTTAGCAACAACCACGTAATTTCCAATGGTACCTTGTTTGTAAACACTGAAATATAATGAAATATTTAATTTTAATTTATTGGAAACTAATTTTTAAAATATACCTGTTTTTTTCTAGTATCAAAGCACTTTGGATAGTCTATAAATTATTCCAAATTTTTCAATAGAAAACAATTTAATATCATCAGATATACCTTTTGGGGGAACAGTTTTTGCCCTTAGTCAGAATTTATGGTGAAAAATATATTGTGTTTTGTCTAAAAAGTCAAAAATATTCATAAATATCTGCTTTGGGGCAACATAGATACATAATTCAATGTAAACACATTTAATATAAAATGACCTGTGGTATGACTGAGTGAAGTATATGTTATTATGACAGCAAATAAGAGAAGCAATTGACCTATTCTTTAATCCACTCTAATGATCTTCCTTCAAGGTTCCTTTGTTCAGTATAATTTATACTGTAAGAAGTATACAGTGCTAATTTATATGGTGTATATATATATATATATATATATATAAAATGACAGTATAATTTATTGTCCAAACCACGATACATTTGAAGGTGAAAGAGGACCCTATTTATGATTACATGAGACAGTAGTATAACATGGGCATACTAGGAGGCATGGCCTCCCTATTTTATCCCAGCACTTTAGGTGGAGACCTTGCATCTGTCTATAAACGCAAAGGTGCGTATGTGTTGCTATGCTGCTTTTATATTTTGGAAAGCTCACTTAATCCACAGATCGGGCAGGGTCTTGTCTGTGCTGCCTCTGTTTCCCATCTAGAGATGATGTAAACTGCCAACATTAAGTGTTAGTACGTTATCTTTTTAAACACAGCGTATCGATTAGACACGGGGTAGTTTACTAGGAGAGTCTTTGCGATCATTGTGGGCAAGTTGTTCAGCTGATTGTCTGACGGTCTTGAGGTAGGGCAGTGATAAGAGCACCAGCGCCGCCTGTGAAAGCACTGGCCACTGCCCAGGGAATCCCTGCAGGCCTCGCTTTGTTGAGAGTTGCTTCTGTTCGCTCTGCAGGACCAGTGGTTTTGGCGCGTGAGAAACCACAGGGTGATGGACGGATACCCCATGCAGATCACTTACTTCTGGCGGGGCCTGCCTCCTAGTATTGACGCAGTTTATGAAAACAGTGACGGAAATTTTGTCTTCTTTAAAGGTAAGGAATATTTCCCATGTCTTGCTCTGTTATATCCTGGTCACATTGTCCAGGGCCTTGCTGTACACATAGGGATGAATAAATAAAACCTATTGTGTGAGTTTAGGTAGCTAATTCATTCTATAAAATGAACCACATATGTTAGCTACAAATATAAATGAAGCAAGATCAAAGATAATTTTTAATTCTCTAATTTATGTTTTCTCATACAATATCCCCATTTGTAAGTCAAATTTAGGAGGCACTGTAATCACTTAGACTTTTTAGATTTGGCCTAAAGGCACCAGAGAAATAAATACACAAATAAATAAATTAATTAAAAGTAATTTTTCTAAGGTATTTGGTTTTTTTTAAAGAGTATTTGGGATTGCTTGCTGTTTTTACACAATGAAATTCATTTCACTTATTTTCATATATATAATCTCTTCAATGTAATTTAGTCAACTTAATCTCTTTACATGATTTAGTCAATTATGTTAAATAGTTTTCAATAAACTAAGAAATTACTCATAAAGATAAGAAAAACATATAAGTAGAAAAAAGTCATCCAATCATTTTACCCAATAAAATTTGTTGTTTGCTATTTATCTGAGTAACAAATTTCAATTGCACAAATACTAATGTCTAGCATGCAAAAGTGAGATCTTTTGAATTAAACTGAATTTAAATCAAGTGACTGATCCTCCCATCTTCTAAAGTTGTGCTGTGCTTAGTTGCTCAGTCATGTCTGACTCTTTGTGACCCCATGGACTGTAGCCCACCAGGCTCCTCTGTCCATGGGGATTTTCCAGACAAGAATCCTGGAGTGGGTTACCATGCCCTCCTCCAGGGAATCTTCCCAACCCAGGGACTGAACCCAGGTCTCCCGCATTGGGGACGGATTCTTTTACTAATATTCAGAACAATAAATCTTAAGATCTTAAGTCTGTTGGGGGCAGAGGGCCCAGGGAAAAGAGACTGATTGAGTTGAAGGATTAAAACTGTGAAGAGAACAAGTTTGAGTTGATGAGGAAAAGTAGAATGCAGAATGAATGTGACTGAATGGATTACTTAAGAGTCTAAAGGACTGAGAATAAGCTTAAATAAGGATTGAGATTGGGGGAAAAGAAAAAGGAGTCTTAACCAAATAAAGCAATTAGTCTCAGAACCAAACTAGAAGAAGAATTTGTAGCAGTGATGAGAGTAATGAAAATACAGGATTTGCGAGATACTTGTCATATTTTAAACGAAGTCCAAACCACCCATATAAAATCAAAGTGTATACTTAGAATTTATTTTGTCTTTACAAATTATAATCTGAGAAAGAAGGGGTATAGTATATTAATTATGAGAATACCGTGGTCCTGAAGTCATATTACTAATTTTGAGCACTTACCAGCTGTATGAACTATATAGCTACTCAAGTCCGTGTACCTCAGTTTCTCCACCTGGAAAATGGTGGTACTAGTGTTCCCCATCTCAGGATTGAAGACTAAATTGAGAGTACATGGGAAGTGCTTGGTACAAGTAAGCCCTCAATAAATGCCAACTGTTGCTGCTGGTGGTACGATTACTATTAATATTATTGCCCTCCTGCTCGCTATAATAAGTAAACAAAGGAAGCAGACATGTACTGTATCATTGCAGACAAAGAAAAGATACATCTGAAGGGTCTGGATCTTAGAGCCATGGTATTTGGAAAAAAATTATCCTCCCCTGCACTTTTCTTTGGTCCTGTGTGTGGTAGCAGCAAAAAAAAAAAAAAAAAAAAGTAAGAAGCCCTAGGTAGCCTACAGCTGGAGGGCTGTCCCAGGGGGTCCCCTCTCATCCCAGGATCAATAGTGTTCTCTTACAAAACTGCCTGAGGAGAAACTGCCACCGTCCTAAATCAGTGTTCCTTCGGTTCTTTATTGCCACAGGGCCTTCTCACTTTTTATCCATGTTGCCTTTCCTCACTCCCTCACTCTGGAATGGGTAGCTCCTTTTCATCTTTCAACAGCTGGCATAAAAGGGATCTCTTCAGAGTGCACTCCCTGTCCACTCCATTTAAAGCAGTATCTTCCAGCTTGCACCAGCCCTTGCAAAAATGTGGAATTACCTGTAGCATTCAAATGTAAATCTCGTGACAGATGGAGCTGGTTTCTATTTTCTTGCCCACCACTGTGTTTTCAGTGCCCAGAGCAGTGTTGGGTGCATAGTAGGTGCTCAACAAACATTTTAATAAAAATGAAATGGTTAAACATTCATTTGACTCAGTATGGTGTTTCTTATGTTGAGATGCTAACAGGAACAACTCTGTCTCTTGTCACATATATACCTCTGAATGTTTAGCTTGTCAGTGGTGTCTCTTGATATACTGTCATTATAAAGAAATGTCTAATCTTAAAACTTTGCCACTCCAAGGACCCTGCTACCATGCTTCCTTCTCACATTACCTTCAAATAAAGTTGTGGACATGCAGCTCCTTTATTCCAAATGCCATTGCTTATCCAGAGGGAGCCAGAAGCTCTGGTTGCTTCCAATAAGAACATTCCTTTTTCTGATATCTCATTATTGTCACAAGGATTAGGAGTCCCAGAACTCTGGGCTTTGGGTGACATACCACCCCCTTTCTTATCTTTCTTGAAGCAATCACACAATCAAAATACCTGTCCCAGCTTGCCACCATCTCTTAATGGCCTTTATCACTTCAAAGTGTAGGTAATCAGATCATCTCTTTCATCTCAAGACTGTCATCGCCAACTTGATTGCTCTAGGGACATTGAGACCACTTCATCTCTAGCAATCCAACTTCCCTCCCTGTTTAATTTTTTACATATTGTCTGGTAAACTATAAGCTTCACTTGTTTATCGCTCATCTGTATCCTTCTCACTGGAATATCGGCTCATAAGGTCCAGATCTCTAGTTCGTTATTTATTTATTTCATTTTAATACTGTTGTTTCCAGTACCTCAAACCAGGAGTTGACAAACTTTTCTCTATAATGACCAGATAGCAAATATTTTGGAGAAGGAAATGGCAACCCACTCCAGTGTTCTTGCCTGGAGAATTCCAGAGATGGGGGAGCCTGGTGGGCTGCCATCTCTGGGGTCGCAAAGAGTCGGACACGACTGAAGCGACTTAGCAGTAGCAGCAGCAGCAAATATTTTAGCCTTTGAAGCCTGTACCATCTCTATTACATATCCTTTTATTTTTCAACCTTCAAAAATGTAAATGCTCTTCTTAGATTGTGGGCTGTACAAAAACAGGAGCTTGTCCTAGTTTGCTGAACTCTTGTTATAATCAATGTCTGGAATGTAGTAAACACTAAACAATTATTGAATGGATGAAGTATAAAATGCAAGACCTAATCTGTGTTTGTATTCACAGCTCTACACAAGTTGGTCTCACCCTATACCAGTCATCCTGAATGACTGTTACAGGAAAAATTCACAGCATCTGACTTTCCCCATAAGATCAGGAATAAGACAAATGTATCCACACTTGCCAATTGCATTCAATATTATATGCATGCATGCTCAGTCATGTCTGACTCTCTGTGACCGCATGGACTATAGCCCATCAGGTACCTCTGTCCATGCAATCTCCAGGCAAGAAAACTGAAATGGATTAGCATTTCCTACTCCAGGGGATCTTCCCAACCCAGGGGTCAAACCCACGTCTCCTGCATTTCCAGCATTGGCAGATAGATTCTTTACCACTGTGCCACCTGGGAAGCCCCATTCAACGCCATGCTGCATGCTTTATCTAGTGTAATAAACATGAAGTAAAACAGTATTCACAGATAATGCGATTGTCTGTGTAGAAAATTGGATGCCATCAGCCATTTATCTATAATTGGTCAGTGAGTTTAGCAAGATTTCAAGCTGTAAGACTATCATGCAAAAATTAATTGTATTTCTATATGTTTTCAAGACTATGAAGAGTCTGAGATTTTACCCTAAGCTAACAAGTTAGCCTACCACACTTTCATGAATGTTGGTAGAATATATGAAACTCCTGACTCAGAGAAAAAGAGAGGATCAAAAGAAGTAGCCATTTGTATGAGTTCCTTGAGCCCCAGTTCTCAAAGGGTGATGTGAAATTGACCCATTGAAATACTTGTAATCAGATATGTGAAGGAGAGGAACCACATGCTTAGCAAACCTAAATGTTTTACAATAAGCTGTAAACTTCCCAAATTTTCCCCAGAGAGAAGCATTTTATTTATTTTATTGAAAAGTAAGCAAATCCTCCCTTTACTATGAAGGGAGATTCTTTCTTTATAACCCAAGATTGTTGATAAAGTCCAAAAGAAAATAAAGTCCAAAAGAAAGACACTATCAGTGCCTCTGCTCATGAGAGGTGCTGAGAAGCAAGTGACCTACAGAGAATTGTCTTCAATCAGATACTAGCAAACAATAATCAATAACTGAAATTTTTTTTTTAATTACAAAGGCATCAAAATACCAAATATTTAGGGATAAAGCCAAATAACATGTGGATTGCCTATACACTGAAAAGTACCAAAAAATTGCTAAATGAAACTAAAGAATACAAATAAATGGACAAATGTTCCTTATTCATAGGTTTGAGAAGTTGAATCCTGCCAAATTTACTGGATTCCTAACCACTGGATTGCCAAGTGGTTAGGCAGTCCCTAACCACAATAAGTAAGACTTATTCCCTCAAGTCTTACTTTAAAGTGATATTAGTCAAAAGAGCATGACATTGGTGTAAAGATAGAAAAAAATATATATATAAAAAATTATATATATATATATATATATATATAAAATATAGAGAATCCAGAAATAAACTAAAAACATATATGAACAAGTAATTTCTCACAATAGTACAAAGGAAATTTAGTGAGGGAAACATAATTTTTCAACAAATGATGGTGAAAGCATGGGATGTTCACATGCAAAAAAACAAGTAAATAAACTCTAATGGAACAACAGACTGGTTCCAAATAGGAAAAGGAGTATGTCGAGGCTGTATATTGTCACCCTGCTTATTTAACTTATATGTAGAGTTCATCATGAGAAACGCTGAGCTGGAAGAAGCACAAGCTGGAATCAGGATTGCTGGGAGAAATATCAATAACCTCAGATATGCAGATGACACCACTCTTATGGCAGAAAGTGAAGAGGAACTAAAGAGTCTCTTGATGAAAGTGAAAGAGGAGAGTGAAAAAGTTGGCTTAAAGCTCAACATTCGGAATTGATGCCAAAGAATTGATGCTTTTGAACTGTGGTGTTGGATAAGACTCTTGAGAGTCCCTTGGACTGCAAGGAGATCCAACCAGTCCATTCTAAAGGAGATCAGTCCTGGGTTTTCATTGGAAGGACTGATGCTAAAGCTGAAACTCCAACTCATGGGAAGAGTTTGCCACCTCATGAGAAGAGTTGACTCATTGGAAAAGACTCTGATGTGGCAGGAATTGGGGGCAGGAGGAGAAGGGAACAACAGAGGATGAGATGGCTGGATGGCATCACCAACTCGATGGACATGAGTTTGAGTGAATTCCGGGAGTTGGTGATGGACAGGGAGGCCTGGCGTGCTGCGATTCATGGAGTCACAAAGAGTCGGACACGACTGAGTGACTGAACTGAACTGAATCCACACCTTGCACCATATGTAAAAGTGATTTCTAAGTGGTTCAAACCTAAATGTGAGACATATAACTATAAAACAACTAGGAAAAAAACAGAATTAAAATATACATGACTTTGATTTAAGCCAAGATGTCTTATATTTGATGCCAAAATCACAATTCATAAAAGAATATGGTAAACTGGACAACATCAACACTTTTTAAATTTACTCTTCTGTGACCAAGAGTGTAAAAAGGCATGCCATCAGTGAGGAGACAATATTTGAAAATCACATATAGGAAAGATTTGTTTGTATCCAGCATATGTAAGGAACTCTCAGAATTCAATAAAAAGAAAACAAGCAACTCAGAAATCAGCAAGGGATTTGAACAAAAACTTTAACAAGGTTGATAAATGGATGCCAAGAAAGCACATGAAAAGATGCTAAGCAATACTAGTCATTCAGTTCAATTCACTTGAGTTCAGTTGCTCAGTCGTGGGTTAGCCTTGTCCTTCTCCAGGGGATCTTCCCAACCCAGGGATCAATCCCAGGTCTCCCGCATTGCAGATGGATTCTTTACAGCTGAGCCACAAGGGAAGCCCATATCAAAAGCAAAGAGTTGTCTAAAATATGTGATACTGGAAGATGACAAAAAAGAATACTGTTTGCTTAAGAAGTGGTTTATGTGACTTGCATTATTACTTTACTTCAGAAGTGCATAAACTGCAATTTCTTTATGCTTCTTTCACTCTTGAAAGATTCAGGAAATGCTAATCAAGTTAATTTAGGGTGGAAATATGTTGTTTCTTACATAGTAAAATGCATAATCTAAAAGATCTTTTAATAAATAGGTGAATATAAAGATTACTTATTTCTCTGTAGGAAATAATGGAAACTTGATGCTTAAAAAGTTACACTAGATAGAAAACTTTACATTCAGTGGCCTTGGTGTACACAATAATAGTTTTATAACATGTAAACTGTGCTATTTTTTAAATTAAAATATTTAAGATATTCAGAGAATTTTAATATTAATGTTTATATTTTATATTGATATGAAGCAAGGGGCTACATGTTTAATATCTGAAAATCTCCTGTGATATATTTCCTTTACTAATCTATAATTCTTCAAAAAGTCTGTGGTATGGTTTTTTTTTTATTATTTTATTTTAATTGGAGGATAATTGCTTTACAGTATTGTGATGGTTTTCCCCATACATCGACATGAAGCTTCCCTGGTGGCTCAGAGGTTAAAGTGTCTGCCTCCAATGTGGGAGACCTGGGTTCGATCCCTGGGTCGGGAAGATCCCCTGGAGAAGGAAATGGCAATCCACTCCAGTATTCTTGCCTGGAGAATCCCATGGACAGAGAAACCTAGTAGGTTACAGTCCACGGGGTCGCAAAGAGTCGGACACGACTGAGCGACTTCACCTCACCTCACCTCACCTCATCGACATGAATCAGCCACAGGTATACATGTGTCCTCTCCATCCTGAACCCCCAGCCACCTCCCTGCCCACCCCATCCCTCTGAGTTGTCTCAGAGCACCAACTTTGGGTGCCCTGCTTCATGCATGGAACTTGCACTGGCCATCTATTCTGCATATGGTAATGTACATGTTTCAGTGCTAATCTCTCAAATCACGCCACCCTCACCTTCTCCCACAGAGTCCAAAAGTCTCTCCTTTACATCTGTGTCTCCTTTGCCGCCCTGCATGTAGGACCACCGTATATGGTATGCTTTTCTTGCGGCTGTTTTCATTTTTACTTCCAACTGCAATATTTTTCATCTACAGTGTTTGTGTGTCTAAATGTTCCTCATTTTCAAACACGTCTGTCACATCCTTTTATTTATTGTGTTTGAGTCTGAGTCCCCTGGGAAACCAACACTAAGATAAACTCAAAGGGAGGGACATAAAGCTGTTAAAGGTAAAGGGGGAGTAGACAGAACTGGCAGAGTCTTGGCAAACCCAAAAAGGAGCTCCAGGCAAAACTTGCCCACTGGAGAGGTCCCCGTAGGGCAGCACTGTGGGGCAGAAGTGGCCAGAATTTAGTATCTGCTCTAGTGCTAAGTCATTGCCTGGATGCTGCCAAGCAGAGCATTACCCGATCAAAGGCACTCAGCTAACTGCTTGGCCCAACTGTCAGATCCAGAGGGATTCAGCTGAATGGCCAGTTCTTTCTTCAAGCCAGGCCTAAGCGACATACCTCACCCTCTGCCACATTTGCTTAAGTATGCAAAATCCTCTGATTACTTGATAATAAATGCTGTAACACCCCCTCACATTAAACCCGAATGATACTTCCTATTTGCATACGCAATCCTATGATCAATTACAAACAAACTAGGCCTCCAGCATTTATTCACATTTCTTGAATAGCCTACCTATAAAAAAATATAGAAATTAAAACTTAATTCAAATAATTAGGCACTGGTATCAACCAGTAATCAATGATCATTGAGATTATTTATTTGAGTAAGTAGAAAGCAAATTTGTTCAGCACAACATTGTGTTATATAAGAAGTACCATTTATTGGGTGCTATGAGTGTGGATATATTATACACTTGATCTATCATTGTTTCCAGAACTCTGGATGAGAGGTGTCAGTATCTTATGTATAAACTAGGAAAGGGAAGCTCAGATTTAGTGACTTGCCCAAGATCTCACAGCTCATAATTGGTAGAACAATCATCCCTTGGTTCTATCCAATTTAAAAGCTACTGAATGTTTCACTAAGTCACAGTGAAAATGTATTAGTCATGCAGAGTCTAATAAAGAATGTATTATTTATGATAATTAAAAAAGTATAGTGTTCTCAAAGAATATATCACTGTTGAACAGTAATCAGCCAAATAAGCATAATTGTTGGGTAATCCAAGTACAGGCTTACTTATATGAAGAAAAACCAGCTAATATGAAATTTATGGTCTAATCTTTTCTGTTAAAGTGTTGGGAGCCGTGTTAGACATTACTGACAAAATGGAGGCATGGCCTCAACCCCCTCTCCTCATCCCGCAGACACTGTCCCGGGATGAAGGAGTTAGGTTTTGTGATTCTGACTTGTTCTTTCCTTTCTTTGGAAAAGTTGGCTGGAAAGAACATTAAGGTGCTTATTGTTCTTGAGAGAAGCATGAGAAAGCACAAAGCCTTCTGTAGTTGTGCCCAGAAAATAATCTATAAAGTAACCATTGACATTTGTTCAAGGATTTTTACAAAGACTGTCCCAGGATGAGCACATAGGCCACAGCTTGAGGCCATGGGGGAAGGATTGTTATCTGAGACCTGTTTGTGAGAGAAACTTTTATGGCAAAAGAAGTTTGCTGAGCTTCAGTTCAGTTCAGTTCAGTTCAGTCACTCAGTCGTGTCCGACTCTTTGCAACCCCATGAATCGCAGCATGCCAGGCCTCCATGTCCATCACCAACTCCTGGAGTTCACTCAAACTCACGTCCATCGAGTCCGTGATGCCATCCAGCCATCTCATCCTTGGTCATCCCCTTCTCCTCCTGCCCCCAATACCTCCCAGCATCAAAGTCTTTTCCAATGAGTCAACTCTTTGCATGAGGTGGCCAAAGTACTGGAGTTTCAGCTTTAGCATCATTCCTTCCAAAGAAATCCCAGGGTTGATCTCCTTCAGAATGGACTGGTTGGATCTCCTTGCAGTCCAAGGGACTCTCAAGAGTCTTCTCCAACACCACGGTTCAAAAGCATCAATTCTTCGGCGCTCAGCTTTCTTCACAGTCCAACTCTCACATCCATACATGACCTCAGGAAAAACCATAACCTTGACTAGACAGACCTTAGTCAGCAAAGTAATGTCTCTGCTTTTGAATATGCTATCTAGGTTGGTCATAACTTTTCTTCCAAGGAGTAAGCGTCTTTTAATTTCATGGCTGCAATCACCATCTGCTGACCTTAGGATTTAGGAATAATTAAGAATAGCTAGAAGCCTTTTTAGGAGATAGTGATCTTAAGATGCTAGGGGCAAACAGGATTTAGAAATATAAGAAATAAACTGAGGAATGTAGCATGAGTTACAATGTAATCACAAGTTAAGTATAGGACACATAAAAGGAAGTAGATAATAGATAGTAAAGCTGATTCTGAGAGAATCCCTGAAATAAGAACTCTGTCTGTAGGACAACAACGATTTCTGGAGACAATAAATCTGGGTGGGGGAAACTAAAAACGTCAAACCTCTGGCCTAATGCTTTTGTCAAAGTATAAAAGAAAACCTGAAGCTTGAAATAAACATGTAGTCATGTACCTCGAGTCAGAGGCTACATCATCCCGGGCCGACACCGCTCACCCCTTCAGGCTGATTCCCTGGCTGCTGGAGCTGGACTCCAGCATTGAAGGTTGCAGATCATATGGTCTCTATCAAGGTTACTAAATGCTGTCATTGCAGGGTAAGAGCAGATCAGATAGTTTGTTAATGAATTAGTGTTTCTTACAAAAAGAGACAGTATCAGGTGGCTCTCGTGTACTGACCACTTTTTTAATAGAAGATACAAACTGTAAATACAGAAAGAGAATTTTGTAAACTCTGAGGAGACAAAAATACAGTTCTTTTAAAAATTAATAATTTAGAAAGTGTATCTAATTACTGATGATACAGCAAGCAAGACGTGAGCACAATACAGTGGATTAATTAATAAACACTTCCAATAATAAATGCAGAGTGATTCGTTGATAAAGGGGGAAGGAAGCATGAAATCATCAGGAGTTCTGAAAGCCAGACAGAGTGTAAACATATTCTGTTTTGAAACTCAATTTGCATTAGTAAATTAAGCACTGAATTAAGAGACATGAATTGTAGTACAAATCTATTAGCGACTGGTTGTGTGATTTTAAGCAGAGCACTTTTTGACTTATAAAATAAATGTGTTAGGCTGAATTCTCAACCTTTTCTTTTGACCCAGTGCATGTGAAAAATATAGTGCCCACCTCTCATTAACAGGGGCTTACTCAGTTAAAGGGTGTTAGGAAAGCAGGTAAGAGTTCCAGCCTCCTGAGTTGGCACTGACCTTCTAATAAAAATCTTTTAAAGTAATTAGACTTATGCTTTTCCTTCTAGGAACAAGCATATGATTTAAAAATGCATTATGGTGTTATTTGCATAGTGTTTGTTTCTTGTGCTAGTTCCTCAGCTCCAAAGAAGCAAGAGCCTGGTATATTTCCTATATTTTTGTATCTGCACCTCCTAGTTCAATAACTGGCTATAATAGGCTTTTAACAAGCAGACATTGGCTGGATGGATAGATGCATGGATGGATGTATGAATGGATGGATGGACCAACCCCTGGGTGAATCTCATTGAAAAATTATTGGAATAGGTGTTCTGTAAAGTATCCTCAGGCTCCAAAGATTCTTTGAGGTTATTCATTTTATTTATAAAGCTTCTCTGTGTTTAATTCAGACTTGTTGATATTTTCCTCTGTATCCTGCCAAGTACAATGTCAGTAAGGACCAGTTTTTTCCACTTGCTCCAGAAATCACCCTCACATGAAATCCAGTAAATGCCTTCTTTTTGCCAAATAGGCAATATTTTCCTACAGAACCAGACCATCTGGTTCTAAGGTAGTTTAAAAATCCACGTCTCCTGTTAAAAAAAAAAAAAAGCAAAATAGTTGAATATGAATTTCTCATACTTACTCAAAATATGAAAAATAGGAAAAAAGTCATTTCAATTTTGTTCAAATCTCGCCTCATCAAGATACAAAAGAAATCATACAATTGTATTTCCTTAATAAGCACTTGGAATATTAAATGTTTAACTCACACTGGACAACATATAAGCTGCGTCTCTGCGAACATTTTCTCGTGCTGCTATCTCAGGACAGCTGGATGTCCTTGAGCCTAGCAGTGTCGCAGAAGGCCTGGAAAGAGTGTGAAGAGATTTCATGGAAAGCACAGAGGTTAGGGACGGCTAAAGGAAGTGCTCTAAAGTGTCCTCGCGTGCTGGGAAGAAAAGACAACCCACAGAGCCCAGCTGCTGAATGTTTCACTCTGTGTAGCTCTCACGGGAGGCATTGAAACATATACTCTTTCCTAATTAAAGGTGAGATGAAAGGAATGGATTCCTTAAGTAATGGAGGTAAGGAACAGGATTTTCATTCTTTTTCTTCCATTATTGTAAGGCTTTCTATTTTACATGCCACAGACTAAAATATAGAACAAACTGGGAAACAGCTCTGTGGATTTTCTGTCTCACTAACTCTGGCAAGGAAGTGACCTGGGCCTTTGGGATGTGTTTTTTGTTTTTGTTTTTAAATAAAGCATTCAGATTAAACAAAGGCTCAGAAGAGGTATATATGTTTATGATTATATTTTCCAACAAACAGTTAAATAGAATCATTTAAATAGTCCTCCAACATAGTACTGGGTCATGCTTTTAAAGTTTCTCAGACTTTCTGTTAATTATAAAGTTAATTTTTCTTATTCTCTCAGCAAGACTCAAGACTAAAGCCCAAGATATTATTTATGTAATCATTATTATCCCTTTATGTAAAATTTTAGATATTGTATACAATTATTTATGTAATATTAAGCATAATTATTTCAATCAATAACCATTTATTAAACACCTCCTACTTTTCAGGCATTATATACAAGGTGCAGCAGGAAAATGATATTGGGTGTCCTGCCTTGCAGGCAGATGCTTTGTTGTCTGTGCCACCAGGGAAGCCCTACTTTCTGCTGAGTGGTAAAGTCTCTCAATATACCCTGGATCATATTGACAAGAATAAAGGCAGGGGTGGCTATGCTCCTCTCTTCTCATTTGCCTAAGTCATATTTCCATAACTCTTCAGAGTTTTAACTGACCCTAGAATTGCAGTGATGATATAGAGGGTGGCTGTGGAGACGAGTAAGACCGACCTTAGAGCTTGTGGAAAAGACAGTTGACTTTACAAGGGGTGACGGAAAAGCATACCAAGTACCTGTATCAAGGATGAACTGCAAGGGGAAGACTCAAGGAAGAATTATGAAATCAGAGCAGCTACACGTAATGACCCAATAGATAGAAAAGACTATGAACAGGGAGGTTTCAGACGTGAGCCACTAATGTGTCATCTATAGAAACAGAGAAAACAAGAAGAGACGTCTTCTGATGAGTTCAAATTTGAGCATGCAAGTCGACTTTGTATCAACTTTGTAGAAGATCTGAGTGGGTGACTACATATATTTTTAGCTTTCAAAACATATTTGGACTAGAGAAAGCCATTAGTGACCACTCTCTTCTTTGGATTCTTGGGTTCTTTGACTTTAGCCTGCCTTCCTTGTCTTCTCTACTTCCTTCCTATTTGCCTGCTCTTCCCTTCTCCCTTATGTGATCTCTTTAGGGGTCATGTGTATCTAGAAGGCCAGTCCTGGTTACTCATCATTCTCTCTCTCTATTCCATTATATTATCTCATGAACCATAAATTAATAAATGTCATATTCATGCTTGTGACTTAAAAGCTATTAGTTCCAAACACATATCCAGTTGCCTACTTGACTTCTTCATTTAAATATCTAAATGATCCCTCTAACTTTTGACTTGAACCTCCAATAGCCCATCCACCCCAGCCATCTTTGTCTATTTATGCAGCACTGTTATCCTCTCATTTACAAAGTCAGAACTTCAGGATTTTTCTCCACCCCACTCCAGTACTCTTGCCTGGAAAATCCCATGGACGGAGGAGCCTGGTGGGCTGCAGTCCATGGGGTCGCTGGGAGTCGGACACGACTGAGCGACTTCACTTTCACTTCTCACTTTCATGCATTGGAGAAGGAAATGGCAACCCACTCCAGTGTTCTTGCCTGGAGAATCCCAGGGACGGGGGAGCCTGGTGGGCTACCGTCTATGGGGTCGCATAGAGTCGGACACGACTGAAGCGACTTAGCAGCAGTAGCAGTAGCAGCAGCAGTCTTTTCTTTATTCCACACAGCAACTCATCAGCAATGCCTATCAATTCTCTCTCTGCAATATATGATTCCTTTCCATCTTTACTGATGCAATCTTAATCCATACTACTAATAAAAATATTTTTAAATGAACTATTCAGTGGCTTCCTATTTCACTTAGAAATGTTCTAACTATTTAACAAGATTTTTCTCTTTCAAACTATCTTCTGTGGGTTGGCCCTTTTCAGTTATACAAGTCACAATTCACCTGTCACTCAAATAAAGAGATCTTTCTTAGCTCCAGTACAAATAAGCCCCAGTCCACCGCAGCATTGTGATATTGTTGGTTTTCTTTTGTATTTTATAGCACTTTTCTTTTTGGAATTATCTTTATTCTTTTGCTTACTTACGGTCAATTTTCTTCATACCCATTCACTGTGATCTAATCTCCATGAGTGGAGATGTTGTTTTTCTTGTTCACTCCCATAGTAGCACTGAAAATCTGTATGACGGGCTTGGATCTTAGCTTGCATGAACTGGTAAGCCATCAAAGTGATTAAGTTAACAAAGGGGTATGATCTGCTTCCTATTCTCAAAAGATAACTTTGGTCTTTTGTTGAAAATGGATCTTAGAAGAATGAAAATGAGCTCTATAAAGGATCTGTTGCCAGAATTAATGAGTTGAGTCATTCATCAACAAATTAGCACACATGCCAGGTATGCCAAAGATCATCTTTTGAAAATAGGAAATGGTCACACCCCTTTGTTAATTTAATCTCTTTGATGCCTTACCAGTGCACTCAGACTAAGATCCAAGCACATCACATAGGCTTTAGTGCTACTCTCTTCTTGCTTATTACATGCCATGGATCTTCTTTCAGTTGTTTTTTTTTTTTTTACCATATATAACTCTTTTTATTGGAATGCTCTTCTCAGTATTCTTTGCATAGGTATCATCCTCTCTTTCTTTAAAGTTTGGCTTAAGTGTACTTCTTTAGAGATGCTTTCCTAATCTCCTTACTTGAAGTAAGTTCCCTCTATGTTTTCTTTTTCTCAGCCCCTGATGTGTTTCCTTCATAGCATTTGTTAGGTTTTCAAGTACTGCAATTGCATTTTTGTGTTCTTAATTTTCATATGTCAAATTCACTTCAAGGTAGGATGATAATAGTCTGTCTTGTTCTCTTTAGTATCCTTAATTTCTAACAAGATACTTGGGATGGTGAAGGTACTCAGAAAAAGCTGTTCTGATTTAAAGTGATGGCAAATGGTAGCTGAAGCTCTTGATAAAATGATAAGTCTGTTTACAAATTAGAGACTCCTAACTAACCATAAGATATGCTTTTTTGGTTGTTTTAGTACTGGTTGTTTTAGTACTGGTTTTGATTTTTTTTTTTTTTTAAGATTCCCTTAGGTATAACATGAATGCTAGTTTATTATAGTCCTCATCTAGAATAGTACTGAAATATTTAACAACAAGGGAGGCCTTTCATCTATTAGAAAGGACACAAGATACTTTGTCAGATATTAAGATATTATTTTACTTCACCAGATATTAACCTCAAGAGGAGTTAGTGAGTCAAAAAGCCGCTTGATTATAGAAAGATCCAAAGGACCAGGGGAAAAGGACTTGGGCAGAGGAGGGCGGACCGCCTTTAAGGCAGCAGACGCTTGCTGACTTCGTGGCTGTGTCTCAGAATATTTGAATGCCACTGTCACTCCACTTCTGTCCTCTCTACCTTGGCCCCTGAGTTTGTGACACCACTCTGCCCCTCCCCTGCATGAAATAAGAAGAGAAGGTGCAGAGAAAAGAAGCATGGGGCATGCCAACCTTCAAGGACTGAATAAAGTAAATGAAGACCAGAGAGGGAGCAGGTAGAGAAGAAAGAGAAACAACAACAGCAAAACGGTTTTCCAGCGGCTCAGGGGGGAGCATTCCTTCAGGGGCCAACTGTATCAACAGATAGGGGTGGAAAACTGTAGGAATTGGTGCCTTCGTGACAAAAAGTATCAGTAGCAGTACGTATTAAATCAGCTTTTAGTGGAAAGAGAAATTGTTGCAGACTACTTCAGTGCATACCAAAGAGGGGGGTGTTTACACAGTCCGCCAAGGGTGGACAGCAGGAGGAAGTGCGTTGTCTGTAGATAATTTCAAAACAGCACCAAAGCTGACTGCAATTCATCTTTTTTTAGTATGGCCATCCTCTGACAATTCTGAGCAAGATGCGGATTAAAATTTTACTCCCTTCAGTCACAACTCTTGAAGAGAAGGGTAGTGTAACAGCTAAAAGAGGGCATCGGGTCAAAGGAGGATGACTTTATAGGACTAGAGAGACTTGTGAATGTTTATGTAATAAAAGGAGAGGACCAGCCTAGAGGAAGTGTTTTAACAGAGTAGAGGTTGTAATCATTACGGGGATTTGAGGTCGTATAGGATGCACAAGACACAGGAGTGATTTTAGCCTTGAATTAAAATAAGGCTAGAGGAAAGCAGTTCTTGAGCTTTAATTCAAAACTGTTCAAATATGCCAAATCGTAGATCTTTTTTATTTCTTAATTCTGATTGCGTTATTAAATAGTTTTTCATTATGTCCACTTTTGAAAATAGCATTGATGTTTCAAAAATTGCATCAGTATTCCAGATATGACTGCTGCTAAGTTACTTCATGGCTTTCATGTAAAAGAATTTTAAATGCATTGTGTTAATAGATATATTATAATTTCTGACATTAAATTAGTATATTCTGCATTTGCACTTATTTCATACAGGTAACAAATATTGGGTGTTCAAGGACACGACTCTTCAACCTGGTTACCCTCATGACTTGATTACTCTTGGAAGCGGAATTCCCCCACATGGTATTGATTCAGCCATTTGGTGGGAGGACGTTGGGAAAACCTATTTCTTCAAGGGGGACAGGTCAGTACACACTTCACATGAGGAAAACAGTTAACTGATGTTTAGAGAAGTCAATATTTCTAGTCTATAACAGGAATGTACATTTGATGAAAGAATCTGTGTGGATGTAAACACAAGAATTAATAGAATTGAAAATCTCTTAAACATATTTTAAAATAATATTGAAGATACATCTTCCATTTATATTCCCAAATAATATGGCTTTATGATGAATGTATATATGTAGTATATATTCTTTCTCTTCTCCATAATCATAGCATGCCTATAAAGCTATATAGGCAGTATATATTTATCCTTGGAACTCATTTTCTGTAATTTTACTCACTTTACTTAAAAGTGCTTTTAAACAGGTCTTTTTCTGCTTTTATATTTAAAGTTAAATTTTTATACTTTGCACACAGTTAATTCTGAACATTTTCAAATACCGTCAGTTTTATCGTGAGTTCCATTTCTTAAGACACTGTTGTTTAGGTACCAGCAGATAGGTGCTGTGAGCTAACCAAACTATCACCCGACTAAATACCTTTCGCTTGAAGTATAATGTCTCCTGTTATTTTCTGTCACAGTTTTTACTTTGATGACATTACTAACAGGGTTTGTAAAGCTTAAAGTGAATAGTTAGTATCTTGATGTACAGTAGCTACTAGGCATGCTACTTCTACCCCTGCCCACTTGTTGACAGATATTACATATAAAATCAAAGTTGAAGGTTAAAATGTTATTATTTTAAATTAGCAATAGGTTAAAAATAAAGATGAAAAGTCAAATTTTCGTTGCACTATTACTAGCTGGATCAAAATGTGACATTCGTAAGTACACTGCATTGGTAGGCAGAACTTAAGTAGGTCATTTTACAAGTAGTTAAAGCGCATGCCCGGAGAAGGCAGTGGCGCCCCACTTCAGCACTCTCACCTGGAAAATCCCGTGGACGGAGGAGCCTGGTGGGCTGCAGTCCACGGGGTCACTACGAGTCAGACACAGCTGAGCGACTTCAACTTCACTTTTCACTTTCATTCACTGGAGAAGGAAATGGCAACCCACTCCAGTGTTCTTGCCTGGAGAATCTCAGGGACGGCAGAGGCTGGTGGGCTGCTGTCTATGGGGTCGCACAGAGCCGGACACGACTGAAGCGACTTAGCAGCAGCAGCAGCAAAGCATGTGCAACTCACAAACACACATTAAAAACAACAGGCTTTAATGACCACCAAGTTAGTATTGAATTTGCCTTATAATCTTAACATAATGTAACCCTATAAAATGTCTCCAACTACTTGAGAAAAGTAAGGATACAAACCTTGTTTATTTTGCACTTTGTAATGTTTGAAAGCAAGTGGTTTGAAACGTTGAGCTTTATCTGTGAACAAAAAGATTCTATCATTTGCATTCATGGATAAAAATGTATAGCTTTACATTTATTTGTTAAGAACTTTTTATGGATTAAATATGCATATATTTCTATAGCAAAATATTCATAGATTTTAGTTCACTATCAAGAAGCTCAAGTTTTGCTAGATGTTTCTTACTAAATCACAAGTTCATCAAAAAAACTCTATCATAGTAGAAGATATGACTTACCACAAAATGTATATGACTTTCAGCAAGATATAAATGTGGTTAGAGTATGAAAAGAGAAGAATGAAGAAATTGATTGCCATAGCATGGTGACCACTAATGGAAATAAATCAGTGGACTTACAACATACTCTTTAAATTAATGACCCTCAAGGCTGTTAGAGATTAATTCTTCAGCTGGTTTTAATTGCTTGTTGAATTGTGTTGGGTTTCCCACCCCCTCCGCACCAGAAAGGGGTAGAAACAAAAGGCTCAGAAGAGACCCTGGAGAAATTAACTTCTACAGGACAGAGCATGAAAGCTTAGCTTTCATGTTACAGTTTTAATGAGCATTTCAGAGATGATAATTAAAGCTGCTGTTTTATTATCAGTTAGCCTTACTTATAAAAATGTTTCCATTCTAAAAACTTAGCACTTCTTCAAAAAATTGTTTAGAAATTAAATGTTGGCTGTCTCAAGTCAGTGAAATCAATGAAGGTTAGATACCAAATTTATAATAAAGATTATAGTAAATGAGAAAAGGAGTTTTAGTTAATTTATGTTCTACTTGACAAGCTTCATGCCGAACATATAAAGCATATAGAAATACTTTGATTTTAAGTTCTGCTTAAGTAACTGCTTTTATAGATTTTAAAAATATTAGATGTGTATAAGAGACAGGCTCTAAATTTAATTCCAAAGTCACAACATTTATTGATATATTCTTTCTAGATTAAAAGTAGATGGAAAAGACATTAAACTAACTCAAATGTAAAAAGCAATCTGGTTGTCACTTTTAGATGAAAATTCAGTGTATATCTTCCTTATAAACATTATTTATTTACAGTACTTATCAACTTTAACATTTTATGTATTTCCTATGTATATTTTGAGAGAAAATTTATTGAAAATTCCTTTATCCTTACTTATTTCTTCCTCTTAATTATTGACATTTTTCTGTTTAAAAAAACGTATTAACAGACTTCTATTTCTCTAAGATCAGAAAAGAATTTTACAGCTAACCTAGTCTAGGTGTAAAAACTTCAATCGCTTTAAGAGACAGTCCTTTAGTCATGTCTGACTCTTTGCGACCCCATGGACTATACAGTCCATGGAATCCTCCAGGCCAGAATACTGGAGTGGGGAGCCTTTCCCTTCTCCAGGGGCTCTTTCCAACCCAGCGACTGAACCCTGGTCTCCCACATTGAGGCAGATTCTTTAGCAGCTGAGCACCTGGGAAGCCTGGATTGACTTAAGGGGTCAGGCAAATAATGTACTAGGTACAGGAGTAATATATAAGGCAGTTGGGAGTGATGGATACTGTGGTGAGCTGCAAACCACACATATCTAGAAGAGCATTCAAAATCAGAAAAAATTATGTAATCTGCTAGACAAACAAAGCACAGCTTTAAATTAGCTTTGGTCTAAACACTGCCATATGTCAGCCCTGTGTCTTATTCACTTGTTACCAAAATCTGGACAGCCTCAATTACATTCCATAGGCATGCATCCTTCTGTACCTGACTAACTGTGGTAACAGTATAAATATGAGGCAGCCCATTCCATTCTCAATAGCTCTAATTCCTGCTTCCATAAGATTCCTGTACTTGTCTTGGCATATCCCTCACTCATTTATTTAACACATATTTTGAGCACATACTATTGATATGTGCTGGGTAATAAAAATTACCCAGTAGGAGAAAAGATGACAAGGCTTCTGCCCCTATTGTCCTTAGACTCTATCAGGGATATTGTTGTAAAGAGAGAAGAAAAAAAATGACCTTGATGTTTTAACATTGAGAAACGCTCCAAAGAAATAAACAGGTACTGATGTGATAGAGACTCATGGGTGGTAAAGAGTGGTGGGGAGCTTAGTGTGTAAGTCAAGAAAGGCCTACATTGTGAAGGATGCCTGGACTCAAGAGGGGAGAAATTTCAGTCACATGAAATTATTCAGGCCAGTGTAGTGTAAGCACATGAAACAGTGGCGCAAAAGCAAGAATGTTAGAATGTTCAAATCAGAAAAAAACATTGTTGCGAGAGCATAGTGAGTCAGTGGTTGACGAGGTCCCATAGGTAGGTAAGGACCAGATGACGAGGCATTTTAAGTACCATAGAAAGGCGCTGGAGGGTTTTCAGCAGGAAAGTACATGTTCTGATGTGTATTCAAAATCATCATTATGACTTCTATATGACTAATGGGTTTCAAATGGGGATGCAAGGAGGTTACTTGGAAGGCTGTTGAGGTAGTACAGGTTGACACAATCGTAGCAGTGTAGATGGAGCAAAGAATACAATATATGTTTTTTATGTACTCATAGCAAGCTGTTCTTACGGCTTGGATTTTAGAGGTGAGAAGAACAAATAAATAACATCTAGATTTATCACCTGAATTGAAGAGACTGTGCCATTTCTGAAGAAATGAGAGAAGGGATATTGGAAAAAGGGGATCTAGAGTTTGAAATGCTCACTTTTGGTATGTAGATACCTGTTTACACACAACTGGAGAAACCAAAGACGTAGTTGGATGCCTGAGTTCTCAAGGAAAGGTGGGTTGGAGGCCCAGATTTGTGAGTAATTGACATATAAATTGCATTGCATGTAGGGGCCCACATGAAATCTCCTAAGTGCAGAAGTGTAGGTGAAATGATGGCTCTTTAGACAGATCTATAAATTCAGATTAAAATGTCCACATTCACTGTTTCACATACAGCATGGAGCTCAGTCCTTCAGACTCCTACTTGCCCTTTTCTTCAGTTCAGTTCAGTCACTCAGTCGTGTCCGACTCTTTGCGACCCCATGAATCGCAGCACGCCAGGCCTCCCTGTCCATCACCATCTCCCAGAGTTCACTCAGACTCGCGTCCATCGAGTCAGTGATGCCATCCAGCCATCTCATCCTCGGTCGTCCCCTTCTCCTCCTGCCCCCAATCCCTCCCAGCATCAGAGTCTTTTCCAAGGAGTCAACTCTTTGCCTGAGGTGGCTAAAGTACTGGAGTTTCAGCTTGAGCATCATTCCTTCCAAAGAAATCCCAGGGTTGATCTCCTTCAGAATGGACTGGTTGGATCTCCTTGCAGTCCAAGGGACTCTCAAGAGTCTTCTCCAACACCACAATTCTTAATATACTATAAACAGGTCTTGCATACATTTTCATCTTCATAACATTTAGCTCTAAAATGCTGTCATCCTAAATCATCTCTTAGCATCTTCTCACAAATATATCCAAGATTCTATTGCTATACTTCATTCTAGGGTGAACCATTGAGGATTTTAAGACATTTTCAAAGAAAGAAGATAAAATTTAGATCTATTTTGGTTTATTATTATTACCACCAAGCCAAAAAAAAATCTATTTCTTGTAGCTTAAGTTATATGTTTATGAAATATTTCCTTTTTGTGTTTTTAAAATTATCCAGCAGAGTACAAATTGCTATTTTTTATTATTTTCCTTTTTAATAATGCTTCTGAAGAAAGAAATTTTGTATGATTATTTGGGTGTGAAAAAAAGTGGCCCTTGGTTTTGTGATAACAGAGGGAAAGACATCCTGGCTCTGAAATAAAAAAAGAAAAATGAGACAAAGTGGATGAAGAAATGACCAGGTCATGTGAAATCAAACTTTTTGTTCAGTTTGAGTTCAGTATCCAGAAACATTAAAGTACATCATTTCATAATGTTCTATACTATTTATTTGTTCACACAGAAGGAATTTAAGAAATTAATGTATTTTATTACATCTACAACTGTTTTCTCTTATGATTATGACTTATAATCAATATGTTACATATGTTGGAAATTAAAATGCAAACCTCATAAGCCTCAGCTTTTTTATAAATTAGCTGAATATAATGTCTTTATATAATCATATAATGGACTGAGTAATATTATGGTTTAATATAGTTAGATGATTTTAATCACATTTAAGTTTACTGAATGTATATCAAAGCTGACATAGCAGATAACCTGAGGATCCAAGCTACCTATGAATTTTTCAAAAACTGTGAAATGAAATTATAGTTTTGCATTATCAGCTAGCAAAAAGAGGGGAAAATTGCTTTTATCCTAACAAATTCATACCAGGATTATGTTCCTCTGAAGGAGTACAATGAAATCCACGTTCCATTAATATTTTCTTAAACTGTGATCTCTGTAAAGTTTATGTGCCTTGCATATCAGAGCTTAAAAAATGGTAGGTAAATATGCCTATGAGTGAATAGAATGAGGGGTGAAGGGAAATTATATGGACACAATGAACATTATGAATTTCAGTGAGGGCCCCAAGAGGGTAAGATGGCATAGAGATTAATGTAAGAACACTATGTCAAGGGAAACACTAGCAGTAATGGGGTAGAAAATTGTACTAAACTATGAGTCAAAAAGCATTTGAGTTTCAACTCTGTAACATTCAAGCAAAGCAAATATGATTAAGACATTACCTTTGAATAATATGATGTCCAATGCTTTGTTATTGACTAAATTGAGTGACCATATATACTAAATCTATGGTTAGGACATTAGCATAAGCACGTTTTAATCTGTAATATAAAAGATTGGTGAGGGGTTTTGGTGAAGTAAGATTAAAATTATGTATATCTACAAAATGCTCCATGAAGAATACGTCCTGTAACATGATCATTCTTGTAACTAAACCTTGGAGAATAAACATGGTTTCTGAATATGTAGGAATCTTCCTTAAATCATGTATGGAATGTGGTCCCACTGTCAGCTAGAATGTAAAATTATTACTTAGTTAGGGAAATTTTAAAATTTGCTTTAAGTTATGGTTTATGCTAACTAAAAATTTCACTTACTGTGTTACATCATTATTTAATCTATCATTGAGGAAAAAACTGCCAGGTATACTTTGACATAGCATTGAGATGTGAAAAACACAGATGCAAAATGTGGAAATATATGCATCTTAGAATCCGTGAAATAAGGTATTTGATGATTTCTCTGCAAAAACGTTTCTTTATGGTCAACTCAGGAACTAGTTAGTATATGTGACTATTGTAAATATCATTGAAATATTTGCTTGAGAGAAAAGATCTGGAGATTTTGAGTGCAATCTCAACCTCATTAAATATGCTATATTCATCACAGTGTGTTCTGTGATGAAATATTCAAAAATAACTTAAATCTGGTGTTTTCATGAAAAAAAAAAAGAATGAAAAATGCACTTTAGCTTCGGTAGAACTTTGCACTCCCTACTGATCTTCTTCAGTAAGACAGGCCCGGCTACCGTGATTTCAGCTCCGTGTTTCTCCCTGCAGCCTTCCCTGATCTCTCTATCAGATCTGCCCTCATCATCTGTGTGATAAGAATCTGTGACAAACACCTGCATCACGTGTTTCCCTTTTTTGATAAAATCTGCCTTGGGGCTTATTTATTGGGATACATCCTGAAACAATCTGTTTCTACTTTCTCTGTGAACAGGGGAGGTGGAGGTAGTGCTAATATTCCGCATGTTACTTCTCTAAGGTATCTAGGAATCTGTAGCAAAACATTCTTTACAAGAGCCCACGGTCCAGTAGATAAAGGATTCTCCATAGACCTGAAACAGGAGCATGTCCAGAAAAGACTGGATTTTTTTTTTTTTTCTTTTTCTGGTTTGAACCAAATATCTAATCTCAATATAAATGCACTGTGTGTTACTCCACAAATCTTTTGGTGTAACGCTACCTTTAGCACCTACTAAGACATGTGTAGTGATGGTAGCGGAGGTAGAAAATGTTATAAACATATTTGGTAGGTGTAGAGGAAAGAGTAGAAACTTTTGAAATCAAACAGAATTGGTTAGAAGTCTACGTATCATTCATTGTCCTCCAAGAATTTTCCTCTCACATGGGGTCAATGACAACTCCTTCATGGATTTATTGTGATTAAATAATTTAATGCACAGAGCATTATATGCCTGCTCTAAAATAGGCAATATCATTGTGAACTCCCAATGATTTCACTCCAGTTTTGTCAATCCTTTTGAATATATAGATACAAAATATTTGACTCTTGGAACATATATAAAATAAGGAGTAATCCAAAGTAAAGATGTTCACAGTTTGTTCCTTAGATATCTAGCAGGTCTGTGAAAGTGGCCCAGTGACCACCATGTGCAGAGATGAGAGTCTGAGAGTTCTGACTCTTGGAAGCTTTGCTTTGATCTGCTTATCTGTCCACACACCTTGGGCTTCCCTGGTAGCTCAGACGGTAAAGCGTCTGCCTACAATGCCGGAGACGCGGGTTCGATTCCTGGGGTCAGGAAGATCCCCTGTAGAAGGAAACGGCTTTGCTTTTATCTGCTTATCTGTCTACACACCAAGGACTCTAGTCGAGACTTGCCCTAAAGTCTATATTCATATACCCATTGCCTCATCAACAACTCTACTTTGCTAACAGGCATCAGAATTTAGCACACCTAAAACCAAACTCACGATTCCTCCAACTACCCTCACTTACCTTTCCACGCTTCCTATCTCACTGAATGGCAGTGTTGTTCCTCTGGATGTTCAGGCCCCAAATTCTGGAGTCATGCTCAGCTTTGTTACCTCACATCCTGCATTCATTGCATTCGTACGCACTCGGGGCTTTTCCTTCAAAGCAGTCTCCCAAGCCCTTGAATTATTATCAGCTCTCCAGCATGCACTGTGGCCCCAGGATTACTGAAATGACGTCACACCTGGAATCCGTGCTTCTTCTTTCCCTCCTTCAGTCTGTCTCACTCACGGCTGCAGAGTGTTCCTTTCAGAAGTAAGCCCTGTCTTAAAGCTCCTTGGCTGACTATCTACGTTGGCTTCGCATCTCTTAGAGCAAAACCATAGGTTTTGCCAGAGAGTAGAGCAGCAAGGTCTGTCTAATCAGAGATGCCTGCTCCCCTCTGAGCTTGTCTCCCCTTTGCTAAGTCACTTCCAGTCACTCCAGCCTCACTGGACGCTCAAGCACTCCAGGCTTGTGCCTGCCACGGGAACTTTTGATAACCAGTTACCCTATCTGGAATGGTGTACTCTTCAAAACTACACGTGTTGCTTCTTACTTCTTTCTACAGTCCACTCAAAGTATCAGCTTATCAAAGAGGACCTCTCAATCTAGTGATTTTAAATGGCTGATACATATTCCTAGATAACTTGTTCTGCTTTATGTTCTTAAATAGATCTCCCCAGCTCTTTTGATACTATGCATTTATTGATAAGTTTTTTTTTTCTGTTATCCCTACATATCCTAAAATATAAGAACTGAGGCATGTCTGTTGGGTTAAGGTTGTATCTCTAGCACCTACAATAATGCTAGAAATATAGTAGGTGTTCAATACGTATTTGTTAAATAAATGAGTGGGTGAATGAATCAAAATTATGCTTATTTCAAAAGAAGTATTCTGCTGTCTTTCATCAAGAGGCCTTTTAGCTCCTCTTCACTTTCTGCCATAAGGGTGATGAACAGGGAGGCCTGGCGTGCTGCGATTCATGGGGTCGCAAAGAGTCGGACACGACTGAGCGACTGAACTAAACTGAATTCTGCTGTCTTAGTTTCAAAAATCATTAATATCTCTGATTTCTACACTGGTTGGTGATACCCTTTTGAATTGTAATGATGCTTAGCTAGTGTTTTAAAATTGGTTTTAGCAGACCATAAATATACAATAAAATACCCATTTTTAACATAATCAGGAAAGGAAGCAATAATTTATGTCCACTGTCTTTGCATGATTTGAATCAATTCTGTAACTCACTAACAGGGATACAAGTAGTATACAGAAAGGATTTAATGAATGTTATTATGTGTATACATGATTGTCTTGCCTGTGCATCTGTTGTTGTTTATTTATCCTTTTTAGGTATTGGAGATATAGTGAAGAGATGAAAACCATGGATCCTGGCTATCCCAAACCAATCACAGTCTGGAAAGGTATCCCTGAATCTCCTCAGGGAGCCTTTGTTCACAAAGAAAATGGTATGCAGCACATGCATTATGTATTTCATGAGTTTGCTGAGTAAATGAATAATTTATCCTCCTGGTTCACTGTGTTAAAAGATTAGAAAGTGCCATACTAGGGCTATATCATATTTATATAAACTTTCCTTCATAACTTTGTATTTAATATAATGCTCAAGATGTTCTTTAGCCTCAACCTATTTTAGTTTATTAAAGTATTTTTAATAACTGAAGAGTGTTAATACCTTAGAAGTAACCTCACCTATTTTCTGCTAAAATTCATGTAGAGATAATAATAACAGACATATGTGGGACAGGAAGTGATCACAAGAAATGGTTTAAATGTGGGTGGAGTCACGACACCTAGTAATACAGCACGTTGAGGATTATAATTTTTCATGTGTACCTGTAGATAATTGAGACTCCTATATCTGTTGGGTGAGTTTGAACATTTCTCTCCTCATTCAGAGGTTAGTATGAATGAACCATAATAATAATTCAAAATAAAATTATTCATAATATTCCAGGAAAAGGAAAGTGACATGAAATATAGAGGGGAAAAAAACATATCTTCTCAAATGATTTATAATAGGAACCAGAAAAAAATACATTATGTGGGTACTAAATAGCATGAAAAATCTATAAAATCTGTGTAACAATAACCAAATAAACATCACTCGCAAGAGTGAAATTAAATGCATCTAGCAGGAGGAGAAACCACACAAATTTAAGGAAGAATCAAGGGGATATAAAAAAAACCAGTACCATCCACTGAACACAATGACTGACCATCAACAAACTGCCAGAGTGTAAATAAGCTTCACACTGAATGCACGCTTGAAAGAACTGAGACCCAGGGTGATACCAATCAGAAAAGTCAAACACAAACTGTGTTTTGATCCTCATTATATGTAATTTATACCACATCCTGTGTAATGATATCCCACAAGTAAAATACTATAGGCAGAGGCTAAGTCGGAAAGAACCCTGAAGCCTGACTGTGGCACTGACTGAACTGCAGTGTTTGTGTATTCTATTGGTTCAGAGAATCAAAGGGCCAAGTTAAATATAGCCTGTATGTGACAAAAGCAAAAATCCACAGGAGAGGACAAGTTGAGTTGGAACGCATCTATTTAAGATAAAAAGGAAATCATTAAGAAAATAAAGGAAGTCACAATGCGATCAAATTGGAGGCTGCAAAATCATATCAATAACATGGTAAAAAAATGTTTGACAAACTGTGCAAATGCAAAGGACAAAGAAGTGAAAAAGTTTGATCACATGGAAGGCAGAAAACTGAGACCATGCCCCCCAAATCATAGCTGTCACCGGGAATCTAGTAGAGAAAGGAGACTTCCTGATGTTAAAGAGGGTCATTTCAGACCAGATAAAACTGACTCCAGCTAACATTTACAGAATGCCTAGCACTGCTCTAGTCTGCCCTCGATAAAAGTCATCACACCCTACACAGAAATACATGCAAAGACGATTATACCAAGATCTTACCAGTGATTAACAAGCTTGATAATAGTTTCTAAAATTTCTTCCCTTTATTAATATTCTAAAATGAGTATAACTTTTATAATTAAGATAACTTTAGTAATCATTTCAAAAGATTGAAAAAGTATGCATAATCTTAATTCCTAGCATATTAACTGTTTTTATTTTCCCTGTCTCTATGCACAAGGCCACTAAAAACTGAGATTTGATACAGGCTTTCTGGAAATAAACCATAATTGTATAAAAATAACAAGGAAATATTCTTGCTGAATCTTGCCCCATGGTTTTTCACATTCTTGTCCATCTGAAAATAATATTTGTTTAAGATAAGTGGTTTCTTTACATTCAGAGTTTCATGTTTTCTTTCCACATAGCAAAGAATAACTTTGTAAAATAGTGGCAAAAAAATAAAGCATGTTGGAAAAAATCAGTGCTTCCAAATGACAAAAACTACAGATGAAACTTCAACACATCTATGTCTTACCGAGTACAGTCCTTCCTTTAATATCCTTAAACACTGAGCTCACTTTTGATCTTTTAGGAGTGCCTGTATATTCTTTTTGGTACACTCACCCTTGCACCCAAAATCTCATATTACAGGCATCAATTTATATGCCCATTGGTTACCACCTCCAGTGTAAATTCTTCAAGTGCAGTTGCACAGTAACCATTCAATAAATGTTGTTGAAATTAGCTTGACCCCTTTTAGTACTCTACACATGCATCCCATAAAGTGAAGGAAATTTCCTATTTGTTTGAAACTCTTGTTCTGTAGGGTAGCAATATTAATCAGTCTAGAAGGCCCTAGTCTAGATAGTTTGAAGTGAAGTGAAGAGAAGTCGCTCAGTCGTGGCTGACTCTTTGTGACCCCATGGACTGTAGCCTATCAGGCTCCTCCCTCCATGGGATTCTCCAGGCAAGAAAGAGTACTGGAGTGGGTTGCCATTTACCAATAGCAAATTCTCCAATTTAAATTCTCTACTCAGATCTCATGCTTGTGTTGTTAACCTTGAACTCAAATTTTACACAACTTCTTCCCTTATGTTTCTTATAGAAGAGAGCAAGCTCACATTATTGAGTAAGCACATTTATATTTATATTTAGACTCATAGTAATTCCCTATAAGAGTAACATGAACTTGACAGTCATAAAATCAGAGATGATACAGTAATGAACTGTTTTCTCTAATTCTTCATCCTTCCACCAAGGTAGGAATTTCTTCTCAGGAATCATCTCCTCATCATAGTTTTCAGAGAAAGGAAAAAAAGTCCCCCAAAGCTTAATCTTGAGCTACAGATTTTTGAAGTATATTTTCATATTAAGGTAGAATATGCTTTCCTATAATACCAATACCTATTGATATTAATTCTGCCACCTTGACCAATGAAATGGGGTGCTGTTTACTGAGTTCCCACCATCTATCAGCTATGCTACATAAATTTGTTATCTAACTTAATTGTCCTATACAAATACCTCCTTCCCTCCTTTATAATTACTTGTAAATGAGAAAGCCAACATCAGCTAGTTTAAGTACTTACTCGTGATCATGAAATTGATAATATATGTCTAAGGGTTGAAACTAGAACATTCTAACCTCACTGAATTGCTCTAATACACTCTTTCCAAAGAGGAAAAGCTAAATCATCTTCTCCTATGTTTTATCATTAAGGTAATTGACAGTCTGCCATGTCAGGCTAAATTTTTCATTTTTTCATATTTGACATACCTTAGGCTCTCTCAGAATGTAGCTTCCTAAGCCATCAGCATCCTAATTTTCACCCGTAACTATTCTTAGTTTAACAATTTTCTTATTTTCCACTTTATTTTTAGCCCGTCCCTGAAAATAGCTACAATAATCCAAAGGATATTTGACTTATGCAAAACATAGTGAAATTACTTCTTGCTTTTGACAGTGTTTTAAGCAGCGGCATGATTTTTTTAATCATATACTAAAATTATGGTGAATAATCACGCAGTTACCCACCTTCAAATCTCTAATTGCTGTCCAGCCCCACCTTCTAGGTATTCTATATTTTCTCCTTATAAAATGCAATTTTAAGTTTAATACAAAATTCTACTTTTAACACTTTCATTTTGTTTACTGATTACAGCTCCACTTTTACCCTATTAAAAGTTTTGACTTGATTCTGTTGGTATATTAATTCTCTAACCCACTCTCACTCTCTGTTAAAAGCTGTCAGTGGGATTCAAGCAAACATTTTCACAAGATTCAGTTAATTTATTCATGTTTATTAAACATTAATTATCCTCTTACTAATAAATATATGAGTGGAAAACAGAGAGAACACATAGGTACTGCCATGCAGCATCATCTGCGAAGTTGTAACAAGACAGCTATGGTAGACAATCTCTCCTTACATTTTAGGATTAAGCAATAGAACAGTCACCAGTGAAAACCAATCAAATACAGGAGAAAAAAAAGGTCATCAAGTAATTCATTACAACCTCACTGACTTCTTTCTCAGAATTTCTCAAAAATGATAATTCAGGTAAGAATTCATCTCAGATTTCTACTCTTAGTAATCATAATATCTACAAGATTATAACATCAAAGTTACTCACAAAGGAAGAAAAAATGAGTACATAAATTTTCTTCAACCCACTGACATTTCTTAAAGGGTTAAAAAAAACCCAAATCATTGAATGAGATGAATTTTTCAGGATCAAGGTTGGACAGATTTATATTATTCTGCTGATGAGACTTCTTGTCTTTGATAAGTTTGAACAAATTACAATTCTACTGTACATGGAGTGTGTTAATAGTGTAAAATTTGGCCTGCAGACCAAATGATAAATATGGAAATGCAAACTTCTGAATTTTCATATGACACCCAGTGGTTTTCATAGTAATTAGCTTTGACTAAAAATTAAAGATAAGGACACTTTCAGCTGTTGGTTTCCGATCTACAAATGTAAGAAGTTTGTTCACCTGTTTTGAAAGTCTGTTTAATTCTAGATCAATGCTATTATTCAACTATGATCATCGAAGGTACTGTTATTTGGCAGGCCCTCAACATTTCTTTATCCAGGTTTCTGAGTAATTACATTGGCTTTCATTAACATGATCAAATACCAGCTCCCTGCAGAAAATTTTAATCTACACACACCAGTTTTCACTTGGCAACTTGTTCTGATTACAAAACTGCCCTTCAAATTTAAAAGCAACAGCCAATTTTCATGGCATTGAACAGAATGATTTCTAGAGTGAAGTGACCTGAAGTGACGATCAATCCTAGCTGAAATTTTTTGAAGAGATGTCAGAGGATTTTTTTTGTTGTTGTTGTTGTTTTAGGAGTGAGATCTATCACAACCTGTGATGTTGAACCAAGGAGTATTTGTGAAAAGACAGAAATCTCTAAGAGACCTAGTCTTAGAAAAATCATTAAGATTCAGGCTCTAAAGCTAGACCAAGATTTAAATCCTTTTTCCAGCAGTATTGGGCATATCATTTTATCTCTGAGTTTCAGTATCTTTGCCTGAAAAATATAGGTAGTTAATTCTACCTGACAGAGTGTTTGTGAAGATTAAAAGATGTCATTTACTAAGCTTTTACACAAAGATTCTTCCATGGTAAGTGCTCATTAATATAAGAAAAAACTCTCATTAACGATTGTTAACTCAGAAAGTAGGCATACTATTCAAAATTAGATAGCTCCCAAAAGTGTTAAGTGATTATAACATTAAAACCTTTCTAAAAAGAAACTAAAAAGTTTGTTGAATTTTATCACAAAGCAAGAATTAAAGTGAAGTCACAAAGAAACTTGATATGAAGAAGCTATGAAAGAAAAACCTGGACTTGTTTCCGGGAAAAACAAGAGAACAGTCCTAAGAAAAACACATGTATTTGTCATTTAACTGTCAAAGGTTTACAAGTCTGTTATCTGCATCCATAATATTTTGGAATACAAATCATATGTGTTGCTAAGTTATCTGAGCCTTCTACATACCACCACCTCCTCCTCCATGAAATATAGGTTAGCTGGAAGTATTAAAGACAGAATTATAGATTTATTTACACTCTATTAACCCTTTACTCTAAAAGGATTTATAATGGCTTTGAATTCTGTAAAATATAGCTAGAAGATAAAAATTTCACCTAGTCTGTAATAAAGTTAAATAACAAGGACAAAAGGAGAGACAAAATGGGCATGATCTAGAGCTGAAAATGAGATTACTGCACAAAATACAATAAATATCTATTTAATTATTAAAATTCCTAGCAGACCAAGGATATCAACTCCAGTTTCATGATTTATGATTTCTTATGACTTCTTTCCCAAATGACAAAACAAACTTGTTTCTTAAGAGGAGTACAACTATTCCCAGTCTTGATGATTAGAAATGTCCCTTGAACTATTTTACAGAGAAGCCTCCTTTTAATGTATTAGGCAGTGTCCTCAATAGCTGTGTTAGGGCTAACAGGGCTTCTGTTTATAAGGCTGTTTCAGGTTGGTACGCTCACACTAACGTGTAATTCTGCACCAGCAATTCTATAAGCTAGCAGCAGTGTTGATGCGTATAGCATGGGCTTTTAACACTCTGTATAAACAGTATTTCTTTCTCCCTGTTGAGCCGTCAGTAGGCATTTGAGGGCCCAGTTTCTGGACCACAACAGCCAGATCCATATCAACAGACAGCTGAGTGGGAATAGGGTTTCTTTCTATAAAAAAGGAGTGGCCTTAACATACATCTTTTAAGTAGCCTATTTAATTAAATTTCTAGACATCTTCTCTTTTACAAATAAGTGATTCCTGTGTGTGTGTTTTCCCCCAACCAGGCTTTACATATTTCTACAAAGGAAAGGAGTACTGGAAATTCAACAACCAGATACTCAAGGTAGAACCTGGATATCCCAGATCCATCCTCAAGGATTTTATGGGCTGTGATGGACCAACAGACAGAGAGAAAGAAGGACACAGCCCACCAGATGATGTAGACATTGTCATCAAACTGGACAATACAGCCAGCACTGTGAAAGCCATAGCTATTGTCATCCCCTGCATCTTGGCCTTATGCCTACTTGTCTTGGTTTACACTGTGTTCCAGTTCAAGAGGAAAGGAACACCCCGCCACATACTGTACTGTAAACGCTCTATGCAAGAGTGGGTGTGATGGAGGGTTTTTTCCTTTCTTTCTTTTCTAGGAGTTTGTGGTAACTTGAGATTCAAGACAAGAGCTGTTATGCGGTTTCCTAGCTAGGAGCAGGCTTGTGGCAGCCTGATTCGGGCTGACCTTTCAAACCCAGAGGGTTGTTGGCCCTGCACATGAGTGGAAATGCACTCATGGGGAAGCTTCCATGATGCACAGTATCTGCTGTTCTTCAGTCCTTTGTCTTTCTTTGTCATTCAGTTCTAGGCCTTTCCTCTGCACGCTCAATGCCCAGTTAATTTTCAGGATTACCTAAAGAGGAAAAAGAAGAAAAGATTCTTCTTAAAGGTTTCTAATATTATGTTTTATTTTGTTTTCTGACGTCTGAGCCCATTTCTGGGGGGAGAAAAGCAAAATGGAAAACCCACAAACTTTTGCTTCATAGCAAGCAAAAAGAAAAGGCTAAACAAAAAAAACCACCACTGAACTTTCGGGAAAGTGTGAAGACCCAAAACAGCTTCGTCTCCAAAGAAGATAGCTCTCTGACTGCTCTGGAGAGTCTCCTATGCTTCATTCTTGTCAGGTGGGAGACCTGGAATACACATGCAGGACATTAGACTGTTGGGACAGCCATTTTCCAACAAACAAGGGGCCAAAATATCTGCAATAGAGTAACAGCCTTAATACTACATCCATTTTTCATTTTATACAGCTGTTCTCAGCTATGTCTTCAATGTTTCATCACATTTATATTCACAGCTACATTCAGATGGGACCTTTTGATTGTTTTGAAGTGTTTCCAAGCCCCTTCCTGCCACCTCATCCCGACATCATTGTGATAATCTCCCCAAGTTGTACTAGGCCATTGCCCCAGGCCTTCCGTGGGTCTGTCAGGAATATTCATTATAAGGGGAGCAAGAAGCAGTATGTCTTTAAAGTGGTTTAAAATGACAGTCATTTTCTAAGGGTATGTGACTCCAGTAATATAGTGGTGTAACCCTTTGAGAACTATCAAATCAGCTTTCAGAGTCTTAGGATCTGGTAAACTATAGCAGTGGGCAACGGTATAAACAGGCATAGGTTCAAGGAGTTCAGGTTTTTAAAACAGATATCCTATAGCCCCATGTAATTTTAAGTGATTTACAGTACTACATAAATGCATTTATAACAAACAGAAATGATGTTACTTGCCAAACATTTTCTGGCAAATAAAAAGGTATTTTATTAAATATCTTGTAAGAGTGAAATTTTATTTGAACAACTGATTATAACAGCCTGTCTTTTTTGTTGTCGTTGTCGTTGTTGTTAGACACACTGAATTTCTGTTTTAAAATCCATTGCATGAAAAATCAGTTTTGCCATGGAACATGCCGCGAGCATTGCCATCTTACAAATGAATTAAAACGATGACTCTGAGATTGCATGAATATACTCCAGTGTATTAGCTATTGCATGTTAACCATAGTTCTCAAAGGGTTAGTGTGGCTTCTGGCATTTAGCCATCCATTTGATCGCTGACAGAGCCGAGAGACCACCAAAGCATCTCATTGTTGACTGTAACTTGTCCTCTAACAGCAGTATTGTCGTTCTCGTGACCTGCAGAGCAGGTTTGTATCAATATTTTTTTCCTAGAGAAAAGTCAGCAACTGACAGACCTCTTAATTGATTTTTTTAGGAGCTGCTTCTTGCAGTGAAAGGCTTTACAGCCACTGGGCTGTGAACTTATTAGAGATGGTCAGAAGGAATGCACCCCATGAGTCAGACATTGGCTTTGTGTGAAAGCCAGCTTTTGCGGGGATTAGCTTTTGAAACAATGAACAGCTTGCCTTGAACTTGATTACTCATCTGTTGACTGTCATTAACAACAACTTAAACATTATCTTCTGTGAAAATTTTCCTTGAAGAGTCCTGTTCTATGTCTTTGCCCTTTGACCTTTAACTTGCAAACTGGCACAAACTGAGGGAAATTTGGTGTTGCTTCTCCATTGGAGTGTTAATTGACCTCTAAAAACCTAATAAGCATGAGCTGTTTCCTTAGAGAGAAAAGGCGCGTTGATAGTGGATCCGCAGATGGACACTTGGCTCTTTACATGCACACTTTAAAAATGCCCTAAAGGTAGAAGTGACTTTTAATTTTCCTTTAACATAATTTCAAGTCTAAATTCATCATTTTAGTACAAATATAAAACTATGGGGTTAAAAAAAAAAAAAAACTCCTCAAACTACTTGAATGGCCAGTGTGGCTTTTATATAAAGCAGGAATTTTATACTAGTGAAAATTTCTTACTCATTTACTAATGATACACATTTCCAGATGATTTTAATGAGTGTAGGTATATATTCTTATTTGGAAATGGATAGTTTGGCTGCCTTGAATTTGTATTTATACTCAACACAGCATGAAAATTAGAATGCCTTTCAGTTAAACTACATGTTTATAATTCGGTTGGGGAAAATGTTTTGTAATCACGGATGGCATGTTGCAAAGCCTTGCAGACTGTTATTTCTTACAACCTATACGTAAAATGAGACTATGAAAAAAGAATAAAGAAGAATAATGGCTTTACAGCAAAATATTATGCAACAGCAGACTGTATTTTGAGAAGATTCTAGTGGAGATGATGTATGTGAGGGACAGGGAAGCAAGGGGAGAGAACCAGCTTGAGCCCTGTGGCTTTCCTTCAGGGCTTCCATTCTAGAGGGTGCTGGTGCCATAGAGTCAGTCACTGTTACTGAGCTTGGAGGAAGGACCACATACATAAGCTCATTTATATGATATTTGCTTGTGGGCGGGTTTAATATTTTTCAGACCTTGATGCCAAGAAAAAAAAAATAACTGGAAATTGTATTTTGCTAAAGACTGAAATGAGGAACTTTGTCATTTGAGGACATATGTAAATCATTGAGGAATTCCATCAACCTGTATTGAAAATTGATTTTTTTTTTTTCCTCTAAAATGAGAAAGAAACTAAAGAAGCAATCTTTGGCCTCTTTACTCATTTGTCACAATATCCTGATTCATCGTAAGACTATAAATATATAAGGGCTAGAAAATAACCATAGCATTAAGAAGAGAAAGACTCTGTCATTATGCTTGCATTCTGGAAACATCATGGAAAAGTGTTGGGTCATATCTTTTTTCAGTATGAAATGAGATTTATGTGATAAGAAAAGGCATATATAACTAATCTCTTTATTAGAACTTTGAATTTTCAGGTTGTGAGATTACAAGAGATAAGAAAACTTTAAGTACGGCATAATCACAAACATTGGGATTCTATTTGCTTATTGTACACCAGGCACTTTGTATGATTGCTAACTCCTCTTTCACATGGGGTTTGGGGAAAATGTCAATCCTAATGGAACAGTGGAAGGGAGAGGGAGTAATTGGTCTAGCACACTGATTCAAAACCAATGTGAATAATAAGAACAGTTTAGTATCAATAGAGGTATACACCCAGCAAATATTTTTCAAAATTCTATCACTGATAATATGGAAATTTCAGACCTAGGGTTTCCTAAGTTGAAATTAAAACACATTCACAGTCGCAAAAAATAATTCTCCTTCTATTATTTCTCATACTTTAATATAAATACAAATGTAAACAAAGTAATTTTTTTACATAAATTAACTATAGAGTTTACAATTTTAGCCAAATATTATTTTTCTATATATTATTACCTGGACTGAATGAAATATTAAAATAGCCAATCAGTCTGTATTCTCCATAAAGCAGTACATCCACATCAGACATGTGGAGGAGGTTGTGAATTTAACTGTTGACCTGTTTTAGAACAAAGTTGTCTTTGACATGGCACCGGAACAGGTGATTATGGATGCTCTTTACAATCACAAAGATAATATGGATAAGTTAGAGACCATCATATGATACTAGCAAAGACAAATTCTGTTATAAATCAGAGGGCAAGGCTTTTCTGAGTCAGATTGTAATAAATTACTAAGTAATACTTTACAAAATAATTACTAAGTAATAAAGGATAGAGACTGATTTACTGAAATGAGACAATTTTACTTCTGATATTCAAATTGCTTTTAATCTTTTTCTATTGGCATATAATTTGTCATATATGATATACTTGTTTTTATTTACTTCCTATGGGTGATTTAAAAACACAGTGTGGTGATGAGAACATTGCCCAACTTCACTGACAATCCCAATACCTGGGCGATGTGTATATACTGGATCCTAGGGATAGTAGTATAATGCTTTCCACCTCTACGTATAGGCTGGTATCTCTAGTATGCTACAAATACACATCCATGCTTTGTGGATCTTATAGTAGAATATTCAGTGTGTCCATATTGACTAAACTCAATGTGCTACCTGAAAAGAAACGGATATTATAATCAAATAGACAAAATAATCTTTTAACACAAAAGTCATGAAAATAATCTTTTTTTTTTTAAGTTTTGGAATTATTTCCAGAAACCAATAAAGCAGTGATTTGTGATAGTATTGAATGTGTGAGACTGTAACCTATACTGAGAAAACTTCGTAGCTGGTGGTGAAATCTTTTTCAGCAAATATAGCAGAGAATTCATTTAACTTTTGATTCTCTCAAGAACACATTCCAAAATACAGAGGTTAAACCAGAACATATTATCTAAACCAAAAATGTTGAGTTCAGATGAGCCATTACAAATAGCTGTGAGTCCAGTCTTATGATATCACAAAAGATTTCATGTCAATAGAATCTAACCATGACATTGCATCTCATACACCTTCATGATTGATTTATTTATGATGTGATTTATGATCACAGTTTATAACTGCCAGAGCATCTGTATCTATGTTACAGAGTCTACGTTGCCTAGTAGAGAACCATAGCTTCCTCAAAGAAGTTATAATTAAAAAGTTAGAGCTTCCTAAAAAGAAGAAAAACTTCATAATAAAGAATGCAGCAACCAGGCATTGCACTGCACTATAAATTTGAATGCTAAATGTTAAATTTCTTAATATAGAAGTGAAAGAAGAGGAAAAATGAGTTTTTGTAAAATATACAAAACATCCTATTGCATTCTTTAGTACAACTGGAAATTTTACTTTAGCCAGTGTAAAAATAGTAGAACCATGCAACTTCAAGCTCTTCGCAGAAGTGATAAGCATGTGATATATCAATGTATATAATTAGACATTGGTTATTAGCTGTTACCTTGCATAAACACATCTGGTACTTATGCATTGCCTTCTAGGCTAAAAATGTCAATGTTAGATGTTCAGTAAACTCAATTGGAAAGATCTATATAATATTAGAATTTCCTAAGAAAAGCCATGTCCCTAGGATAGAAATTTACCTCAATAATCATATAACACAAAACACTTGGCACAGTAGCAAAGAAGTTGCCTTAGTGTTCTAGTCTCATCTAATTGTAAGCTTTGTCTTTCATGTCCTACTCAAATCATTTTTCATTTGTTTCCTTTGGTGTAATTTTGAAATGATTCTGATATATTTCAGGTCAAATTAGTAACACCCAGTTGCAAATATCTCTTCCAACATTTTATACGTATATCTACTTTGAAATTTAAACCAATAGTATATAAAGCCTAAGAATGAACATTGATTTGACAAATTCAGAGAAATGGAGTGTAAAACAGATGTGATATTGCAAAATTTCTGTCAATTTTCTGGTGTAATACTGAAGTATCAGCCTTCAATTTCTAAACACAACTGTGAGCTTATAACTGGAGGTGACATGTATTATTTTTTAGAACGAAGCTAATTCTTTACATTAAGTAAGGGTATAAGATCATGAGTGCTGTAATGCAGTACCTCAGGCACCTGTAACTAAAGCTCTTTAAAGAAAATGAGGGCGTAACCAGTAATTCATGTTTAGTATATTAAGTATAAAAAGGTACATATTCTGAAGTTTTATGACGATAATTCTGAAGCTTTATGAAGACTCTATGCTTTTTCATTTTAAAGAGCAGCAGGTCTTAAAATGTGTCTTACTAGCTTTGGACTGGGAACAATGTTCAAGTTTGCACCCAGCGAGTCCTTTATGTTCAAGATCACACTGGACGGTGCAGGACAAACACAGCATAAACTAAGTGTGTGGGGGGTGCATGCAGCTTTGCCATAGCCTCCGCTATAGAGCTGGATCTGTGAGCCCTTCAGGAGGGAGAAGAAAAGCACTTACCTATAAATATGAAAACATGATAATTGTGTCACATCAGATCATGTGGCTTCAGAGCAAGATGTCATTAACTCTTATTTCGTATAGAAAAACTGGAAGGAGAGAATGGTGAACAGGAATGAAATAATTCACTTTTAGACTTACCAAGATGTTTCTTGAGTATCGTATCCACTCGTCTTATCCATGAGCGAATATCATTCACAACACAGGCATTTCTGTAGCACTTGATCTGTAGTTAGATTGGATCCCAGGAGAAATCCTTCTGGACACAGGCCTTTTTATACATGCCTCGCGTGTGATGAGATACAGTGAGATATGACTGCATGGCAGGATGCTTTTTCCTAGGATCGGCTACGGTGCTGCTTGAACTTGCCACCTTTATTTGAATCTATGTTTCTACACTGGCCTGTCTTGCCAAGATATAGATGAATAAAGCCTGGTGTGAGCTGTTAATTTGACAAGTCACTAGAATGCATGTTTCATTTGCTCCTATGTACTGTCAGTTTGATCTTGTTCCCACTCTATATAATGACAACCCAGTGGTGAAAACATGCTTTTCTTGAATGAATCATTCTACCCTTAAATCAATGTCATCATTTTGCTACCACTGAAGTTATCACAGAGGCCACATTTTTGACTGTCTTCTCACAGCTCTTTAGTATATAATATTGCTTGGGTTTAAGTAGGTTTTTAATTATTTTTGTCACTTCTTTTGTATCTGATTATTCCTTTATATATTCCTGAATACAAAATTTGACAATTCAGTTACTTTTTTAATTAAAAAAAAAAAAAAAAAACAAGAACATGATTTCCAAACAAGTATATGTGCCTGATTTTTCCCTTCCTTCAATTTTGAAGTGTTTGTTTGCTTTGCTTGTTACCCGAAAATACAGATGGCTGGGAGGGATATATTATTTTGTGTTCTTCTGTACAGCCTGTGCCTATATTTGCATTCCTTTCTATTTCTACCTTACCCATCCCTTTTTTAAACAAATTTGATTTTCCCTTCCCTTTGTGAAAACCAGAAATGAACAGAATTGTACATCATATGTGGTGCCCTGAAAATATGTTTGTCCCTCACAAGTTTCATACAAAAACTTAGTCCCAGTAAACTTCACACATCTCCAAATCTCTTGAATTGGATTCTAAATTTTCTAGAGTTATTCCCCTGAGAAAACTGAAATGCTGAGTATGAAGGCTGTTGTCTGTTGATAAGCCAGCTAAGAAAGTTTGCTTCTGATGACTGTATCTTAAATATATAGGAAATGAATACCATAATACAGTGTTCCTTTTAAGGTACATAATGAGTACATGAATACCTAAAAAACTTCAATTCTTTGGTCTATATCCCTTTATGTGTAAATGACAAATATATTAAAAAGAGAGAAAATAAGATATTAAGAGGTGTTAGAGTGGCAGCTTTTTGCTGTCTTGGTTTTGACTACATCAGCAGTTCTGTTGTGGACCTCCGTTTTCAAGAGTTTTAGAGACTCACCCATAAAATTTTGCTTCCGGTATAAAAGTCTTGGGGCTTCCCTGCTGACTCAGATGGTAAAGAATCTGCCTGCAATGTGAGAGACCTGGGTTCGATCCCTGGGTTGGGAAGATCCTCTGGAGGAGGAAATGGCAACCCACTCCAGTATTCTTGCCTGGAGAATTCCCATGGACAGAGGAGCCTGGTGCGCTACAGTCCAGCGCATTGCAAAGAGTCAGACACAACAGATATTTTTTTTTTAGATATAGAATTTTAAAACAATATATCTTGTTTTATATTATAAGAGGGAAATAAATAAATGAAACTAGCTATTTCAATTTTATGCTGATATAGCTTTTATGAACTTAATTTTTTAGTAAAACATAAAATCTAACTAGTCCATAGTCTACTGATGGTTTTTTAAAAGACTCAATTATTGTCATAGAGAAAATTGCCTGCTTTGTCAGTGTAGCAACCTATCTTCAAGATATTTTAAAACCTGTAATCTATATTAACATTATTTGATTCTAACAGTGGATCAGTATGATAATGAATGCAATTTATGCCATCCATATGAGCTATCTGCTAATAAATATTTGGAACTATATGGCATAATTAGTAAACATATATGTATATTTATATATATATATATTTACTAGGTAGATTACAGAGGGTAAATGCCCATAAATTTAATTTGTCAAGTAAATACTATATATATTTTAAAAAGTTGCACAGACATTTATCTTTCAGAGTCAAAATTGTATGCAAGCAATTGCAAAGAAGACTTGTCTCTTGGGTAAACAATACACATTTTATAGCTTGTAAAAATCGTTTCTTTCTATATTGTGCTGATGGGAAATTAAAAGGATTTAACACATAAAATTATTGCAGATTTTATTTAAATAGAATTAAACTGTGAAGCAGAGAGAAACGTGACAAAATGAAATACTTAGGTCATTTTGTTTTGGTTTCTGACAATACCTTTATTTTCAGTCCCCATGATATTCTCAGTTTTGGAGAGAGCATTGAAATCTAACTTTGTCTGGATTGTTCACATTACACTCCACACTATTTCATTAAGTTTTTGATAATATGTAATCTTCTGTGTGCAAGGGAAGAAATAAATAACACATTTATTTGCTGAATGAGTTACAAAGTTTGCAAGTTGTTAGTGATTTTTTGCCCACACAGGATTCTATACATTTATACCATCTTAAATCTGGAATATATATATACACACACACACACACACACACACACGTATATATATTTCAGATAGCTTCTACTGACAAACACAAAGCTTGTTTGTGTGCAAATATAAGGCTAAATAAATGGTGCTAAAGTGTATTATGACTGTCAGATATAATCAGGCAAACTTTTGTGGTGCTTAAATTAATTTTTTCATTGATTTATTAATCAATGCATTGAACAGTGTTTATTATTCACAAGTTGTCTTTTACTGGTAAATCAGGCCTCATAGCACATTGTTAAATAAAATGGTTGACTAGTCTATGTAACAGCTCACCAAGCTACTATCTCTTTAACTCCTTAATAATGTTGCATCATTAAAGGTCAAGGGATCATAATATTAATCTCATTGCTGTAGACCATTAACATGACTGAACTTTTCCACAAAATACTTATGTTTACAATGCTATAACCCTTTGACTGCTGCGGCAACCTTTAACCACGTAAATGTCACAAGCTGGAATCATCAGCATGGTTCTTGCCATGGCAATCAAAGAGTTAAGGGCTGTGCAGTGATTTGTTTTGTATTTATTAATTTATATTTATTTTGTTTCCATTCAAGAAGGGGGTTTTGGGTGGGGCAGTTTTTGTCTGCTGTACGTGTCTTAACCTAGGGAAGGGTTAAATGGCTTTTTATACTATTGCCTCTTCTGTGTTTGCCATCAATTCATTGTGTTGTAATTTAAAACAAACTGTCAATAAATAAGAGAACAGAAAATGGTTCACAGACACTGTGGTTTTACTCAATGAATGATTTACATACGTTTATGGTGATATATAGCAGTAGCCTTTGCTATCTATGGCTTCCTAGTTGATATAAAACATAAAGAACTCTAAAGAAATTTAGGCCAAAATCTCCTGTGTGTTTACTTGAAATGGTAAGTATATTAAACTGGCCACGTCAAGTAGAACGTTGTTTAACCACTAACCAGCTGCCTATGACTGCAACCAAGAACAAGAGCAGGAAGTATTACTACATCAAATGTATTTTAGGCAAGTAATCGTGTACATAGAATATGCTAGCATTTTACTACCACTTGACAAAATAAAAATTCTGTTTTGGATCAGTTCAGTTCAGTTCAGTTCAGTCGCTCAGTTGTGTCCGACTGTCTGCGACCCCATGAATCGCAGCACGCCAGGCCTCCCTGTCCATCACCAACTCCTGGAGTTCACTCAGACTCACGTCCATCGAGTCCGTGATGCCATCCAGCCATCTCATCCTCAGTTGTCCCCTTCTCCTCCTGCCCCCAATCCTTCCCAGCATCAGAGTCTTTTCCAATGAGTCAGGATAAGTGAGTATAATTTATTGATTAAAGTCATACATCATGACTGTATAGGTAATTTAATCAAACAAGCTAATATTTATATCAAAAGTCTTTGACCGAATCCCATTTAACGATTTTTTTTTTCTTCCTTTTTCTTTAAATGGTAGGGCTACAGTAAAGACTCCAGGGGGCTGCAGAAGATTCCGACATGACTTAGTAACTAAACAACAAGCAAAACAGTGACCGTGAACAGACACAGAGAGAAAGCAGGAGTCAGCTTAAGCAATTTCATAATTAATAGCTTGATAAGTTGCTTTTCTTACAATATCCAATAAGTACATGTAGACAAATGTCTAAGCAAGTGTTTCCTAAAAAGCAAATCTCACGTGTATCATTAGCTTTGAAAGGTCATCTGAATGGGAAGAATTAGGGAAGCATGTTGGGAATAACGACTGAGCGACTGAACTGAACTGTTGGGAATGAAGGAAAGTGTGTTCTGTCACACAAAAGCCAAGGTGCCTTGTGCGCCAAGAAGTTTCTGTTATAAACTTTAATACACACAGAAGAGAGGCGCTGTGAAGCAGGGCACTAAGGCAATCCCAGGAGAATACTCATCTGCCTAAGAGACAGGCTAGAAAGACAGAGAACTGTTTGTGTCGTCTTTGAAATCTTCACCTAGGATGAATCTCTGGAATTTTGGAGATCTATCTCAAAAAGTTCAAAGAAATACTTGCAAATAAGGGTGGTTGTGCTTTGGGAATATGTCAGCATATAAAAGCCTGCAAGATTTAGTCAGCCAACAATATATTTATTTTTATTTTATTTTATTTTTATTATTTATTTTTATTTGTAGAAGGCTTTCAAATAACAGATGACCATTATTTTTACAAGGCTATTAAGGATATGTAACCACAAATATCAAGGTGAATACAAGAATGAATCTCCCTTGCTTTTACTATCAAAGAGAGAAAAAAGTCATAAATCTTACCTAGTAGATTTGTTAAAATATCTGAATCATTAATTTATATAATATTAAAGCACTTCATGATATCACTTATCTTACAATCAAAGACCAAATTAGAATACTATATTTTGGAGAAAAATCAAAATAAGGGTTTGAGAACCCTAACATGCCTAGCACACTATAGAAATGTAAATATAATATATTTCAGTGAGTGGTTTGCATATTTTATATTTTTTATAAAAAGCATCAAATGGGCATAGCTTCAACCCAGTCTGATGCACCATCTTCAATTCAGTTATCTCCTGGACGCAGCACCAGCTCCCCCTTTCCCCTCCCCTGCCTCCATTTCTTCTTCTCCTCCCCATACCTTCTACTTCCTCAGTCTCTGTCCCTTAATTTCTCTATTCCTTGAAAGGAAAATTTCTGTCACTCCTTAACATCTTCCTAATGTGTTTTTACTTCTTATAATTTGCACTTCTCACCACTCTATGTAAAATTACTTCCATTTAAATCATGAATTTATTACTTAATCTACCCTTTCTACTTCTCTCTTACTTGGCTTCTTAGCAGTACTTAATACTGATAATTACTCCGAGCAAACGTATGTTATTCATACTTTTTCTGGAAGTCTCTTTGAGGGCTGGACATTTTTCATTGCCCAGAGTCTGAAACAGTACCAAGTTCGTGGCCAGCCCTCTATAAATTGTTGGCTTCTAGACATTGGCTTAGAGAGATTCTTTTTTCCCTCACCATATATAGCTTTTTCAACTAGTTCTTTTGAGTTTATATATGTCCCCATATGCTCTTTTTTGCTTGCAATGTAACACCTAATGGAACTGACACAGTCACCATAAAGTAAGCAGAAAGCTAGAAATATTCTTCATCTAACTATATATGCACCCACCATCCACTTATTTGTTCATTCAACAATATTGAGATCCAACTACATCCCAGGCATTGTAGGTTTCAGGGTGAATCAGTAACTAAAGAGTCATTTAAGACATTAGACGATTAGACATTTAAGACAATTAGAAACAAATAGTATGTCATTACAGGTTTGATGAAGGAAATAAAGGGATTAGGGGTGCATATTTGGAACAGTAATCATGTGCCATCTGAGTGGAGGAAAGAAAAAATTGAGGGAGTGAGCCAGGTGCACATCTGAAGGAAGAGCCAGCTCCAAGGCCCTCAATATGTTGCAAAGCTCCATATGTTGCAAAGAACAGAAAGGAGGCCTTCGTGGGGACAGTAAGGAGGGCAAGGGGGACGGTGGTGCCGTGCTCATGGAGACGGAAATCGGACTGTACCTTGCGAAGCCTCACAAGCACTGACAGGAGTGGTTTACGATGGGATGGGAAGGCAGGGGAGAGTTATAAGCAAAGGAGCATAATGCGGTAAGGGAGAGGAGGAGCAGGGAGACCAGGAAGGAAGTTAGCAGTAGGCAAAGAAGACGGTAACATGGGCCAGGCTGGGAGCCAGGATGATGGCCAAAGTGGATGCCTTCTGGATGGACTCTGCAGGTGCAGCCAGCAGGCTGGTGGAAAAGCTGAGAACTGAGAGAGAGAGAGAGAGCCGGGAAGAATGGAGCTGCCATTTCTTGCAAACAGAAGTGGTCTGGGAGGAATAAGATCCCACTCTGGATGCCTTTCTGTCCTGTTAGAAAGATTCTCATCCTCATGATGTGGGTGATGACTAGACTATACCCGTATGTCTATATGGGTACAGACATATGAAAAAATTATTGATCTGCACACATAAGAAGTATGCATTTTACTCTATGTACATTTTATCTCAAGGAAAATAATGCTATTAAAGAATGAAAACAAAGCCCCTAAATTGAAGTAATTATGCTAATGGTTGCTAACGGGTCCAGAAGAGAAAGAAAAAAAAGGACTGAGAAAGGAACACTGGATTCAGTCCCTATATGTTCTTAACCTCTTTTCTTCTACACTGTTTCATGGACCCTTATTCACAAGCATGGCTTCAGCTTTGTGGGTGGACTGTCTCAGGAAACAGATTCACCGTTTCCACCCACTTGCTGGACAAATAAATCCAGATTTTTCTTTAGTTTCCCAGAGGCAAACCACTGAATATAAAACCCCTCACCATCCTTTATCCCCCATCAAAGTAAACATACTTCACCTTGAATTATAACAGCATGAAATTTTCTTATCTATCCAAGAAAACACCACGCATTTTTGGCCTTCTACTTCTCCCTTTCTTCACGTGCCCCCATTAGACATTTGCCAAGTCTCTGAGTCCTATTTCTACAGTATTATCATTACGCATTCTCCAAACAAGCTTTCTAGGAGTCTGAGGAAGAAAAACATTGAGTAAAAGCATTTGCTTACAAAATACAATATTTTAAGCCGTTGACCTTGATTTGTTCCAAACCTTTCTTTTTTCAAAGCTTGCTATTATTATTCTTCTTTCTTTTATAATCGTGTTTGTTTATTCTCGACTGGGGCGGGTCTTCATCGCTGTTTAGGCTTTTCTGGGGGCAGGGGGCGGAGGCTGGTCCGTCGTCGCAGTGGGGGGCTTCTCACTGTGTCTTCTCCTGTTCTGGGGCCCCGGCTCTAGACGCACAGGCTTTAGTAGGTGCGGCAAGGGCTCAGCAGTTGTGGCTCCCACGCCCTTGAGAAGAGGCTCGGCTGTGGCGCACGGCTCAGTTGCCCCAGCCTGTGGGCTCTTCCAGGATCAGGGATTGAACCCATGTCCTCTGTATCGACAGACCGATCCTTTTATCACTGAGCTACCAGGGAAGCCCTCAAGCTCTTTAAATGTTTCTCATCAAATAATAAAGAAAACCTCAAGGGTAGGATAATTTTTTAAAAAATATTCATCCTTTACTTCTGATAATCACTTTTGAACCAGAGAATCTTTTGGCAACAGTAGCTGAGTGACGTGGGGAGACCTGTGTTTTGGAGTCATTAGCAGGATACAGCAGTTATCTGATTTTAAAATATTCAAAACATCAGATCCTACTTTCTCAAATGTGTGCACAGACACTAAAGAAATATTTGCTTTTTTACTATGAATTGGTAGGGAAGATCATCTTACAAATGAGAAATTATGATAAAGTTTTCAAACCACAGTCATTTTGCCTCTTCAGAGGGAAGTGCAATCCAAATAGTTGCTAGTATTGGAGTCTAGTACTGGGTCACTAGGACAGGATGTCAACATAATGATCGATCTGGGAGGTAACTAAGAGATTGGTGACACAGGTTCGAAAGGGAGTGAGCCCAGTCAAGGACGGAAGAGACACAGATGAATTCTTCAAAACACAGTTTTGTTTTTTTTTAATTATTTTTTGCTTAGAACAATATCAATGGACCTTTATGTTTACCTTTCAATTTAGAATTCTAAAGATTTTACCTGGCTTGGGATGTGTGTCTGAAAGCTACTGGCACTTTCAGGTCAAATGATGACATATAATTTCACTCCCTACTAAAACTGTAGAAAATGATTTCCTTTTCTAAGACTTAGGGAAAGGGAGGATAAGAAAGAAAACAATAGCAATATTTGGGAATCTGGAAGCAGGTGTTTATCTGGTAACTCACCTGACAGACCCAAGGAAATCAAATTATAAACTGGCAGGAACAGAGAACCAGCCCAGCGGATCACTAGGATGGTGAAATCTAAGGGAGTGAAAGCAACAAGTACCTGGAAACAGGATGAATGGAATTGACTAAATTAACAAGGACTGAAAATCATTCATAAGAAATAGTTAAATGCTCCAAATCCTGGGCAGGCCTCCTGCTTTCTCTCCCCAGCCCCAGACTCAAGGTTTATTCTGTGGCGGGGGTAAAAATGGTCTCTGAGTAGAGGGTTGCCAGGGTTCTATATCCTGAATCCTAGGATAAACAGATCTAAACAGGAGCAGATCCAAACTGAAAGAGAATGGATGGCTCCAGCAAGTGGATCCATTTGGTATATGTACACTGCTAGGTCGCTTCAGTGATGTCTGACTCTGTGCGAACCCATAGACGGCAGCCCACCAGGCTCTTCCGTCCCTGGGATTCTCCAGGCAAGAGCGCTGGAGTGGGTTGCCATTGCCTTCTCCAATGCATGAAACTGAAAAGTCAAAATGAAGTCGCTCAGTCGTGTCCAACTCTTCGCGACCCCATGGACTGCAGCCTACCAGGCTCCTCCGTCCATGGGATTTTCCAGGCAAGAGTACTAGAGTGGGTTGCCATTGCCTTCTCCAGTATATGTATATACACCAAATAATGTAAAAAAGTGTGAATATATGTTTATGTACTTTTCTGTCTGGATGGTTTGTCCATTGGTATGAGTGGGGTGTTAAAGTACTGCACTCTTATTGTGTTATTGTAAATTTCCACTTTAATAGTTATTAGCATTTGCCCTATGTATTGAGGTGCTCCTATGCTGAGTTCATATATATTTCTAATTGTTATATCTTCTTGTATTGATCCTTTGATCATTATGCCCTTCCTTGTCTCTTGCAACAATCTTTATTTTACAGTTTATTTTATTTGATATGGGTATTGTTACTCCAACTTTCTTTTGATTTTTATTTGCATGGAATATCTTTTTCCAGTCCATCACTTTTGGTCTATTTGTGTCCCTAGGTCTGAATCGTGTCTCTTGTAGACAGCATATATAGGGGTCTTGTTTTGGTAAACATTCAGCTAATCTGTGTCTTTAGGTTGGAGCATTTAATCCATTTACATTTAAGATAATTATTGATATGTATGACTCCAGTACTCTTGCCTGGAAAATCCCATGGACTGAGGAGCCTGGTAAGTAGTATGCAGTCCATGGGGTCGTGAAGAGGCAGACATGACTGAATGATTTCACTTTCACTTTCATGCATTGGAGAAGGAAATGGCAACCCACTCCAGTGTTCTTGCCTGGAGAATCCCAGTGATGGGGGAGCCTGGTGGGCTGCCGTCTATAGGGTTACACAGAGTTGGACACGACTGAAGCGACTTAGCAGCAGCAGCAGCAGCATGAGCCTATTGCCATTTACTTTACTGTTTTGGGTTTGTTTTGGTAGGCCTTTCTTTCTCTTATGTTTTCGATCTAGAGAAATTCTTTCAGCATTTGTTGTAAAGCTGCTTTGGTGGTGCTGAATTCTCTTAACTTTTGCTTATCTGTAAAGCTTTTGATTTCTCCTTTGAATCTGAATGCGATCTTTGCTGGATAGAGTAATCTTGGTTGTAGATTTTTTTTTCCTTTCATCACTTTAAGTGTTAATATATCCTGCCAGTTGCTTTTGGCCTGCAGAGTTTCTGTTGAAAAATCAGCTTTTAGCCTTTTGGGATCCCCTTATTTGTTATTTGTTGCTTCTCCCTTGCTGTTTTAATGTTTTTTCCCTGTGTTGAGTTTTCATTAGTTTGGCTAATATGTGTCTGTGCATGTCTCTCCTTGGGTTTATCCTATACTGAATGGGACTCTCTGGGTTTCTTGGGCTTGGGTGGCTATTTCATTTCCCATGTTAAGGAATTTTCCCCCTATAATCTCCTCAAATATTTTCTCATACCCTTTCTTTATTTCTTCTTCCTCTGAAGAAAGTGAAAGTGAAGTCGCTCAGTCTTGTCCAACTCTTTGCGACCCCATAGACTATAGCCCACCAGGCTCCTCTGTCCATGAGATTCTCCAGGCCAGAATACTGGAGTGGGTTGCCATTTCCTTCTCCAGGGGATCTTCCCAACCGAGGGACTGAACCCAGGTCTCCTACATTGCAGGCAGATGCTTTAACCTCTGAGCCACCAGGGAAGCCCTTCTTCTTCTGGGACCCCTAAAGATCAAATATTACTCTGCTGTAATGTTGTCCCAGAGGTCACTGAGACTGTCTCATTGCTCTTCACTCATTTGTTCTGCTCTGCCTAAGTTATTTCTATCACTCTATCTTCCAGCTTACTTTTCCCCTCGGCCTCAGTTATTCTGCTATTGGTTCCCTCTGCTGCTGCTGCTGCTGCTAAGTCGCTTCAGTCGTGTCCGACTCTGTGCAACCCCATAGACAGGAGCCCAACAGGCTCCCCCGTCCCTGGGATTCTCCAGGCAAGAGCACTGGAGTGGGTTGCCATTTACTTCTCCATTGTGTGAAAGCGAAAAGTGAAAGTGAAGTCGCTCAGTCGCATCCGACTTCTAGCGACCCCATGGACTGCAGCCTACCAGGCTCCTCCATCCATGGGATTTTCTAGGCAAGAGTACTGGAGTGGCTTGCTATTGCCTTCTCCGATTGGTTCCCTCTAGTGTATTTTTAATCTCGACTGTGGTGTAGTTCATTGCTGATTATCTACTCTCTATTTCTTTTAGGTCCTTGTTAAACATTTCTTGTACCTTCTTGACCTATGCCTCCCTTCTATTCAACTGTGCCTCCACTTTATTTCCAAGCTTTTAGATCATCTTTACTATCATTGCCCTGAATTCTTTTTCAGGTAAATTGCCTATTTCCTCTTCATTTGTTTGGCCTTGTGGATTTTTACCGTGTCCCTTCATCTGCTGCTTGTTTCTCTATCTTTTCATTTTGTTTAATTTGCTGTTTAGGGTTTCCTTTCTGCAGGCTAGAAGACTGTAGCTCTTCTTATTTGTGGAATCTGCCCCCCAACGGGTGGGACTGGACTAATGCCTTTTGAAGATTTCCTGGCTGGGGAACTTGTGCCTGTGTTCTGGTGGGCGTAGCAGATCTCATCTCTGGAGGGCAGTGCCATGTCCAGTGCTATGTTTTGTGGTATCTATGGGCTTGTTATGACTTGGGGCATCCTGTCTGCTAATGGGTAGGGCTGTGTTTCTGTTTTGCTGAAGGCTTGGTGTGAGGTGTCCGGCACTGGAGCTTGTTGGTCTTTAGGTGGGACCTGGTGGTAGTGTTGAGATGGAGACCTCTGGGAGACATCTCGCTGATTAATGTTCCCTGGGGTCAGGAGTTCTCTACTGGTCCAGAGTCCTGGACTCAGGTCTCCCACCAAGACTTCTCAGGCCATACAGCACAGGAGACAAAAGCCCAAGACTAATGATGAAAGCAACACTCAATAGCCAAGAGCACTCAAAGGAACTCACACACTTACAAAGAGAAGAGACAAAGAAGAGGAAGAAAAGTCAGTAGCTGGTTAATAAATCATCATGATTGATATAATAGTAATAGCAAAACCACTAAGTATTACTATTATATTAACCATAATGATTTATTAACCAGTTAGTGATTTTTCCATAGATAATAGAATAAAAAGATTAATTTAGAGTTTGGTAAGAAAGAACCCAATAGAAAAGGGTGAACTTTTAAGCTGTAAAATGTATTAACCATTTTAATAAACATGTTTTAATTGTTTTTCATCAAGCTCATTTTAAAATAGGATCAATAAGCCATCAATATCTTTGGATTATTTAAGCAAGAGATGGAGTACTCACCCATGATCTCTCCAGTTAGTAAAAGCATGTTATGACTTTATACAATACTGACCATGGTAAATTTATTTTGTTGTTTTGTCTTGTCATAATTTATAAATCAGGAATAAAAAAAAGAAAAGAGCAATCAAGCCAATAAACCCACCCATAAATGAAAATGAATACTAAAAACTAGACTAGCAAAAATAAAAAATCAAAAACATGGATAAAAATGCAATATAACTAAAGAGTACTATAAAAATAGGAAAAAAAATAAAGCAAATTTTGTTTAAAATAAAATGTTTAAAAAATAAAACTTAAAGGAATAATAAAGAACAATGCAAAAAAGTATATATATATATATAGAGAGAGAGAGAGAGAGTGTAGCAAGAAGAATGTCCTCCTGATTCCTCCATCGTCGTCTCCGCACGGTGAGCACCAGACCATCTGCCTGCTCAGGAAGTCCCGCAGTGTTTCTAGGAATGTCCCTGGACCTGCTGCGGGTGCTGTGGGGTCAGTGCAGGCTCAGATCTGGCCATACTCCAGCTTGTATTTGCTCCCAAAGTCCACAGTAGCCCCCAAGGCCCGCAGTCTCAGGCTAGTGGCAGGGATTTAAGCTGATGCCCCCGTGGCCACCGAGTGAATCCCCTCTCCCTTGCTCGCATAGCTCATGGTGCGCTGCCTTGGTTTGGGGCCCGCCTCCTCTTATAGGCTACCTGCTGGGGTCTGTTCCCCACCCAGAGCAGAAAGGGCAAAAGTGGTTGCTCCTTGGGGCTCACTTGCCCATCCAGACTGGGGAGAGAAAGGGGGGAGGCAGCCATAACCGGGGTCTTTGGCGCGTGCCCGCTGTGCCCGAGGCCTGCCAGAGGCTGCTACCATCTGAGGTCGGCAGGGCCCCGGCCCAGGGAACTGGACGCAGGGCTTGTGTCCCTCAGCAAAGCCAAGTTGCACAAACCCCGGGAAGCTGCGGCTCATAACCTGCGCTGCTCGGGGCTGGGACCCCAGCGGCGGCGGCCCCACCTGGGCGCTCCCCGGGCTCCGGCGGTGGCCCGCCGGTTCGCATTCCCCGCTCCGGGGGCGGGGGCCGGAGCTCGCCTCGCTCCGCCTCCGGGGCTCCCGCGGGCGCTGGCGGCGGCTTGGACCGGCCTCTGCCTCCCTCTGGGGTCGGGCAGCTCGCAGCTGTCGCTTGTCCCATCGACGGCATTTGCGACATTCGGTTCTCGTGTTCTCGGAGCTGGGGGAGTGAGGGGGACCCCAGAGCAAAGGTCTCTCGCCCTTCTGGGAGGCCCAGTCTTTTCCCGGGACGGGTTCAGCTCTGTCCCGCTCAGCCACCCGGAGAACCGCTATGGCCGTCAACCCCGGTTCTCTGTCTGGAGTCCGACTGCTGAAGCCTGAGGCTCAGCATGAAGCCCCCACTTGCTGAGGCGGGCGCATGCGCCACATTGGCTGGGACTGCTCTAGGCAACCAGCTCTGTGCTAAATTATCTCTGTTTTGCCTTCCCAGCCCCTATCACTGCATTGCTCTTTGAGGTTCCAAAACTTCCCCCGTCCCCACCCATGAAGGGGTTTGCAAGCGTGCAGAAGCTTTTCCTCCATCACAGCTCCCTCCTCAGGGTGCAGGTCTCTGCCCCCAGATCCTTTGTCTTTTTATGTATCTATCTTTTGCCCTATAGCATTCTGATGAGATTCGCTTGCCTTTTGGAAGTCTGGGGTCTTCTGCCAGCGTCCAGAAGGTGTTCAGTAGCAGCTGTTCCACATGCAGATGAATTTTTGATGTATTTGTGGGGAGGGAGGTGATCTTATCTCACTCCTCCACCATCTTGAAGGTCCTCCATTTATTTGTTTTTATTTGTATTACTCTAGAAGATGGATCAAAAAAGATCTTGCTCTGATTTATGTCAAAGAGGGTTCTACCTATTTTTTTCCTCTAAGAGTTTTACAATACCCAGCCTTGCATTTAGGTCTTTAATCCATTTTGAGTTTATTTTTGTGTATGGTGTTAGGGAGTGTTCTAATTTCATTCTTTCACACGTGACCGTCCAGTTTTTCCAAGTGCCACTTATAGAAGAGACTGTCTTTTCTTGATTGTATACTCTTGCAACCTTTGTCGTAGATTAGATGACAATATGTGCCAAGGCTTATCTCTGGATTTTGTATCCTATTCCACTGATCTGTATTTCCATTTTTGTGTTAGTACCATAATGTTATGATGACTGAAACTTTTTAGTAGCATCTAGGCCCATCTAGTCAAGGCTATGGTTTTTCCTGTGGTCATGTATGGATGTGAGAGTTGGACTGTGAAGAAGGCTGAGCGCCAAATAATTGATACTTTTGAACTGTGGTGTTAGAGAAGACTCTTGAGAGTCCTTGGACTGCAAGGAGATCCAACCAGTCCATCCTAAAGGAGATCAGTCCTGGGAGTTCATTGGAAGGACTGATGCTAAAGCTGAAGCTTCAGTACTTTGGCCACCTCATGCCAAGTCAGGGAGCCTGATTCCTTCAGTTCCATTTTTCTTAAGATTGCTTTGGCTATTCTGGGTCTTTTGCGTTTACATTAAAAAATGGGATCTTTTTTTTGCTCTAATTCTGTGAAATATACCATTGCTAACTTGATAGGGATTGCACTGAATCTGTAAATTGCTTTAGGTATATAGCTATTTTCACAATATCGATTCTTCCAAACCAAGAACGTGATATCTCTCTGTTTATGTCATCCTTGATTTCTTTCAATGAAACTTTGTATTTTCTGAGCGCAGGTTTTTCCCTCCTTCATTTCAGTTCAGTCGCTCAGTCGTGTCTGACTCTTTGCAACCCCATCAATCGCAGCATGCCAGGCCTCCCTGTCCATCACCATCTCCCGGAGTTCACTCAAACTCACATCCATCGAGTCAGTGATGCCATCCAGCCATCTCATCCTCGGTCTCCCCGTTTCCTCCTGTCTGCAATCCCTCCCAGCATCAGAGTCTTTTCCAATGAGTCAACTAACTCTTCACATGAGGTGGCCAAAGTACTGGAGTTTCAGCTTTAGCATCATTCCTTCCAAAGAACACCCAGGGCTGATTTCCTTTAGAATGGACTGGTTGGATCTGCGTGCAGTCCAAGGGACCCTCAAGAGTCTTCTCCAATTCTTTGGTGCTCAGCCTTCTTCACAGACCAACTCTCACATCCATACATGACTACTGGAAAAACCATAGCCTTGACTAGACGGACCTTTGTTGGCAAAGTAACGTCTTTGCTTTTTAATATGCTATCTAGATTGGTCATAACTTTCCTTCCAAGGAGTAAGTGAAAAGTGAAAGTGAAAGTGAAGTAGCTCACCTGTGTCCAACTCTTTGCGACCTTGTGAACTGTAGCCTACCAGGCTCCTTCCTCCATGGGATTCTCCAGGCAAGAATACTGAAGTGGGCTGCCATTTCCTTCTCCAAGGGATCTTCCTGACCCAGGGATCGAACCAGGGTCTCCCACATTGCAGGCAGATGCTTTAAGCTCTGAGCCACCAGAGAAACAAGTGTCTTTTAATTTTATGGCTGCACTCACCATCTGCAGTGATTTTGGATCCACCAAAAATAAAGTCTGACACTGTGTCCACTGTTTTCCCATCTATTTCCCATGAAGTGATGGGACCAGATGCCATGATCTTCGTTTTTTGAATGTTGAGCTTTAAGCCAACTTTTTCACTCTCCTCTTTCACTTTCATCAAGAGGCTCTTTAGTTCCTCTTCACTTTCTGCCATAAGGGTGGTGTCATCTGCATATCTGAGGTTATTGATATTTCTCCTGGCAATCTTGATTCCAGCTTGTGTTTCTTCCAGTCCAGCGTTTCTCATGATGTACTCTGCATATAAGTTAAATAAGCAGGGTAACAATATACACCCTCTTTAGGTAAGTTTATTCCTACATTTTTTATTCTTTTGATGCAATTGTAAATGAGATTGTTTCCTTAACTTGTGTTTTTATTTTCATTTTAAGTGTGTAGGAATATAAGATATTTCTTACATTAATTTTGTAATCTGCAAATTTACCAAGTTCATTCATGAGCTCCAGTGGTTTTCTGGTAGCATCTTTAGGATATTCTATGTATAGTATCATATCATCTACAAACATTGACAATTTAACTTCTTTTCCAATTTGGATTCATTCCTTTTATTTCTTTTACTTCTCTGATTGCCATGGCTAAGACTTTCAAAACTATATTGAATAAAAGGAATGAGAGTGCACTCCTTGTCTTGTTACTGATTTTAGAGGAAGTGCTTTCATTTTCTCAACATTGAGAATGATGTTTGTTGTGCTTTTGCCATATATAGGCCATATTGGCTCAGAGGTTAAAGCGTCTGCCTGGAAGGCAGGAGACCCGGGTTCGATCCCTGGGTAGGGAAGATCCCCTGGAGAAGGAAATGGCAACCCACTCCAGTACTCTTGCCTGGAGAATCCCATGGAGGGAGGAGCCTGGTAGGCTACTAGTCCATGGGGTCACAAAGAGTCGGACACGACTGAGCGACTTCACTGACTGATCTTGAGGTTGGTTCCCTCTATTCCCAGTTTCTGGAGAGGTTTTATCATAAGTGGGTGGTGAATTTTGTCAAAAGCTTTTTCTGCACCCATTGAGATGCCTATATGTTTTTTAATTCTTCAGTTTGTTCATATAACCTAACACATTGATTGATCTACATATATTCAAGAATCCTTGTATCCCTGGGTTAAATCTCACTTGATCATCAAGCATGATCCCTTTCAGATGTTTTTGGACTTCGTTTGCTAGCACTTTCTTGAGGATTTTTGCATGTATGTTCATCAGTGATATTGGCCTATAATTTTCTTTCTCATGGTATCCTTGCCCGGATTTGGTATCATAATGATGATGGCCTCATGGAATGAACTTGAGAGTGTTCCTTTGTCTGCAGATCTTTAGCAGAGTTTCAGGAAGACAGGTGTTGGCTCTTCTCTAAATGCTACCTAGAATTTGCTTGTAAAGCTGTTTGGTCTTCTGGACTTTTGTTTGTTGGAAGATTTAATATCACATTTTCAATTTCAGTACTTGTGGTTGGTCCTTTCCTATTTTCTCTTTCTTTCTAGGTCAGTTTTAGACTCTACATTTATAAGAATTTGTCCATTTTTTCTTTAGGTTGAACATTTTATTTGCATATAGTTTCTTGCAGTAGTCTCATGATCCTTTGCATTTCTTTAGGTATCAGTTGTAACTACTCCTTTTTCATTTCTAATTTCATTGATTTCGAGTTCTCTCCGCCCCCCCTTTTTTTTTTCTTGTTGAGTTTGGCTAAAAGATTATCAATTTTATCTTTTCAAGGAACCAGCTTTTCGTTTCATTGATCTTTGCTGTTGTTTGACTCTATTCCATTTATTCAAGATCTGGTCTTTATAATTTCTTTCATTCTACTAACTTAGGATTTTATTTGTTCTTCCTTTTCTAATTGCTGTAGGTGTAAGGTTAAGTTGTTTATTTAAGACTTTTCTTGTTTCCTGGGATAAAATTGTATTGCTATGAACTTCCCTCTTAGATTTGTTTTGCTCTGTTCCATAGGTTTTGGATCATTGTGATTTTGTTTTCATTTGTCTCTGCTGCTGCTGCTGCTGCTAAGTCGCTTCAGTCGTGTCCGACTCTGTGCGACCCCACAGATGGCAGCCCATCGGGCTCCGCCATCCCTGGGATTCTCCAGGCAAGAACACTGGAGTGGGTTGCCATTTCCTTCTCCAATGCATGAAAGTGAAAAGTGAAAGTGAAGTCGCTCAGTCGTGTCTGACTCAGCGACCCCATGGACTGCAGCCTACCAGGCTCCTCCGTCCATGGGAGTTTCCAGGCAAGAGTACTGGAGTGGGATGCCATTGCCTTCTCCATCATTTGTCTCTAGGTATTTTAATTTCATTTCTTCAGTGATCCATTGGTCATTTAGTAATGTACTGTTTGCTCTCCATGTGTTTCTTACAGGTCTTTTTTTTTTTTTTTTTTCTGCTCTATTTGATTTCTAATTTCATAGAGTACTGGTTGGAAAAAGATGTTTGATATGATTTCAATTTTCTTAAATGCACCGAGGTTTAATTTGTGACTGAAGATGTGATCTATCCTGGAGAATGCTTCATGTGCATGAGAAGAAAGTATATTCTGCTGCTTTCAGGTGGAATATTCTATAAAGATCAATCAAATCTCTCAGGTCTGATGTGTCATTTAAATCTTGGGTTTCCTTGTTAATTTTCTGCCTGGATGATCTGTCCATGGGTATAAATGGGGTGTTAAAGTCCCACACTACTATTTTGTCAATGTTGATTTCCCCTTTCATGGTTTTTAATATTTGCCTTATACATAGAGGTGTCACTATGTTGGGTAGATATAGGTTCACAATTTTTTATATAATCTTAGAATGATTCATTGATCATATTTTAGTGTCCTTCCTTGACTCTTATAATAGTCTTTATTAAAGTATATTTTGTCTGATATGAGTATTGTTATTCTAGTTTTCATTTGACTTTCATTTATATGGAAGATCTTTTTCCATTCCCTCTCTTTTGGTCTGTATGTGTCTCTAGATTTGAAGTGGGTCTTCTGTAGACCCCTGGAGAAAGAAATGGCAATCCGCTCCAGCATTCTTGTCTGGGGCATCCCACGGACAGAGGAGCCTGGCAGGCTGCAGTCCATTGGGTCACAAAGAGTTGGACATGACCGAGTGACTGAGCACTCTTGTAGACAGTATTATGCCTCCTTGTTTTTGTATCCAATCAGCCAGTCTATGTCTTCTGGTTGGAGCTTTTAAACCGTTTTCATTTAAGGTAATTATTGATATATGTTCTTGTTGACATTTCTTAATTGTTTTAGGTTTGCTCTTGTAGGCATTTTTTTTCTTCCTTTCCTCTTTCCTCCTTTTGTCTTGTAGTTTGATGACCACCTTTAGTGTTGCTGTTTCTTTTTTGTGTTTGTATCTGTTGTAGGTTTGTGGTTTGCATTTCCCATAATATTTTGGCTACCTGATGCTGGGAAAGACTGAAACCCAAAGGAGAAGGGGGCAGCAGAGGATGAGATGGTTAGATGGCATCACCAACTCAAAGGACCTGAATTTGAGCAGACTCCAGGAGATAATGGAGGGCAGAGGAGTGTGTGTTGGAGGGAAGTGACATAAGCTCTGTGCTCCTGGGGGAGCTGAAGGAGAAGAGATATTTGGAGCTTCAGCTTCAGCAGCAGTCCTTCCAACGACTTTATTCCCTTTACGATTGATTTTTTTTAAGATTGACTGGTTTGATCTTCTTGCAGTCCAAGGGACTCTCAAGAGTCTTCTCCACAATTCGAGAACCACAATCTGAAAGCATCAGTGCTTTGGTGCTCAGCCTTCTTTATGAGCCATAAAGGAGAGAAGGCTTACAAATGCAGGAAGTGAGAACTGCACTTGAAATTAAAAGATCAGCAACTTATCACAGCCTTGTATATACAAAGACTGCAGTATCAGATCTTATGGGGACTGAAAACCACAAACCTACAACAGATTCACCCACAAAAGAGAAAAAGCAACTCAAACGCAACACTAAGGGTGGTCATCAGACTACAAGAAAGACTCCTGCATCCTGGAAAACCCCCTCACCGGCAGAGATCCCCTGGGACAGGAGGGGAGCTTCAGGGGCTTGGGGGAGAGGGCAGTGACCACGCCGCGGCAGGCAGGACAGAGGACAGCCACACAGGGGCTGTGCTGCAGCCCACGAGGTCCCCAAGAGTCAGCTAAGCCTTAGCGATGGCCACCCACTCCCCACGGGACCGGCCCTGCGGAGCAGGCTCAGGCGCTCCAGGGCAGCGTCGGGGCAGACGCCTGCGGGCCGGGAGGAAGGCTGCGATCGCGGTCCACGTCCTGCGTGTCACTCGACAGAGGCACTTCACTCCTGTGGCCGCCTGGACGTCCTCCAGGAGCGTGCCTGTCCAAGCTCCTCCCTCCCACACCCTCAGGCCGTCTCCACATAGCAGCCTTCTCCCTGACCTGCTCTCCAAACCCCAAGTTCCACCGCCCAGTGTTCCACACCGGTCAGCGCGTGTCTCAGGCTTGGGTACACAGGTCTGTGGCTCAGACCCTCTGTGTAGCTGTCGCTCTGTCCCACCTGCTGCAGATGGGTCACAGCCCTCTTCTAGAAGCTCCTGAAGCTCCCCTGTCCCAGCGGATCTGTCTGCTGGTGAGCGGCCTTTCCAGGACGCAGGAATGTCTCCTCTCCTTCAGATCCCCCCAGGAGCACCGAGCTCATCTCACTTTCTCTCCTCCTTCTTTCCTTCCTCCTCTTTCTTTTCCTCCTTCTTTCCTTCATCCTTTCTGGTCACACAGGGATCTTTCTTGTCCTTTTAGGTTTCCGAGATCCTCGGCCAATTCTAACAATTATTCCATTTGTATATGTATTCTTGATTCATTTGGGAGGAAAGTGACTCTATGTCCTCTTATCTCCGCACCATCTTGACTCCCCCTGTCTCATTTCTAGAGATATTTTAATACTGACTTTGCACTGTCTAATTCCAAAGGACCTAAGAATCTACTCTGGTCTTATAGGCAGATATCTTATGGAGAGGGTTTTTGACTCAGTGCAGTCCCATCAGGATCCTAATGTATGCCATGGTTACCTACCTAAAGAATTGGGAATATCACAATTAGCATCTTGTAAAGTCTTTATCTTCAGTATTCATCTAAGTGAAGCATGATAGTGATACGTAGGACCCAAAGGATGCTGTCAAGGCTCTTCTTCATATGAAAAGTAAAACTACCTTCCTGGAATAACGTACAGAAAATTTAGGGCCATCTCCAAAGGTTTTAAAAATTCAGTGGTTGTTAATGCCACTCCATAACCATTTAACTCCCCACTTTAGCCAGTTAAGAATATGAATGTGTTTTGAGCATAATGATGGATAATCATAGTGATGATCAGATGGTGGTTTAAATTGTCATGGGTATTTCAGATGTGATCTCCTTACTGGAATAAATTGTACAGTCTCTGTCATTTGATTTGCAGCTACTGATCTGATGAATGATTTTGTTTTTAATGTATTTCAGTTAGTATAGACTATCTTATTCAGGTTTCACAATTGGACAGTTTTCACAAAGGACATCAGTACACCTTTGCCATATTGCACCATGTTATGTCAGATCTATATTATAATTTAGAGTGAAGGCAAATAAATCATTCTTATCCTTACACAGAATTCTTGTCTGCCATCTACATGGATGACAGCATGCTGATAAAATCTGGATAGAATGAGCTAAGAGACGCAGATGCATGCGTGTCAACATATGGAAGAAGGGAAGGGAAGTCGCTCAGTCGTGTCCGACTCTTTGCGACCCCATAGACTGCAGCCTGCCAGGCTCCTCTGTCCATGGGATTTTCCAGGCAGTAGTACTGGAGTGGATTGCCATTTCCTTCTCCAGGGAATCTTCCCAACCCAGGGCTCGAACCCGGGTCTCCCGCATTGTAGACAGAGGCTTTACCCTCTGAGCCACCAGGGAAGTGGTGGAAAACATATGGAAAGTGAGTGTAAAAGGAAGTTTGAACAATCCAAAGAAATTTCTAGGTGCCTAATTTTTTAGGGTAAGCTGGAATAGTTCCTAAATCAATAATATAATTAATAATAAAAGTATTAATAATTTGTTGTACCTTGTAGGCTTTACTATCAAGAAAGAGTCACATGTATTATTTTGAATAAGCTCTTCAACTCATTTACTCAATAATAAGTGCTACTTGACTTGAATGGGGTTCAAAAAAAGATGTATTTGTCCATAGTTTAAAGGACGGAGTTTCTGTCATTACTCAGTGTACTTACTTATGCTCAAAGTGCTTTTAGCATATTCAACATGCAACAACCCATAATAGGAGAAATGTTCAGAGCTCTAGAATGAGAATCATGTACTTAATATCAAGTAACTATTCTCACTTTGAAAAATAATCCTTGACTTGCTACTCTGCCTTATTGGGTACTGAACCAGCAACTACAAGATTCTTGCACTTTATATGAACTGAATCAAAGTTACGTGTGCCAGTTAGTGGTATATACTGGATAACGTCCAAGCAGGTCCCGAAGGCACATGTGGCATGGAAAATTAATGCCCATTTCCATTATCCATACCTGCTGCCTGGTCACCCACTCTCCAAGCCACAAGCAGTAGCCTGAGAAGGAAGCATTTCCGGCCTGTTTTCTCAGTCATTCGAGATGCTGACACCAACAGAAGAGAAGACTGTTGTGGTGCAATAGTTCATGGTGCAATAGTTCAGCTCAGGAGTGGCTCTGAAGGAAAGCAGGAAAGGAGTATTTAAGTGATGGATCTTCACTTTGCCTAGGAGGAGAGATAGCCAGAAATAAGTGTCTACACTGATGCAGAGACAGTGGGTAACAGCTTCACTGAATGATCTAGGAGTTGAAGGGGACAAGACTGGAATCACAGTAATCAATTTGCCAGTGGATTTTCTTAATTGCCTCAGTTTTTAGAAACAGAGTAGTTTCTTTTCACAGCAATGCTTTCTTATAATTAAAATCACGATCTACATAACTGATGGCATTACTTATGGTTTGAATTTCCTGGATATAAAATGTCATGACACTTAGATGTAAGAACATTTTTTTTCCTGAAAGATGTGAGATGTAGCATTGTCAGCTAATATCCAAGTATATAAGATAGATGCAAAGTTCCTAAAACATTTTCATTAATGGTGTCATTTTTACCAACAGGGCTTGTATGATGTGCTGATTAGAATTGCATAGGAGTCCAGTGAATCACTAACTAAATTTTGAGAATCTAGCAGTCCTGTCCTTGACTCTTTGATTTTCAATCTATAGAAATCATTGTTTTACTAGTCTTTTTCTATTCCAGGATTCCAAAGATGATTGAAATGAGAGGATTATTACAATGACAAGGTTTCATTTAAAAGACCAATTATATGATAATGTGGATAAGGTATGAATATAACAGTTCATTTTGGAACTATTTTGGGGTAAAAGAGTTCCATCTTTTGGATCATATATTTTAGATTTTGATTTTATATCACAGGTCTTTTAATACAATACTGCAGTGTTTCTCAAAGATGGCTAATGATCAAGAACTTTCAAGGCATTAAATGGCCATACAGATTCCTGAATTCCACCTCAGACTTGCTGAATTAAATTTTACAAACACTGCAAATATTTTTAATGTTTGACTGTGGTTTGGAAGCACAGCCAGTTTCCATTTGTGGATAATTCTTTCCTGACATTATTCTTTGCTTAGTTAACAGAAATTTTTCCTTTCCTTGGAATAGGGGTCTTGTGATAGGTTCTTGGAGAAGAAGATGGGAACTCACTCCAGTATTCTAGCCTGGGAAATCCCATGGACACAGTAGCCTGGTGGGCTACAGTCCACAGGATCACAAAGAGTCAGACATGACTTAGCAACTGAGCATGCGTGATGCAGCTCTATCATGTCCCATAATTCCAAACTTAAATTCGGGGATATAATATTGTGTGTGTGTGCATAATAGTCATTATGTAACTAATTTTATGAACAAAGACTGAATAGGTGATCCAGAGTATATTTGCTTCTAGATAAAAGACTTTTTATATATTTGACAGCTGGAAATGTTCAAACTTGAATTCTTTTCTGGCTGTGAATTATCCAGTATACGGACAGTGATGTTCAATTTGAAACTCATTCATTCCTGCACTAGTCACGAGGCAAAACACCTTCTAAAGAGCATATTTAATTGCCCAGATGTTTGTGTGAAATTACCGCCATTAATCACGGTATTGATTATACTTCTCCTACTTTCCCACAGTCCTCTGAAATGACATGCGAAGGCATCCTTGTTATCCATGACTTTCTAGCTTGCAATCTAATTGATAGGCAAAAATTTATTGTGCACCATTTAAATCTGCTTATGTTGAAAAGTAGTTATTTTTGTCACTTCCTATTTACCGCAAAGCAGTTTCGACAGCTGGGCCACGTTTTCTTTAGTCGGCATCTCCCCACGTATAGGACTGGCCTTGAGCAACACCATGTAGGAGACAAAGCATTTGGCTCTCCTCCAGCTCACTTGTCAGCACACCTCCTTAACCAGCTCTACTTCCTACCTTTCAAACTAAACAGGCTTCTAATTTGTGTTCGGTTTCAAAGATCTCGGCTATCAATTAGCTTAGCTTAAAATGCATAAGCCTATATGTTGCCTAGAGGTATCTGCATTTTGATAGCAACCTTGAAAATCAATACACATCCAACCTCAAAACTGGGACACCTTCATGGAGCCAAAAAACTTTAAAATATCAATTACATTTTAAAGACTGCCAGTGATTTCTGTCTTTTAGGCTAGGTAAATTGCTTTTCTTTTGGTAGCAGGAGAGGTGATCAGTTGGTGTGAAATGATGTCTTTCCAGGTCTCAGTTCTCTACGTTGTAAATGAAATTATTGAACTAGATTATTCAAAGGCCCTTCCAGCTCCAAAATTTCAGTCTTAAGAATATACATTGATTCCTCATGACTCGTGTGGGACATGGTCACACAGGACTGGGTCTTATTCATCTCTGCATTATATGTGGGCACTGTTTAGTATAACCTGACCATCAGAATTTTGATGGCATTTGAAATTTGAATTTCTTTGGCTCTAACATCCATATTGAACAATAGGTGAAGGACTTTATAATGAAAAAAAGATTAGGTAAGGTTGAACAAAGCCCTTTCTGCCAGAAAACATGTAAAGTTAATAAAAAGTTACTTAAGTGATAAACTCTTGCCAGTACTCTTGCCGGGAAAATCCCATGGATGGAGGAGCCTAATGGGCTGCAGTCCATGGGGTTGCAAAGAGTTGGACACGACTGAGCGACTTCGCTTTCACTTTTCTCTTTCATGCACTGGAGAAGGAAATGGCAGCTCACTCCAGTATTCTTGCTTGGGGAATCCTAGGGACGGGGGAGCCTGGTGGGTTGTCGTCTATGGGGTCACACAGAGTTGGACACGACTGAAGCAACTTAGCAGTAGTGGTAACAGTAAATGATAAATCAAACAAACTTAAAACCAAACAAAAAGATGTACACATATACCAGATTATACATGATTTTTAGTTTGTCTTTATATTAAGTAAAGTATCTCTTTTCTGTAGTGAATTTTCAGTTTCAGTTCAGTCGCTCAGTTGTGTCCGACTCTTTGAGACTCCATGAACCGCAGCACGCCAGGCCTCCCTGTCCATCACCAACTCCTGGAGTCCACCCAAACTCATGTCCATTGAGTCGGTGATGCCATCCAACCATCTCATCCTCTGTCGTCCCCTTCTCCTCCCGCCCTCAATCTTTCCCAGCATCAGGGTCTTTTCAAATGAGTCAGCTCTTTGCATGAGGTGGCCAAAGTATTGGAGATTCAACTTCAACACCAGTCCTTCCAAAGAACACCCAGGACTGATCTCCTTTAGGATGGACTGATTGGATCTCCATGCAGTCTAAGGGACTCTCACGAGTCTTCTCCCACACCACAGTTCGAAAGCATCAGTTCTTCAGCACTCAGCTTTCTTTATGGTCCAACTCTCACATCCATACATGACTACTAGAAAAACCATAGCCTAGTGAATTAATAAAGCACGAAATCATATTTTGCTAGTCATGCCCTACCCCCAACTTTTATGGAGCCTAGGCCAAAAATTGTTACTGCTGAGTCGCTAAGTCACGTCTGACTCTTTTGCATCCCCACGGTCTGTAGCCCACCAGGCTCCTCTGGCCATGGGACTCCCCAGACAAGAATACTGGAGTGGGTTGCCATTTCCTTCTCTAGGGGATCTTCTGGAGGATCGAATCCACTGTGTTGCAGGCGAATACTTTACCACTGAGCCACCTGGGATGCCTGCATAACAAATATTTAAATATTAATTTTTATGAGTCAAGCCAAGATAAAATGCATTCTACTCCTCTACCTTGATACATAGGCCTTCATATCAACTTGAAAATTGAGCTTTAATTTAGAAATCTCAGGCTTCAGCTCCAGACTGGGATGGAGTAGAACCAGCATGTGAATGTAGGCCTGGCCCATGACTGCCCTGTTTCTCTTTCCATCCTTGGCTTGATCCTGAATTTCAAGTAACCACATATTCAAACTCCTTTGACCAGCACAGCAACTGAAAGTAACTCCCTGAGTCCTGATGGCATGGTCTACACTCTAAAGGACAGACCCACACAAGCTCTGGAAACAGGTTCAGCATTTCTGGCACAGACAATTCCAGGACCTCAGATGCCAGAGCACGAGTGTGTGTTACCTGCAGATGTCCATATCTATTGTGGACTCCACACCTGGTGAAGATGAATACAGCCGGAAGAGCACACAAGCAGAGGCCTAGGGGAAAGGCCTGATGGCCTAGGTCTAGGAGTCAGACTGGCTAACGATCCGTTCTGTTTCATCCCGACTTGAAGACTCTCACCCTTCCATTATTATGTTTCTATGTCATTTACTGATCCGTGTTTTGGTTCTTTCCTTGGCCACAATAATGTAACTGAATAGTCTTTTCCTGGTCTTAGAATTTTTAGTTTCTCTCTTTTTCTTTGCCAATGTTTATAGTTTAATCATAAATATCCTATATGTTTATAATTATTCTTTTGTTTTATTTTCTATGCTACAATTCCATGGACTACTTGAAATACAGACTCATAACCTCTGTAAAATACTTGTTGCAAGTCAGCTATCAGAATAATTTTTCTCTTTGTTACTTATTGTGGTGGGAAGGGTTTATATAAAAGTCCTTTAAGACTGGAAGAAAATAATGGCAGTGTTGTCTGTCAACCAAAACTCTTCTCCATACGAAAACCATCGTTGGGTACATTTTTGTGCCTCACAATCAGATGTTTCCCCCTTCTTTCTTTCTGGAGTTTCTCAATTTAACCATTTCAAGACCACTTATGTGAGTTACATTTACAAATTAAACACTACTATTAATGCATGTTAGTGAAATTTTTTCAAGGCTCTATCTTCTCTATCAACTGCCTGAGGGAAAAACATTTCTTTTTTAAGGAAAAATAATACTTTATATAGAAGAGCAGAATATTTCTAGCAGCGAATTAAGGACAATATATACTGACTCTAACTTTTATGTGTATTTAGAAACAGTTCTTATTTTTATTTTTTTTTGTTTGTTTTACATACTATTTTATTTATTTATTTATTTTTTAATTTTATTTTTACTTTATTTTACTTTACAATACCGTATTGGTTTTGTCATACATTGACATGAATCCACCATGGGTGTATACAAGCTCCCAATCCTGAATCCCCCTCCCACCTCCCACCCCATATCATCTCTCTGGATCATCCCCGTGTACCAGATTTCTTTAAAATAACTTTAAAATGTCAATCAGAGGAGAAAAAAGGAAACAAATTAGTATTGAAAAGGGGTGATTTATTTTGCAGGCTTTTAATTACAGAAACAAAAACTACTAAAGCAGAAATTATTTTGGCTTATATTTTCACAGTGTCATTTTACATAGTAAATAAATTAATGTTAAAAGGAAGAGCTACTGACATTTCAATCACATGAACTTTGATCAAAACAAAGAACGTCCATATATTGATATCTAATATTAGAAATATCAGAATAATTGTTCTCTCTGTTGCTTACTGTGGTAGTGGTAAGGGTTTTCAGATAGTGTTTCAGCTTTTGAGCTGAAAGGGAAAAAAATTGTTGGTTTCTTCCTTTAACAACTTCTTTAATCAATTTCTACTTGAATTTTTTCATAGTCTCTATTTCCCCAGAATCCCCTTAGAAGACTGTGCCAGTGTTGGAATCAAATACTCAAATACATTCTAGGAACAGGCTTCTAAGCAAATGAGGCTAGTAGCCACAGAAGGCTTCTGAAACCTGAATTTAAATGCTGACTTCTATTTATCACTTGAATGATTAGAGCAATATCAAAGGAAGGAATCAAGAAGTCTTAGAAAATCTCTGGAAGTTCTAAAAATAATTTGCATGTGTTGCAGAAAAACTATGGTGAATGTTATTCTGTGCTCACTTCTGATTTTCAGGCTTTCCAGGATTTAAAGAAATAGAAAGTCACAGATGCTGCTTTATTCAATTATATCGGTGAAAGTTTATTGAAACAGGTGTGAAAAAGTTCTAGTGTGTTGCAGATGAAATAAAGACAGGAAAAGTAATGCAATGTGTATTATCTGAGTTATATGATTCACCTTTTTAGAGTAGAACATATTTGCTCTAAAGAAAGTGAGGCAAGTTATCAAATTAATGTGTGAAAGGGGTGCTCTCCCTTCAGATTTGCTAGAAGTAGACTAGAGACTTCATTTCTGAACCTGGTAACCTTTCCTCTCATCAAGGCCAAGAAGCAAATTAAAAAAAAAAAAAAGTATCAAAAGTCATTTTTTTTTAAGACTTAGAAAACAACATGTACTGTAATCTTCTGTCAGATATAACATAAAAGTAACATTTGTCTTAATCATTACTTAACCTTCAGAAAGAATGAATAGTGATAAGGGACATTCAGTTGGTACAACTGACTGAAGAATAAGAATAAGTATCTGTAGAGTGACTGGGGCTTGGACAATAAGTTTGAACCTTAGTGGTTTTGAATGTGGACTTTCAGAATCAGGGAAATTCTGAAATGAAGTTCAAGTTCTTTTACTTAATAGCTGAGCAACTTTGGAAGAAAGAATGTATTGCAGGTAAGAATATTAAGTTATCAGTATGCATTTATGGGTTTTAATAAATTTAGAAGTAGGCAGATACAAAAATGCTTTAAATATTGGTATTGGTATGTGTATGTATACATACATGCCCATGTTATCCTAGCTCTGTTAACTAAGAGGGCTTATAACCAATAACCTGCTAATAGCAATGAGAATAAGTAATGAACTCAAATCTTGGTTTCTAAAATCCATTGTCTATTAAAATGAACCATGGCCTATTAGCTGGTTCCAGGACTGAAACAGGGATGTGGTGTGCTGGAGAAAGGAATGAGGAATGGCAAACCACTCCAGTGTTCTTGCATCAAGAATCCCATGAATAGTATGAAAAGGAAAAAAGATATAACACTGAATAATGAGCCCCACAGGTCAGTAAGTATCCAGTATGCTACTGGGAAAGAGAGGAGAAATAGATCCAGGAAAAATAAAGAGGCTGGGCCAAAGCAGAAACAATGCCCACCCAGCTGTGTTTGTGTCTGGTGGTGAAAGTAAATTTTGATGCTGTAAAGAACAATATTACACTGGAACTTGAAATAGTAGGTCCATGAATCAAGGCAAATTGGATGTGGTCAAGCAGGAGACTGCAAGAGTGAATGTTGACACCTTAGGAATTAGTGAATTTAAATGGACAGAAACAGGCAAATTTAATTCAGATGACTGTTATATCTACTACTGTGGCCAAGAATCCCTTAGAAGGAATGAAGTAGCCCTCTGAGTCAATAAAAGAGTCTGAAATACAGTAATTGGGTGCAATCTCAAGAACAACAGAATGATCTCCGTTCATTTCCAAGACAAACCATTCAATATCACAGGAACTCAAGTCTATGCCTGAACCACTAATGCCAAAGAAGCTGAAGCTGAACGTTCTATGAAGACCTACAACTTTTTCTAGAACTGAAATGAAAGGAAGATGTTCTTTTTTATCATAGAGAATTGGAATGCAATAGTAGGAAGTCAAGAAGATACCTGGAGTAACAGGAAAGTGTGGCCTTGAAATACAGAGTGAAGCAGGGTGAAGGCTAAGAGATTTTTGTCATAAGAACACACTGCTCACAGCAGACACACTCTTCCAAAAACAGAACAGACAACTCTACACATGAATGTTCTCAGATGATCAACACCAAAATCAAATTGATTGTATTCTTTGCAGCTGAAAACAAAGAATCATCATGCAGTCAGAAAAACAAAACCTGGAGCTGACTGTGCCTCAGAACATGAACTGCAAATGCAAAATTCAGGCTTAAATTGAACAAAGTGGGGAAAACCACCAGGCCGTTCACATATGACTTAAATCAAATCCCTTATGATTATACAGTGGAGGTGGTGAATAGACTCATGGGATTAGACATGGTAGTGGAGAAGGCAATGACTACTCCAGTACTCTTGCCTGGAAAACCCCATGGGCAGAGGAGCCTGGTGGGCTGTAGTCCAGGGGTCGCGAAGAGTCAGACACGACTGAGCGACTCCACTTTCACTTTTTACTTTCATGCATTGGAGAAGGAAATGGCAACCCACTCCAGTGTTCTTGCCTGGAGAATCCCAGGGACAGGGGAACCTGGTAGGCTGCCGTCTATGAAGTCACACAGAGTCGGACACGACTGAAGCAACTTAGCAGCAGCAGCAGACAGTGTCTGAAGGCTATGGACAGAGCTCTGTAACATGGTACAAGAGGCAGTGACCAAAACCATTCCAAAGAAAAAGAAATTCAAGAAGGCTGAGTGGTTGTCTCAGGAGGCCTTACAAATAGCTGAGAAAAGAAGAGATGTGAAAGGCAAAGGAGAAAGGGAAAGATATGCCCAACAGAATGCTGAGTTAAAGAGAATAGCAAGGAGAGACAAGAAAACCCCCTTAAGTGAACAATGCAAAGAAATAGAGGGAAAAAATAGAATGGAAAAGACTAGAGATCACTTGAAGGAAATCGAAGATACCAATGAATGCTTCATGCAAAAATGGGCACAATAAAAGACAGAAACGGCAAGGACCTGATAGAAGCAAAAGAGATTAAGAAGAGGTGGCAAGAATACACAGAAGAAATATGCAAAAATGGTCTCATTGCTGTTCAAACACTCAGTCATGTCTGACTATTTGAGATCCCATGGACTGGAGCATGCCAGGCTTCCTTGTCATTCAGCATCTCTTGGAGCTTGCTCAAACTTATGTCCATTGAGTCAGTGATTCAGTCCAACCATCTCATCCTCAGTTGCCCCACTTCTCCTCCTGCCTGCAATCTTTCCCAGCATCAGGGTCTTTTCCAGGAAGTCAGTTCTTCACATCAGGTGGCCAGAGTATTGGAACTTTAGCTTCAGCATCAGTCCTCCCAATGTATATTCGGGGTTGATTTTCTTTAGGATTGACTGGTTTGATCTCCTGTAGTTCAAAGGACTCTCAAGAGTCTTCTCCAACACCACAGTTCAAAAGCAGCAATTCTTTAGTGCTCAGCCTTCTTTATGGTCCTACTCTCACATCCATACATGACTCCTGGAAAATCCATAGCTTTGACTAGATGGACCTCTGTTGGCAAAGTAATGTCTCTGCTTTTAAACACATGTCTAATTTTGCCATAGCTTTTCTTCCAAAGAGCAAGCATTCTTTAATTTCCTGGCTGCAGTTACCATCTGCAGTGATTTTGGAGCAAAAAAAAAACAACACAAAATTTGTCACTGTTTCCATTGTTTCCCCATCTATTTACCATAAAGTGATGGGACCAGATGCCATGATCTTAGTTTTTTGAATGTTGAGTTTTCAGCCAGCTTTTTCACTCTCCTCTTTCACCTTCATCAAGAGACTCTTTAGTTCCTCTTCAATTTCTGTCATGAGGATGGTGTCATCTTCATATCTGATGTTATTGATATTTCTCCCAGCAATCTTGATTCCAGCTTGTGCTTCTTCCAGTCCAGCGTTTCTCATGATGTACTCTGCATATAAGTTAAATAAGCAGGGTGACAATTTCCAGCCTTGACGTACTCCTTTTCCTATGTGGAACCAGTCTGTTGTTCCATGTCCAGTTCTAACTATTGATTCTTTTGACCTGCATGCAGATTTCTCAGGATGCAGGTAAGGTGGCCTGGTATTCCCATCTCTTTCAGAATTTTCCAGTTTGTTGTGATCCACACAGTAAACGGCTTTAGCATAGTCAATGAAGCAGAAGTAGATGTTTTCTGGAATTCTCTTGCTTTTTCTAAGATCCAATGGATGTTGGCAATCTGTTCTCTGGTTCCTCTGCCTTTTCTAAATCCAGCCTGAACACTTGCAAGTTCTCAGTTTTTGTATTGTTGAAGCCTACCTTGGAGAATTTTGAGCATTACTTTATCAGCGTGTGAGATGAGTGCAATTGTGCAGTAGTTTGAGCATTCTTCGGCACTGCCTTTCTTTGAGATTGAAATGATAACTGACCTTTTCCAGTCCTTTGGCTGCTGCTGAGTTTTCCAAATTTGCTGGCATAGTGAGTGCAGCACTTTAACATCATCATCTTTTAGGATTTTAGCTCAGCTGAAATTCCACCACCTCCACTAGCTTTGCTTGTAGTGATGTTTCCCAAGGCCCACTTGCCTTCACACTCCAAGATGTCTGGCTCTAGGTGAGTGATCACACCATCATAGTTATCTGGCTTATCAAGATCTTTTTTGTACAGTTCTTCTTTATATTCCTGCCAGCTCTTCTTAATATCTTTTGCTCCTGCTAGGTCCATACCATTTCTGTCCTTTATTGTGCCCATCCTTGCATGAGATGTTCCCTTGGTATCTCTAATTTTCTTGAAGAGATCTCTAGTCTTTCCCATTCTGTTGTTTTCCTCTATTTCTTTGCACTGTTCTCTTAGGAAGGCTTTCTTATCTTAAGACCAAAAATAGTATTAATGATGCGGATAACCATGATGGTGTGGTCACTCACCTAGAGTCAAACAGCTTAGTATGTGAGGTCAAGTGGGCCTTAGAAAGAATTTGTATGAATAAAGCTGGTGGAGGTGATGGAATCTCAGCTGAGCTATGTTAAATCCTAAAAGATGATACCATTAGAGTGCACACTCGATATGCCAGTAAATTTGGAGAACTCAGCAGTAGCCACAGGACTGCAGTAGGTCAGTTTTTATTCCAACCACAAAGAAGGAAATGCCAAGGAATGTTCAAACTACCATAAAATTGTGCTCATTTCTCATGTTAGCAAAGTGCTACTCAAAATCCTTCAAACTAGGCTAAGCAGTACTTGAATTGGGAATTTCCAGATGTACAAGCTGGGTTTAGAGAAGGTAGAGGAAGCAGAATTCAAATTACCAACATCCACTGGATCAAAGAGAAAGCAAGGAAATTCCCCCCAAAAAGTATCTACTTCTGATTTGTGACTACACTGAAACATTTGACTGTGTGGATCACAACTAACAATGGAAAATTCTTAAAGAGATCAGAATACTAGACCAACTTACCTGTCTCCTGAGAAACCCATATGCAGGTCAAATTAGAACCAAACATGGAACAATGGACTGGTTCATACTTTGGAAAGGAGTACATCAAGAGTGTGTATTGTTACCCGATTATTTATTAATAAATTATATGCAGAATACATCATGTGAAATCCCAGACTGCATGAATCACAAGCTGGAATCAGGATTCCCAGAAGAAATGTCAACAACCTCAGGTATGCAGATGATACACTCTAATGGGAGATAGGGAAGAGGAACTAAAGAGTCTCTTGATGAGGATGAAAAGGAGAGTGAAAAGGCTGACTTAAAATTCAACATTAAAAAAACTAAGATCATGGCATCTGGTCCCATCACTTCATGGCAAATAGATGGGGGAAAAGTGGAAACAGTGACAGATTCTACTTTCTTGGTCTCCAAAATCACTGCAGATGGTGACTCAGCCCTGAAATTAAAAGATGCTTACTCCTTGGAAGGAAAGTTATGACCAACCTAGACAGCATATTAAAAAGCAGAGACATTACTTTGTCAACAAAGATCTGTATAGTCAAAGCTGTGGTTTTTCCAATGGTCATGTGCAGATGTGCAAACTGGACCATAAAGAAGGCTGAGCACCAAAGAATTGATCTTTCTGAACTGTGTGCTGGAGAAGAACTTTTGAAAGCCCCTTGGATAGCAAGGAAATAAAACCAGTCAATCCTAACAGAAATCAACCCTGGATATCTATTGGAAGGACTGATGCTAAAGCTGAAGCTCCAATACTTTGGCCACCTGATGCAAAGTGCTGTGTCATTGGAAAAGACCCTGGTGCTGAGAAAGATTGAGAGAGGATGATATGAGGGCAACAAAGGGTGAGATGCTTGGATGACATCACTGACATCCATCCATCAATGGACATGAGTTCAAGCAAGCTCTGGGAGATAGTAAAGGACAGGGAATCCTGGCGTGCTGCAATCCATGGGGTTGCAATGAATCAATCACAACTTGGCAACTGAACAGCAACAGCAAGAAAAACCTGTAAAATCTTATTATGACAGAAAGTAAGGAAGTGTTCAAGAGGGATGAATTTCTTCAAAAGAGCACAAGCGTCATCTTGATGGGACGTCAGTTGATCAAAGTAGTCAAATTTGGAACCATTTGAATATTAAAAAGATAGTGATATATTATATCTCACTGACTAAAAGACCTATGCATTACCACATATGCGCTCCATTGCTTCAATCATGTCCAAATCTTTGTGACCCTATCAACTGTAGCTCACCAGGCTCCTCTGTCCATGGAATAATTCCTGGCAAGTATACTGGAGTTGCTAAGCCTTTCTCCAGGGTATCTTTCAGATCAAGGGCTCGAATCTGAGTCTACAGCATTGCAAGAGGGTTCTTTATCACTGTGCCACTGGAGAAGACCTGTTCCTACATATATAAATGTATAAATCAATGTAATTGAAAGAGAAGGGAACACTCTTCCTTACAGTAGTCTGTTAGCCAGCAAATATAGAAAGAGAAGTGAAATTAGAAGATCATCAATGATTATAAAGTTTGATGAGGTATAGCACATTTATACAGTCTCCAATTATCACCCCGCAAATTGCTTATTAATTGCAAATGAAAAAAAATAACCTTGGTTTGAAGAAACTTGGTAGATGCAATAACAAAGGATAAAGCTAAGATTGTGTGTGTGCTATGTTGTTGAGTCGAGTCTGACTCTTTGTGATCCCATGGACTGTAGCCTGCCAGGCTCCTCTGTTCATGGGATTTTATCCATGGAAAGTTTCCATTTTCCATGAACACTGGAGTGGGTTGCCATGCCCTTCTCCAGGGGATCTTGCCAACTGTGGGATCAAACCTGGGTAAGAACCTGGGTCTCTTATGTCGACCTGCTTTGGCAGGTGGGCTCTTTGCCACTAGCTCCACCTGAGAAACCGGAAGTTAACATTACCAACATCAGAAACATAAGGCAAGCCTTCCAATAGGGTGCGCTAAGGAAGGAGAAGAAGCAGAGACATTGCTTTGCCGACTAAGGTCCGTCTAGTCAAGGCTATGGCTTTTCCTGTGGTCATGTATGGATGTGAGAGTTGGACTGTGAAGAAGGCTGAGCACCGAAGAATTGATGCTTTTGAAGTGTGGTGTTGGAGAAGACTCTTGAGAGTCCCTTGGACTGCAAGGAGATCCAACCAGTCCATTCTGAAGGAGATCAACCCTGGGATTTCTTTGGAAGGAATGATGCTAAAGCTGAAACTCCAGTACTTTGGCCACCTCATGCGAAGAGTTGACTCATTGGAAAAGACTCTGATGCTGGGAGGGGTTGGGGGCAGGAAGAGAAGGGGACGACAGAGGATGAGATGGTTGGATGGCATCACTGACTCGATGGACATGAGTCTGAGTGAACTCCAGGAGATGGTGATGGACAGGGAGGCCTGGCCTGCTGCGATTCATGGGGTCACAAAGAGTCGGACACAACTGAGCGACTGAACTGAACTGAACTGAATGAAGAAGAATGTTATTATATTTCTTTTCAAAATGCATAACCTGAAAGCAATTATGAGAATGTACCAAAAACTACCAAACGGAGGATTCTCTAGAAAATAGCTGTCCAGGACTCTTCAATAATGTCGAGGTTGGGAAAAAAAAAAAAAACTGAGGAATTCTTTACCAAAAAAGGGGACTAAGTAGACTTGACAACTAATTGCAATACTTGATCCTGTACTAAGAAAATAGCAGTAATAAAGCATTTCACTGGGCATTTGGCAAAGCTTGAGCATGAGCTATGGATTAGAGAAATATTTTGCATCAATATTAGCTTCTGATTTTAACTTGTTTGAGAAAATATAATTGTACTCAGGGTGGCTTAGAGGTTAAAGCCTCTGCCTCCAATGTGGGAGACCCGGGTTCGATCCCTGGGTCGGAAAGATCCCCTGGAGAAGGAAATGGCAATCCACTCCAGTATTCCTGCCTGGAGAATCCCATGGACAGAGAAGCCTAGTAGGTTACAGTCCATGGGGTCACAAAGAGTCGGACACGACGGAGTGACTTCACCTTCACCTTCAGGAAATACCTAATGAAGTGCTTACAAGTAAAGGGGTATGAGGCTTCAACCTAACTCTCAAAATGGTGAGAGGGAGAGAGAGAGAATGGGAAAGAGGAAATCAGATCCATGAAAGAACTGAAGGCAAGGCAGAGGGAGCAAAACGTGAACATCTGTGAATCTTGATCAAGGGTATATGAGTTCTTTGTGTTATACTTGAAATTGTCTCCTGAAATGATGTCAAAATATGATAGGAAGGAAGAAAGGGAGGGAGGGAAAGAGGTAGGGTGGTTGGCCATGACTGGGAGATAGAACAGGTTTTCTCCAGCTTGGGGGTTTGCACTGTTTAGAATGAAGAGGTAAGTGATGGATGGGTGGGACTTTTGCATGACCGGCTATCCAAATTTATTCCTACCGAGTAAGTTACCAGATTCAGCAGTACTCTGCTACTGTTCTATTTCTCACTTAGGACCAACAAAACACAATCAAATAAAGCCTCCTTTATTGGTTCACCAAGGAAATGCTAAACTGATCTGGTTGGTGTGTACTTAATATTTGCTAGTCTCTTTATTGATTTGGAATATGTCCTTTTGTTGTAATATAATGTCTCTATATGTTTCAACAACAAGGTAAAGGCAGATTTCAGAGCAAAAATGGTTATAAAATATCTCTGCCCACAAGTAACCTAGAAACTGCCTTGTGACCTGCTCTGTGACTTATTAATTGAAACAATAGCTATTCACTTAAGAAGGAACATGTCTTTTTACTGTTAAGAAAAATAAGTGATGATTCTTAAAACATTATAACCTGTGATAGAACAAACCTCAGTAGCCTTTGGAACTATAAATGGAAAAATGCATTCTCAGTGCAATTTTAATTAAAGCAATTGAATTTAAGCAGCTGTGATAAACAAAGAAATGGAAGCTGTAAACCTTAATTTATCACTTCGATAGAACAGATTATGAAAATTGTATTTTAAGTATAGATCTCCATTGGTTTGAACTAAAAGAACTCTATCAGATACTATGCTGCAAGGCACACTCCTGGTTTTTCATTTAATTGTCTTCTTGGGTAGCTGATTAAATAAAGATTAGTGTTTATCATCATCACGGAATTTTACAGCCTTTAACAAATGAAGCTTAGCAGCCTTTCTATGAGATGGGCAAGCTCATTGGTTTGTCCTCATTTTCAGAGAGATAAATAGAAGAGAAAAACTCAAGGTCTCAAGTATCACAGTAACAAGGAAAAGTAGAGAGTCCTACATCTTAACTTCCACCTAGGTCCTTGAACCATTTCTAGTATGTTTCATTCATTGATCATGAGAAACTTTAGATCTTTTGACAGTTGTTAGGATGACATCTGTGAAGAGATTCAGCCTCATCAGGTTTCTCAGCTCATAGAAGAAGGAAAGGAGATGTTATTTTCTACTAATTACTTACATTAATTTCTTATGGACACTGTAACAGGTTACCACAGACAGTGGCTTAAAAAATCACAGATTTATTCCTTACAGTTCCGGAAGTCATAAGTTTGAAAAATCAAGGTGCCAGCAAGGCTAGTTCCTTCTAGAGGCTCTCCGGCAGAATCCATGCCTTTGTTTTACAGGTTTCTGGAGGCCACCTGCATTTTTGGCTCATTCCCCTTCCTTGATTTTCAAAGCTAGCATCTTGACATGGTCAGATCTCTTTCACAGACTCGAAACCTACTTCCTTCTTCATAAAAACTCTTGTGATTATTTTGTCCACTGAGATAATTCAGGATATTCTCCTTCATCTACAGATCCTTAACATGATCACATTTGTAAATATATTTTTGTTATATAAATCGATATGTTCACAGCTCCAGGGTTCAGAATGTGGGTATCTTTTGGTGGCCATTTTTCACCTTTCTGCAACTCTCAAAATGTATGTACAGAGGAAGGTTACTGGTATCCACTCTTTCCCCCCTTTACAGTCTTTCGATTAGAAATCCTGAGGTCACAAATGTCTACTGAAACTAAAAATTAAACCCCAAGGACACATCTCAACTGAAACAGAAAACTAAGGAAGCAATATGATGTGATTAGGTTAGAGCAGGGACTTTGTAATAGGAAAAGTTGAATTCTAATCTGGTAATCTAATGTGATGAAGTACTCGATAAGCAAGCAAGTCAAGCTTCTAGTTAATGAATTAACAGGCAAATTAAAACAAAGTGATAAAAAGGCTCCAGGTTACATCAGTTCTCCAAATCTCCTGCACCTAATTCTTCAAAAACGTATTTCATGCTACCTTCTAATATATTTTTCCTCAGGCCTAAGAAACTTCCTGCTGGCATATGACCTGAAACACATTGAAAAGTCACAATTCTGGATTATGTACCCACAGGCATACCCTTATCTCTCTTTATTCCTAACGTTCAAACAAGGCTTCTACTAGTGGTCCTGACTCTGTCATTTACCAATGGAGAGATGTTAAGCAAGCCACATAAGTCTCTGGGCCTCAATTTTCCTCTTTTTAGAATGGGCACAATAATCCTCACTTCAATAGAGTTTTGTGGCCTTTAAATGAGATCATGCATGAAGACCATCTATTACACAACAAACAGTAGGTTAAAAACAAAAACAAATCCCCAGTCTTTGGGTTATGTTGTCTCAAGAAACTCACTCCTCAAATATCATTTTAAGCAAACACTTTGAGGCTAGTCAACCTTTCAGTGTGAGAAACATATGACAAGAGAATTGACAAGTCTACTGATACTAACACCTTCTCTCTTAATAAATAAATATATGCTGATATCACACTAGGCACTTTGCAAGGCACAGCTATCTGGATGTGCAGTTTCAGAGAAGACAAATCATTTCACATCAGCTGAAAAGCACAATGAAAGAGAGATGAGCAAATTGATTTCAAGAACATAGGACAGACAGTGTTTACCTTCCTCTTCTCCTTAAAGTTTGTGGAATAAATAAGGTGTTGGAAACGAATTGGGCATCAGCATAAATTATACCAATTCTTGGGTAGGCAATCATACTTGATAAAGAATTTGCATTCTTTATTTTTTAAGGCTCTGTGCAGATAAGAAAGTATTGCCTTTCAGGCAAGACCAGAGAAACTACAGATAAAATATCAGTCCAACAAAGTCAGCACAAAATCCTTTTTATTCAGCCAAACTAGACCTACCTTCTGGCTGATTGCCCATGAAAACAGTAGTATTTTGTTAAGCTAATTACATTGTTTCCTTGCAAAGAATAGTCTGAACTTTATCTGATTTCCTTTCTAAATGATAATCCCAGTTGTAACCAAATTGCTTCATTCAGTAAGGACAGGGAGTTTGTCTCTCATAGTCAAGGCTTTTGTTCTTCATTTCCTCTGCTATTAAGTATCAACCATCTCCTCCTAGTTCTTCCTCACTTAGATAATCCAGCAACCTAAAGTCTAAGGAATTCCCAAAGCACCATAAAAATTAAAAATCATGAAAGCAAATACTCAGAGGGAAAAGAGTATAGTGGCTGTATGTCGACCCTTAACGGGTTTGAAGCGTGTTCCACGTGTGGCTTTCACATTGTATTAGCGCAGACTAGAATGTGATTTATAGACTCATATTACTTTTGCTAAAATCCCACTACAACAGAACAACTCAGGTGTCCTCCAGAGTTGTTTATAATAGGATTTTATCTTTATTAGAAAGAAAACAGCACTAGTTCCAGCTGCTCTTGCTTTGGATAAAAATTTTACTTTTCATCAGTAGAATGTATTAAGAGCTGGCATCACATAGTAAAATGCTATTTCATGTTATTTGGTTTACAATTTCTGTCATAATGCTAGGAACAGATAAGAGATCCAGGTGCTGAATGGCATAATTTTAGTTTTGGTGGAATAGACTTTGTCAACAAAGTTGAAAAAGTGAAAGAAGTAAAATAGAACTGCTTAAAAAACTTATTTGAATGAAATCTAAAGAATACAGCCTGGTGTTTTCATAAGCTTTGCCAAAAGTGTAAATGAAAATAGTAAAAATTGGTTCAGTCAGCAGAACTATATACTATGCAAAATAAAATAACTGCTTAAAGAAAAATCATAACAAAGTGAAAATGTAATATTTGTGCTTTTTGCTTGTCTCTTTCACCATGGCTATCTCTTAACAGGAAAACAAAAGTAACAAAACAGCCAGCATTCTTGACTTTCAGGTCAGGTCAGTTCAGTTCAGTCACTCAGTCGTGTCTGACTCTTTGCAACCCCATGAATTGCAGCACTCCAGGGGACATAAATTAAGAGGTTTTGGATAGGTTCTTTGAATTCCAAATGAGGAGGCAACCAACTAATCACAGAATCATCAAACTGTCACTGAGAGTAAAACAAACACCGAACTCTAGGACACTTCATTGGTGGGCTAGACCGTGCTTTCTGCTATATGCAAGCAGAGGTGTTAAAATCATTCCCTTTTTATTACTACAGCAAGGCTGACCCATCCCTGCACAGGTCATAGAGTCAAGAGCACTGTCTTTAAAGAAGGGAAATGGTGTATAATTAGTGAGTCAGAGCTGGACAATGTAGAACTCGGGCTTCTTGTTAGTTCAGCAGGGCGAGAGAGCTGGCTATCCAAAAGTCAGAAAAAAAGCAGTCAATCTCAAAGCTCGGCATACGGTCAGCTAGTCAGAGGACTGAAATAAACTTATCAGGTGGTAAAGTAAGACCTAAAAGCTGCACTATTATTCTTGGCATATTGAATTTCAAACCTTATCTATCTTCTCATCCTTTCATACAGCCTGCCACAGTGGTGGCAGTGGTTTATCACTAAGTCATGCCCAGCTCTTGTTGGACTACAATTCACGGGTCGTAGCCCAGCCGGCTCCTCCCTCCAAAGGATTTCCCAGGCAAGAATCCTGGAGTGGGTTGCCATTTCCTCCTCCAGGGGATCTTCCAGACCCAGGGATCGAACCTATGAATTCTGCATTGGAAGGGGGATTCTTTACCACTGACGCACCAAGTAAGCCCCATATAGCATACTGAAAGTTGTTGAATTGTCTGTTCCTGAAGTACACACCCTGGAATAGGGATTCAGCGAGACAGTGCATCACATCTGGAAGCTCCCAGCTGACTTAAGAGCCAGTTTTCACCATGTCTCTAACCAGCAGTAACTGACCATTTAATATAATCTACATAGTGATATGTATTCAAGCTGTATGTGTATATGTGTTGTAAAGGCCATCACTTGGCCTACTATTGTGGCCATAAGCACTGAAGTGTTCAGTTCAGTTCAGTTCATTTCAGTCACTCAGTCATGTCTGACTCTTTGCAACCCCATGGACTGCAGCACACCAGTCTCCCTGTCCATCACTAACTCCTGGAGCTTGCTCAAACTCATGTCCAAACTCAACCATCTCATCTCTGTCATCCCCTTCTCCTCCCACCTTCAATCTTTCCCAGCATCAGGGTCTTTTCCAATGAGTTGGTTCTTTGCATCAGGTGGCCAAGTAATCATTCAGAGAGATTCTTAAGCATTATTCAGAAGTCAAATATTTAGATAGCTGACATATTTTATACATAGGCCCATAGTATCTACTTTGTGTAAAGCTATACAAAGGACAATGGAAAGCATGAAATTACCTGAAGCATATGATCATGAAGATATTCATAACCAGGCAAAGTTTGGGGGGGCCCAGGAGATAAGGTATAAGCAATAATCAGTAAACCATAGTTAGTAAATAGCACACGTAGCATTTTAGGTCAGTTACTATGTGCTGGACACTATATTATACACTTTATACTTATTTTCTCATTTTTCTCACACTTTTGTGAGATAGTGTAGTATAAGAAAACTACCCAGTTCCTTTAATTTCACACCACTACCATCACAGCCATGAAATTAAAAGACGCTTCCTCCTTGGAAGGAAAGTTATGACCAACCTAGACAGCATATTCAAAAGCAGAGACATTACTTTGCCAACAAAGGTCCGTCTAGTCAAGGCTATGGTTTTTCCAGTGGTCATGTATGGATGTGAGAGTTGGACTGTGAAGAAAGCTAAGTGCGGAAGAATTGATGCTTTTGAACTGTGGTGTTGGAGAATACTCTTGAGAGTCCCTTGGACTGCAAGCAGATCCAACCAGTCCGTGCTAAAGGAGATCAGTCCTGGTGTTCATTGGAAGGACTGATGCCAAAGCTGAAACTCCAGTACTTTGGCCACCTTGTGCGAAGAGTTGACTCATTAGAAAAGACTCTGATACTGGGAGGGATTGGAGGCAGGAGGAGAAGGGGTCGACAGAGGATGAGATGGCTGGATGGCATCAGCGACTCGATGTACATGAGTTTGAGGGAACTCCAGGAGTTGGTGATGGACAGGGAAGCCTGGTGTGCTGTGATTCATGGGGTTGCAAAGAGTCGGACACAACTGAGAAACTGAACTGAACTGAGCCACACTTACTGGTGGCTCCAACAAAAGAATCCACCTGCAATGTAAGAGAGCCTGGCTTGATCCCTGGGTCAGGAAGACCCTCTAGAGAAGGAAATGGCAACCCACTCCAGTATTCTGGCCTGGAGATTTCCATGGACAGAGGAGCCTGGCGGGCTACAGTCCATAGGGTCTCAAAGAGTTTTAAATGACTGAGCGGGAGACTTTTTTCTATAGCAAGTGATTCTCTGCAACACTGACTATCCTACAGTTCAGTTGCTCAGTCATGTCCGATTCATTGTGGCCCCATGGACTGCAGCATGCCATGCTTCCCTGGTCATCACCAACTCCTGGAGCTTGCTCAAACTCATGTCCATCGAGATGGTGATGCCATTCAACCATTTCATCCTGGGTCATCACCTTTTATAAAAAAAAAAAGGCCAAAATAAGACAAAGTTATAGGCATAATGATTGATGGTGAATATGTATTATTCTCTATGGGATGTTAGGGATGACCCATCTGAAGAAGCGGTGCTTAAACTCTCTTTTCAGTTAGTTCAAAGTTTGTAACCCTTTTTCTTAAGAAAATAATGTGTGTTCATCAAGGAATATTTAAAAATGTGAAAAACATAAAAGAAAATAAAAAGTAACTCATCAAATAAAATCCAAAATAAAAAGTATCCATTATTCCACCACCCATCAGTTCAGTTCAGTTCAGTAGCTCAGTCATGTCCGACTCTTTGTGATCCCATGGACTGCAGCATGCCAGGCCTCCCTGCCCATCACCAACTCCCAGACTTTACTCAAATCCATATCCATTGAGTTGGTGATACCATCCAACCATCTCATCCTCTGTCATCCCCTTTTCCTCCCGCCTTCAATCTTTCCCAGCATCAGGGTCTTTTCTAATGAGTTGGTTCTTTGCATCAGGTGGCCAAAGTATTGGAATTTCAGCTTCAACATCAGTCTGTCCAATGAACACTCAGGACTGTTTTCCTTTAGGATGGACTGGTTGGATCTCCTTGCAGTCCAAGGGATTCTCAAGAGTCTTCTCCAACACCACAGTTCAAAAGCATCAGTTCTTCTACATTCAGCTTTCTTTATAGTCCAACTCTCACATGCATACTTGACTACTGGAAAAATCATATGATTGTAGCTACATTTTCCACCACCCATATGTAACTACAATCCTATAATATTTTAGGGTTTGTCTTATGAGATAATTAAAACATTGAGATCCTGTAGCTTATACAATTCTATATAGTGCTCTTTCTTCCCCCTTTGAATGATTAATATTTTTCAGTACCACTAAATATTCTTGTAACATATGATTTTAATATTTGCATGGTATTCAACAGCATGAATGGACCAAAGTTTATTTAAGATTTCTGTTATATTATCCTTTCTGTTGGATGTGTATATTACTTCAAAGTTTTTACTACTGTAAACACTACCTAGATAGTGACTTTTGCACATAACCTATAAAATTCTCTTATTATTTACTTGGGAAAAATTCTTAGATGTTGAATTTCTGGGGAAACAAATGTGTAAAGCTAAATTTGATTTCTGGAAAGCTCATATAAATTCATTCCTCCAACAACCTTTCATGATTGCCAATTTATGGCATTCTTTATAATCAAGATTGTTATTTAACATGTATGACAGCTAATTTTATGAATGAAAATATTTTGTTATAATTTATATTTTAGATATTGATCCTCTGCTGAGAAACATCTTCTGAATTCATACCCCCAAATACAGATGATTGTTGAAAATTCAAGCTTGTCTGTTATCTGGAAAGCAGGTTGGAGGAAGGGGCTGCTTATCAATTCTGATTTGCAGAAAAAGTGATGGTAAAATTAATTTTGGCTTAAATCCATCTACTCATTCATTTATTGGTGGTGATGAAGGTGGTGGTTAAGTCACTAAGTCATGTCTGACTCTTGTGACCCCATGCACAGTAGCCCACCAGGCTTCTTTGTCCATTGGATTTCCCAGGTAAGAATACTAGAGTGGGCTGTCATTTCCTTCTCCAGGGGATCTTCAGAACCCAGGGACTGAACCCAGGCCTCCTGAATCTCCTGCACTGCAGGTAGATTGTTTACACCAGGGAAGCCCTCATTCACTTCCTCTGTAGTCATAAAATATTTATTTAGTGCCTACCATGTGACAAGCAATATCTGAGCTATAAAGACTTAGCATTAAACAAAGCAAACTTCTTTCGTGGAGCTTTGTTCTTATGGGAAAAAAACAAACAGACTAAATAAAAGCTAAATCCTAAAATGTGCATCACGTTTTGATAACTGCGATAGAAAATGTAAGTGCTGCCAACATATGGTCTCCATGACAACAGCCTTTTGGACTATTTTTGTTGACTGCTATGTCCTTATTACCTAGAATAGTGCCTGGAGCATGCTAGAAGCCCCGTGAGTGTCTGGTGAATGACATCATAAGCACATAAGTGAAACAGGTTAGTGGCATAGAGACTGTTTGCTGGAAGTGTGTATGCAATAGAGGGTGGTTAGGGAAAGGCTCAATGAAATCATGCTATGAGCAGACACCTCGGCTTGTACAAGAACTAGAAGGAGGGCCAGGGTGGGTGCTGGAAAGATAGCGAGGAGGAAGAGAGTAGAAGATGCCTGTGGAGGAAGAAGGAAGAGACAGGATACTGGAAACAAAATCTCTAGTATTTATACGATCTCAGCCAATGGCAAGTCCATTGGGGACTTTAAAGGAATGACAAGATCTGATTTCTATATGAAGACAATCGCTCCTTCTTCCTGATTCTAGAGGCACAGAATGGAGGCAAGCACAAAGGAGGTTGTGACAATAATCTACACTTGGTCATGATGGCTTGGAGAAGAGGGTTAGCTGTGGCACAGAAAAATGTCATCAAAATTTGGTACAGTTTGAAGATAGAGCCAACAGTATCTGCTGGTATTCATGGTGTGTTGTGAGAGAAAAACTTGAGTCAAGGGTGACTCCAAGGATTTCACCCCAAGCAAACAGAAGGATACAGTTGTGTTTTACTGGAAAAAATGTTGTGAAAAGAATTAAAAAAAAATAACATTATGAAACTATTTTTGCATAGGTTTTAACAACAAGCAACATTTACTGAAAATGCTTTAAACGAATCGCCTGAAATGCTCCTTTTTAGGAATGAAGGTGGATAAAGAGAAAACAGAATGAGTTTATTTTTAATTCCATATAGTCACACATGGGCTTCCCAGGTGGCTTAGTGGTAGAGTCCACTTGCCAAGTAGGAGATGTGGTTCCATTCCTGGGTCAGGAGTACCCTCTGAAGAAGTAAATGGCAACCCAACTTCAGCGCTCTTCCCTGGGAAATCCCATGGATGGGGAGCCAGGCGTGTTCCAGTCCATAGTGTCACAGAGTCGGATACCACTTAGCGACTGAACAACAACAGCATAGTCACATGTATCTTTGTGAAGAGCTCTTTCAGTATCAGACTCAGAAGCAGCACTGCCTCTGGAGTCCTTGAATTTGGTCTCTTATAAAGTGGAAGGGTTAGTCTTTACTTTATAGTAGAAAAATGGAACAGATTTGAGGTCTTGATGACCCTAGGGTCAAAAGTATGGCAAAGATGCCAATACACACATCTGTACCTTTAAGATATCCAGTTGTATTTGGACAGCACCTATCTGGTGTGTTCTTTGTGAGCCCAGTTAAGACAATGTTTGATTTATTACTGTTAACCTGAATTTGCTCTTATTTGCATACTGGTAGCTGCTTGAAAATACCAGTTATACATTTATTCAGTGCTGGAAATTTATACATGGATAATTTTAATTCTTATTATAAATTAGTGCAGTCAGTGAAATTATATAAATAACTTCAGAGTTTGCAATAATTTCACTTTGCATTCTTCTGATAAATTTAATCTTTAGCAAATAATTTTCTAACCATTCTTCAAAATAGTCAAAACAACCTTTAATACTTTCTTATAATAATGCAGATGTGCGAATGATTACCCAGAGTGAAAGTTCTTGTCTCTGCAACCTAAGGCAGCTATGTTATGATGTTATATATTTTTTTCTAGGTTTCTTAAACCACCAACAACTTTTAATTAAAAGAAGCAAAACTAAGATATATAGTAATGGGGATTAGAAAACACTGAAGGGTAATATTTTGTGACATGATAGAAGAAATATATACTGCAGTAGTGAAGATGTACAGCTTCCTCTAATGCAGAGGATCAAGTTCAGTTAACTAAAAGTATTAATAATGAGATTACTTATAAATATACACTCATATTTTTTCAAGATCTACTTGACTGAATCATTGAAGCATACTCAAAGAGGAATACTACATTTTATTTTGAGAAAATTCACCTAAAATTAATTCTAAAACTCAGAGTTATCCTATTTTGTGGCTCACATGAAAAGCTTTTCCCTCTGATTTTTTCTTATTAACATAGATTCATTCCCTCAAGGACCTAAAGTCAGGAAGCCTTCTGTATGCATCATAAATTTTCTAGTGACATATTTAACTCAGTTCCTCTGTTGGTGCCTAGTGTATTAACAAACAACTCCTCTGATTTCCTAGAACACACACCTTTATTGAGTTACAAAATGACCGTTTTTAGGCCTACTGGAACACAAAACAAAGCTCTCCTTTACCATAGGCCCATTGAAGGCCAGTTTTAATTCCTCCATCAACACTGGGAACTGCCAGAAATTTTTCTTTTTTTTCCCTGTGCCTGTTGGCAGTAGGAGAAGAGTTCTAATGAGTCCATTGTCAGCAAACACAACTTTCTTAGACGGCAGAATGCTGCATTACAAATCATTTGCACTCCTCGACTCCGGATGAGAATGTGTCAGCGATCTTCCTCTCCCAAACTTTGCTAATTAGGAAGTAGATTCTCCTATCCTTTATTTCAAAGCCTTATTCACAAACTGACATTAGTGTTACAATTTCAGTAATGGACCCTAAAAAAAGCCTTACAACGAAATAGTTCTAATTTTAATTATGGATGACATCTATAGAAGGAATGCTCAGACAGATGCTTCAGACTCCAACTAAATACACTAGGTCTTAATTGCTTTGCAATCTTTCAATTCACATCAAATGAACACTTCAACCCTGTTGCTTCAGTCTCTCCAAGAAGGTAAACACCAGGCTTTAATGGGCTGTGCTAATAATAACTCTGCAAAGCAGTTAAACAAAACTTTAATTCTTTTCAAGGCTGGCAATGAAAAGAAAATTCTGAAACGAAAGACTGTGAGTATCTGAGATTTGTACTAAACTTAAAAAAGTAAGTTTTGGAGACTCTGATAACCTACATAAAATGATAGTCAAAGATCTCTCATAAAATTTGTTTCGATATATGAAAGTAACAAAAATGAAATTCAAGGCATACTTCTCTTTCATTTCCTTCCATTCTTAGATCCTTATCAGGGAATAGTTCTAACTAGCTCAGAAAATTTATTTCAAACCCTGTTTTATTTGGATGGTTGCTGTAGTTTAATCTCATAGAGAGTAATTTTAAAAATACTTTTCCTAACTCTATCTAGCCTCCCATTTCTAAATATGAATCTAAAATAGGTCTGTAAGAAACAATTGGCTGTAGAAATCAGAACATCGTGTGAGGCTAGTTGTGTAGCAATAATTCTTTGCTTTCTGAGAATCCTAAGGAAGAATTGAAGCATGAGGCCGGGACCAAATTAACAGAATAATTCCATAGTTAGAGAAACACTGGGTAAACACTCAGTTCAGTCGCTCAGTCATGTCCAACTCTTTGCGACCCCATGGACGGCAGCTCACCAAGCCTCCCTGTCCATCACTAATGCCCGAGGTCCACCCAAACCCATGTGCATTGAGTCGGTGATGCCATCCAGCCATTTCATCCTCCCCTTCTCCCACCTTCAATTTTTCCCAGCATCAGCATCTTTTCCAATGAGTCAGTTCTTCACATCAGATGGCCAAAGTATTGGAGTTTCAACTTCAGCATCAGTCCTTCCAATGAATATTCAGGACTGATCTCCTTTAGGATGGACTGGTTAGATCTCCTTGCAGTCCAAGGGATGCTCAAGAGTAAACATTCAGTCATTCTTACTCTCTCTGAAATGTATAATTTGACACATAAATGAAATATATTCATTTCATGAAACTTTTAGACACTCAATAAATATTTGTTGAAGGTATTTATGAAATGAAAATTTTGAATGCAGAATTCATTGCTTTATACTTATATATTTACAAGTCACTGTATGTTTACAAAGCACTTCCTAACCCTACTCTTCATTTTAGAGCAGAAAAAAGAGAATTGGATTAACATTAGCCATAATGACTCTCAGATGAACAACACTTTAAAATTTTCCCATGTGTTACTTCACAAAGTAATGTTAAATGTCTTATACTAAACCATTGCAAACCACGCCCTAAGTAGTCCTCATTCCTTTGCACCCACAGTGCCATGAGCCCATCAAATCATACTGCTTCATCAGGATGCTTCATCAGTATCATTGCCTAGAGAAAAACTGGGAGAAGAGAAAGTTCAAGTGCAGCTATTTATAGGATACCAGTAAGGACTATGAATATGGAGTCTTTAACCTTTTACTATAATATTAGCTTCCCTGGTGGCTCAGTCGATAAAGAGTTTGCCTGAAATGCAGGAGACCCAGGTTCGATCCCTGGGTTGGGAAGATCCCCTGGAGAAGGAAATGGCAACCCGACTTCAGTATTCTTGCCTGGGAAATCCCACAGACAGAGGAGCCTGGCAGGCTACAGACACAACTAAAGCAACTTAGCAGGCACTCATGCTCACAAAGAGTCAGAGTTGACGGAGCGACTAAACCTACCTACCTACCAGTAGCAACATTTGGGCTTCCTACATGGCGCTAGTGGTAAAGAACTGGCCTGCCAATAAAAGATGCAGATTCAATCCCATAGCTGGGGAAGATCATCCTTTGTCCATGGGAAGAGGGCATGGCAACCCACTCCAGTTTTCTTGTCTGGAGAATCCCATGGACAGAGGAGCCTGGCGGGCTACAGTCCATAGGGTCACAAAGAATCAGACACAACTAAAGTAACTTAGCAGGCACGCATGGATAGCAAGATTTGCATGCTCTAACTTGAGCTTTTATCAGAGAAATCCTACTAAAAATTCCAAATGAGGACTTCATAACAGAAAATAAGATGAAAAAAATCAGATCTGATGAGTTACTATTCACATTTTGTTAAAGAAATTATAGTTCCCTTGAAGTTCAATTTGCTCACTTTACAAAAGCTGTTTGCTTGCTTTCTAAATAGTTCAAATTATCTCATTTAAAAAAATATGAAATTATTTTAAAACTACTTTCGTGTGTCCTGAGAATTAGGATAAGGTAGAAGAATTGTGAAGCAATAAAATAAATAAACAGATAAGATTCATTATCATTATAAGCTAATTGGCTTAAAATAACCAGAGAAACTTAAATGACACACTCTACTTAACAAGAACAGATCACTGGGTTGGATATGGAGAAACAGGACTTTTAATCACTGAGATTTGGGGTTTACTATTTCCAGGTACTTACACATATTTATTTGATTATCACAAAAAGCTGTCATTGCACAATATTACAGTTGGGAAAACTGAGCCTCAGGACATTTAAAATAAAATAGTATAAGACAGGGTAGCACACAACAGTAGCCTTTAGTGTCAACCCAATATGATTTTAGTACCAGAGCTTCTACCAACTTAGGCAATTTATTTAAAATTGCCAAACTTCGTTTCCTCTTCTGTAACTTGGTTAAAATAATACTTGCTTCATATAGTCATGAGAATTAACCAAATATGTGTATAAGCTTTTAACACCTGATATTCAATGTGTCAAATGATATACAAGTATTCAATAAATGTTAGCCACGGGTTCTCAGTCACTCAGTCATGTCTGACCCTCTGCGACCCCCTAGGCTGTAGCCCAGCAGTCTCCTCTGTCCGTGGGATTTCCCAGGCAAGAATATTGAAGAGGCTTGCCATATCCTCCTCCAGGGGATCTTTCCAACCCAGGGATTGAACTTGAGTCTCCTGTGTCTCCTGCATTGTCAGGCAGATTCTTTACTACTGTACCACCTGTAAAGTCAGCTCAATAGGTATATGCTATTAGTAATTTTAATGATTAAATGACCAAGATACAAAGACAGAGCTGATTTGATGCTAGTTCAATCTGAGTACATAATCTGTGTACTAGCTATTACATAGAATCTGTGTACCTAGCTACTAAAGTTTATTGCCTCCCATCCTTGGTAAAATGAGAGTTTTCAATAAGGACCACAGGATCTTCTAGTTCTGAAATACTGTGAATTTTGAATATGAAGATATTTTTTTATTTCCTCATAAAGAGATGGAATACCAGACCACCTTACCGGTCTCCTGAGATATCTGTATGCAGGTCAAGAAGCAACAGTTATAACTGGACATGGAACAACAGACTGGTTCCAAATAGGAAAAGGAGTATGTCAAGGCTGTATATTGTCACCCTGCTTATTTAACTTATATGCTGAGTACATCATGAGAAATGCTGGGTTGGAGGAAACACAAGCTAGAATCAAGATTGCCAGGAGAAATATCAATAACCTCAGACACGCAGATGTTCAGTTCATTTCAGTTCAGTCACTCAGTTGTGTCTGACTCTTTGAGACCCTATGAACTGCATCACTCCAGGCTTCCCTGTCCATCACCAACTCCTGGAGTTTGCCCAAACTCATGTCCATTGAGTTGTGATGCCATCTAACCATCTCATCCTCTGTCGTCCCCTTCTTCTTCTGCCTTCAATCTTTCCCAACATCAAGGTCTGTTCAAATGAGTCAGCTCTTCGCATCAGGTGGCCAAAATACTGGAGTTTCACCTTTAACATCAGTCCTTCCAATGAACACCCAGGACCGATTTCCCTTAGGATGGACTGGTTGGATCTCCTTGCAGTCCAAGGGACTCTCAAGAGTCTTCTCCAACACCACAATTCAATAGGATCAATTCTTCAGCGCTCAGCTTTCTTCACGGTCCAGCTCAGACTTTATATTTTGGGGCTCCAAAATCACTGCAGATGGTGACTGCAGCCATGAAATTAAAAGACTCTTGCTCCTTGGAGGAAAAGCTATGACCAACCTAGACAGCATATTAAAAAGCAGAGACATTAATTGCCGACAAATGTCTGTCTAGCCAAAGCTATGGTTTTTCCTGTAGTCATGTATGGATGTGAGAGTTGGACCATAAAGAAGGCTGAGCACTGAACTGATGTTTTTGAACTGTGGTGTTGGAGAACACTCTTGAGAGTCTCTTGGGCTGTAAGGAGATCAAACCAGTCAACCCTAAAGGGAATCAACTCTGAATATTCATTACAAGGACTGATGCTGAATTTGAACCTCCAATACTTTGGCCACCTGATGCGAAAAACTGACTCATTGGAAAAGACCCTGGTTCTGGGAAAGATTGAAGGTGGGAAAAGAAGGGGACGGCAGAGGATGAAATGGTTGGATGGCATCACCAACTCGATGGACATGGGTTTGAGCAAGCCCTGGGAGATGGTGAAGGACAGGGAAGCCTGACATGCTGCAGTCCATGGGATCACAAAGAGTTGGACACAGCCGAGCAACTGAAAACAACAATAGGTGCACTTAATCATTAACTGAAAAAAATAAAGCCCATACTCTTCAGCTAACTAAATATTCCTCATATTTGGAAGACCTCTCACATAAGAGATTCTAATATACCTTGGCTTGATCATCAGTGTGTCACAGAGTTGGCTGTCATTTCACTTCTGCATAGATAACACCACAGGAAATGGGGTAATTTCCTCACATCTGTTCTCTTTCACAACATTTTAGCCTTTGTTTAAGCTATGATTTCCCTTTTAGGATGCCATCACTTGCTTCTTGGAAAAAAAATCTATGACATGCCTAGACAGAATATTAAAAAGCAGAGACATTACTTTGCCAACAAAGGTCCATATAGTCAAAGCTATGGTTTTTCTGGTAGTCATGTATGGATGTGAGAGTTGGACAATAAAGAAGGCTGAGTATCAAAGAATTGATGCTTTTGAACTGTGGTGCTGGAGAAGACTCTTGAGAGTCCCTTGGACTGCAAGGAGATCCAACCAGTCCATCCTAAAGGGAATCAATCCTGAATATTCATTGGAAGGACTAATGCTAAAGCTGAAACTCCAATACCTTGGCCACCTGAAGTGAAGAACTGACTCATCTGTAAAGATCCTGATGCTTGAAAGATTGATGGAAGGAGGAGAAGTGGACGACAGAGGATGAGATGGTTGGATGGCATCACTGACTCGATGGACATGAGTTTGAGCACGCTGTGAGGGACTGGGATGCCTGGTGTGCTACTGTCCATGGGGTCGCAGAGTTGGACACGACTGAGTGACTGAAAACTAATCTTTTAGAAAATAGATAAAAATCAAATATTTCTTTTGAAGATTGATTTTAAAAGGTGGAAAATATTATATAATATAAAGCTTCTTTGAATGTCATTTATAGCATATGTCTCTCTGTGAGAGAAAAACAGCTTACCTTGAAAGGATAACTGAAAAGGGAGCTTTTCACTAAAGAAATGGGAAAGGCAATGAGCATGAGCGTCATCAAGTTAATCCTTCTTTTTCAAAATAAGACAGAAATTAAAATATTTCAAAATATAGTGTAAAACTTCTGTTCTTTACCACTCTACCTCATAGCTGCTCCTTTATGTCAACTAATCTGTGAAGAACAAAGACTAGAAATCCTTCAATGAGAACCTGGCCCAGTAATAACACTTACCTATGTCCCTGCCATCAATAATTGGGGATCATCTGCTCCGATTCTGGGCATGTGAAGTAAATGTTCTGCTTGGGAAATCAGACTTCCCAGCCCCTGTTGGATGTCTGGCCATCAGGTAAATGTAGATAAGTGAAGATCTGTGTGGTACAACAGCAGGCACATGTGGGCCGTCACACAGAGGCTGATGCTATTTTTGGACAGATAGTGAAAACAATAAAAAGGAGTTGATTTTGTGCTTCTATATAGTCTTCTATTGTTCCTGACTGCAATCTTTTCATTTTCAACATGAGCTATGTGTTAGACTCTGAAAGATAAGCTACATTCCTAATTCACAAGTGATTTTTCCAAAATCATTGAGCGCATTGGAATTTACCTCCAGTAAGTCTGTGGACCTTTTGAGTTTTCTAAAGCCATCTTATTTAGGAAAAAAGAAGAATATCAGCATGCCTTTATGTCGTATTTTTAGAATAGAATGGCTCAGTTTATAGTGTATTTTATCCAGTGGCTTATTTTGAGATTGCAATGAGATCACTGATCCTAGTTTTGGCTATTTCAGTTGAAAACCTTGTATTCTTATGAAAGATAAATAGAGTAAATAATGCTTCAAAGAGCACACAGATAACATGTACTTTGAAGAAAGAAGAAAAGATGTATCTAATTATTTATTTTCAGAATGGAACTACAGACTTCAAATACTTTACATATTACTATCTGAAGTGAAAGTAGCTCAGTCGTGTCTGACTCTGTGACCCCGTGGGAGGGGGGGCACGGGGCATAAATATCTGCATGTGATATTTCTACAAGTTGGTGCTAACTGGCTGAGAATAAGTGACAGGAAAGTGAGGGAGGAATGATTTAAGAAAAAAATAAGGAGCAATCATGATCATTTCTTAAGACGTGTAGCTTCAGGATCACAAGGAATACATAATTAGGAGCAGGATATCTCGACAAATTAAGTGTTGTGTTGCCGTCTTCACTTTTGTATTAGCTGAATCTGACATTCTAGTATATAAAACAATCTTGTAGAAAACTGAGGTTTTATATGACACTTAGGGAAGCATGTGTTTCTAGAGCTTCCAGAGCAAGAACATTCTAATGTCCTTGGGCTGCCATGACTATCCCTTAGGCCACTGTATGAACATCATACGCAGATGTTCGATAATTGCAGTCTTATCCTATTTTTAAGTTGTTCTATTGTCAAGACTTTAAAACTTAGGTACTTTATTGGATTAGCTCTCCAAGACTGACGCCTATACGATTTTAAGGATCAAATGATACAGGAAATTATAATAATCAACAGCAAGTGATTTTGCAACAATGCAAGAAATATACTGTAAAAAGACATCTGAAATTCTGTGAATTGAGGAGGAAAAAGTGGATTTGAAGAGGGAAGAGATATATATATATGTATGTACAGAGAGATATAAACAGAAACCTAACTTATATGAATATAAACATATACATACATATGTTTATACATATATGTTTAACATATATGTGTTTATATATACATATATATATAAACACACACATATATATATGTATATGTTTATATACATTTAACAACACAATGTGAGAGACCTGGGTACGATCCCTCGGTTGGGAAGATCCCCTGGAGAAGGGAACGGCTACCCACTCCAGTGTTCTGGCCTGGAGAATTCCATAGACTAAGTTCGTGGGGTTGCAAAGAGTCAGACACGACTGAGCAACTTTCATTTCACTTTCAAAAACACATATATAACAGAGAACATGTTTATTTGAATACATGTATTTATGTCTTGGTCTGAAAGGCAGATCATGTTAGTAAGTGATCAAGTGATCTTTCTCACCATTTACATCCTTTTGCAATGCTTTTGTTTAGTGCGTCTTCCAAGATGGCAGATGGAATATAGTATAGAAGAGACATTGCCTCCAGTTCCCTCATGTTTTGTAGAGTATTTTGCAGGACTATATGGAATAAATGCACGATGAAAGCATGTGCAAAATCACTTTGCATTTTGCACACAGCATTTGCAGTAGGGAAGGCTCAATGCCAATAACTTTTTTCAAATAATACTTTAAAAATGTTTTGACAACAATTAGAAAGAAAATGATTAAAGAAAAAATATTTACCCTGACGCTTATACCACTGTAATACTTTCACCGTTTCATTGTTTCAATGTAATTTTAAAGACATTCCTGGTCCAAATTCATTTCTATGTTTAAATAGTACCCCATGTTTCCATAGTCTTCTCAACTCTCATATGTTAATTGCTCAGAGATATTTTATTAAGTCAAAAGTGATTTACTTACTCAATCAATCCTCTTTTGCTAGCTTGTTTTCCTTCTTCCCTTCCCTGCACCTGGTCAGGTGCAAAAAGGAAAAACTTGTTGTTTATACCTTTTTTCTTCTTTTGAATACTTACTTTAGGATGGATGTATTGGAATTAATAATGGGGGCATCAGGAGGTCAACAATTTTAGCTTGATTTATTTCTTTCCATGTCTGCCTTCTATCCTTAATGTTCAAATGTATTTGTTCATATGTAGATTTTCTAGATTATTTTAGATCAAAGTATGCCATATGTTTAAATAGAAATATTAAAAGCAGGTCCCAGTAGCTGTTATTTCTAAATACAAACTGAGAGCAAATCCCATTGACTTAATTAGTATGTTTGGAGGTGAAGTCACTCAGTCGTGTCCGACTCTTTACGACCCGGTGGACTGTAACCTACTAGGCTTCTCTGTCCATGGGGTTCTCCAGGCAAGAATACTAGCGTGGTTTGCCATGCCCTCCTCCAGGGGATCTTCTCGACCCAGGGATCGAACCCAGGTCTCCCACATTGGAGGCAGACGCTTTAACCTCTGAGCCACCAGGGAAGCCCAATTAGTATGTTTAGAAGAGTGAATACATCAGATAAGCTAGAGCAATGCCCCCACGCTCCATACCATAGTCAAGAGTATGTTTTGGAAGTAAACAAACAAGTCTTCAAATCCAGATGTGTTTGCCTGTGTGGTTTTTTTTCCCTCTTCTTCACTGGGAGAAGAAAGGATAAAATGTATATTTCCTCTGGTTACCAATAGAATGAAATGAAATGAGGGGAAAAGTACTGTAGTCATTGCCTGACACAGAGCAGGGACTTAATAAATCTAAGAACTCTGTTCCTCAGCTAAATATGATGAAAAGCCACTTGGGGTCCATCAGATTCAGTATTAGTTGACTTCAGGGGCCATAAAACCCTTAGTTGTCCTTTGTTTTATGGACAAGTGTATTCTAATGAGAAGAACGACATTTCTGTGGTTGTCTCATCCTGTTACCAATTCCTGATTTACCTTTATAGCAGAGATGGGACAAAGTATACAGTTATGAACTAACGGGTGTGGGTGTACTTTTGATCATATTGGTTCTTTATAGTTCACCCTTATCCATGCTTTTGTGAACATGTGTGTATCTAAAATTCTATAAAACTATGTTCATTTTCTTGAGAAAGGGGAACATTATTTTATTGGTCAAAATAAAAGGAGAACTCCAAATATTTACAGTCCTCGTTTGACAAAAGCAACCAGAAATATTTTTTTCAGTTTGAATAGTATTCTGCATTGAGACTGAAGAATGCTAACTGGTAGACTATTTGAATGTAGAAGAGCACAGACTGACTTTAAAGTAAGGCCACAATTATGGTCCATGGGGTAGCAAAGAGTCTGACACAACTGAGAGTCTTTCACTTTCCTTTTTTGTATGATTTACTTATGAAAAGTGCACATCCATTTCTCTGTTACCTGTAGGCAGAGAGACAGGTCTATGCAGAAAGAGAAAAGCAGTAAAGACCAATGATATAAGGCATCAAACAAATGGAATCATTTGTATTTAGTCATAGTTTTTCATCACCTCAAATTAACTTAGCTCATTCCCATGGAATTCTCCAGGCAAGAATACTGGAGTGGATTGCCATTTCCTTCTCCAGGGGATCTTTCCGACCCAGGGATCGAACCTGGGTCTCCCGCATCAGAGGCAGACGCTTTAACCTCTGAGCCACCAGGGAAGCCCCATTAGGAGCTAGTCTCTCCTTAAGGAAACACTGGCATCCCTTCACTAGTCATTTTTCTGATGGTTTAAAGGAAAGACTAAACTTTACAACGTTATGGACAGTTCCAAGTTCCAGAGACCATTTATTCTTGTTTTGCATGAAAATAATTATTTTAAAAAGTTCAAATTTTTATTAAATTAATAGTGGGCTCCTAACACCCAGCTGCAATGACACCCCACTCCAGTACTCTTGCCTGGAAAATCCCATGGATGGAGGAGCCTGGCAAGTTGCAGTCCATGGGGTCACTAAGAGTCGGACACGACTGAGCAACTTCACTTTCACTTTTCACTTTCATGCATTGGAGAAGGAAATGGCAACCCACTCCAGTGTTCTTGCCTGAAGAATCCCAGGGACGGGGGAGCCTGGTGGGCTGCCGTCTATGGGGTCGCACAGAGTCGGACATGACTGAAGCGACGCAGCAGCAGCAGAGCAACACCCAGCTGCAGTTTGCTGATAGTCCCAAAGACAGCTGTTCTAAATATTCTATGCTGCCTTACCACTGCTTTGCATTTATACTTGTCTCATTTGTTCACCATCGCTTTTGTACTTCTTGCCATGTCACTGCACTGAGAATGTTTAAAAGGAGAGAAAAATCCCATAAACAGGTCCCATTATATAAGAGAATGGAAAGTGTAAACCACCAACCAAGCAGCAGCAACCCCAACATTCAGTCACACCAAGAGTCTCTGCTGTGAAACCCACAGACTTAACCAGAGGCTAAGAGGCCACCTGACCTGCCTTCTGAGAAATCTGTATGCAGGTCAGGAAGCAACAGCTAGAACTGCACATGGAACAGCAGACTGGTTCCAAATCGGAAAGGGAGTATGTCAAGGCTGTAAATTGTCATTCTGCTTATTTAACTTATATGCAGAGAATATCATGAGAAACGCTGGGCTAGAGGAAGCACAGCTGGAATCAAGATTGCTGAGAGAAATATCAGTAACCTCAGATATGCAGAAGACACCACCCTTATGGCAGAAAGTGAAGAGGAACTCAAAAGCCTCTTGATGAAAGTGAAAGAGGAGAGTGAATAAGTTGGTTTAAAGCTCAACATTCAGGAAACGAAGATCATGGCATCTGGTCTCATCTCTTCATGGGAAATAGATGGGGAAACTGTGACCGACTTTATTTCGGGGGGCTCGAAAACCACTGCAGATGTTTATCGCAGCCATGACTCTGGGAGTTGGTAATGGACAGGGAGGCCTGGCACACTGCAGCCCATGGGGTCGCAAAGAGTCGGACATGACTGAGAGGCTGAACTGAACTGAACTGAAGCTGTAAAATCTGTCCGTCATTGAGCTGTCCAGTCCTCTCCATTTTATGAGGTGAAGCTAGAGTTTAGGTGCATTGTTATACATTTTGTTCAGGCAAAGTATCCTTAACTTACACACAGCTGACTTTTCATTTGGACAACTGGGGAGCACCTGAAAAATTTCACAATCATAATAAAGAGAGCATTTGGAAAAATGCAAAGAAACAACATGTAGATGGATGTGAAATTCAAATTTTGTAGTTTTTCTTAACCCCAGAATTTTTTTAAAATTATTTTTTATTTTTAATTGAACATTCAAGAATCTCTGTTCACCCTAACTGTTTGAAAGTAAGAAAAGGATATTTACTTTTACCTTAATCTAAACAGAAATCTTGGAATTCTTAACACCTTTCAAGTCAATTTGTCTCTATAGATATGTCTAAAAGATTATCTATACAGGAGTTTAAAAGAATACCTTATGGGATTTGCAGTCAGTTGTTTGAGGATGTCTTTTAGCCCCTCTCTTTTGAAGCCTTTTGACTATCACTGTGATGAAAATAAGAAGAGCATATCGGAGAAGCCTAGAAAAAAATATGGAAACAATTCATGCATCAGCTCTAACTGAAAAATAGTTGTGCCGTATAAAGTAAACAAGTTTCAGTGAAAGCAATAAACCATTCAAATCCTTAACTTAAATTATATCCTCTCATCGTGGAGACTGTTCCTCTAGGTCCCACTTGAACCTGATCTCTCAGCCCCAGTCGCTCCGCCGTCACTGGCACCATTATGAATCAGAGTCACAGCACAATCTCTGAAGTCATAAAATGATCAGTTCTTCCCGGGGGCTCAGCGGGTAAAGAATCCGCCTGCACTGTGGGAGACCTGGGTTCGATCCCTGGGTTGAGAAGATCCCCTGGAGAAGGGAAAGGCTACCCACTCCAGTATTCTGGCCTGGAGAATTCCACGGACTCTATAGTGCATAGGGTCACAAAGAATTGGACACGACTGAGAGATTTTCACTTTCACCCACCCCTACCAGCCCACTCAAAATGAGAGGCACTGTTTATTTTTTAATATCATCCTGCTTGAAGTCTTAAAATAAATTAACAGTTCCACTCCTACACATTTTTTAAATTAATGTATTGATTTTAATTGGAGGCTAGTTACTTTACAATATTGTAGTGGTCTTTCCATACATTGACATGAATCTGCCACGAGTGTACATGTGTTCCCCATCCTGAACCACCTCCCACCTCCCTCCCCATCCCATCTCTCAGGGTCATCCCAGTGCACCAGCCCTGAGCACCCTGTCTCATGCATCAAACCTGAACTGGCGATCTATTTCACATATGGTAACATACATGTTTCAATGCTATTTCCTCAAATCATCCCACCCTCTCCCTCTCCCACAGAGTCCAGAAGTCTATTCTTTACATCCGTGTCTCTTGCTGTCTCTCATATAGGGTCATTGTTACCACCTTTCTAAATTGCATATATATACATTAATATACTGTATTGCTATTTTTCTTTCTGACTTACTTCACTCTGTATAATAGGCTCCAGCTTCATCCACCTCATTAGAACTGACTCAAATGCTTTCTTTTTAATAGCTGAGTAATATTCCATTGTGCAAATGTACCACAGCTTTCTTATCCATTCATCTGCTGATGGACATCTACAGATGGTTGCTTCCATGTCCTGGCTATCGTAAACAGTGCTGTGATGAACAATGGAGTACATGTGTGTCTTTCAGTTCTGGTTTGCTTGGTGTGTATGCCCAGTAGTGGGATTGCTGGGTCTTATGGGAGTTCTATTTCCAGTTTTTTAAGGAATCTCCACACTGTTCTCCATAGTGGCTGTACTAGTTTGCATTCCCACCAACAGTGTCAGAGGGTTCCCTTTTCTCTGCACCCTCTCCAGCGTTTATTGTTTGTAGACTTTTTAATAGCAGCCATTCTGACTGGAATGAGATGATACCTCATTGTGGTTTCAATTTGCATTTGTCTGATAATGAGTGATGTTGAGCATCTTTTCATGAATGCTCTTTGGAGAAATGTTTGTTTAGTTTTTTGGCCCATTTTTTTATTGGGTCATTTATTTTTCTGGTATTGAGCTGCATGAGCTGCTTGTATATTTTAGAGATTAATTCTTTATCAGTTGCTTCGTTTGCTATTATTTTCTCCCATGCTGAAGGCTTTTGACCCACACATTTTTTAACTCCTTTGTTGCATACCGTGATATCTAGCCAGCTCCCAGACCATACTTCAGGAGTCTACATTATTTTAGAGCACTTAGCATTATTTTAGTACTTAGCATTATTTTAGAGCACTACATTATTTAGAGCCGACTAAAGTACTCTTTAGTTTGTAAAATTACTAATTTATCATGTCATGTTAATGAACTGTCCCAAAGCAGCTTTCCAAAGAGGAAAATATGCTTCCAGAGAGTGGATGATGCCCTGAACAGAATCTATTTAATATTCACTCACTGAAGAATCTGAAAACATTAATCAGCCACATGATGATCTGGGTTTTTATATTTTAAACCTCAAAGCATCTGGGAAGTAGCCACTATTTTAATCATTTCTCAAGAGGCAGCCTGCTCTTGTGAAAAATGCAAGAACCGGAGAAAGAAAACAGGGTTTAAGCTGTAGCCAACACCAATTGATTGGTAATGGCTTCCTGAAATGCTGGGTAGAAAGGGATTCTGGGATGCCATGGACGCAAGGATAAAAAGAGCATTGAAATTGATGAGCTACGTCTGCCGTGCACTCAGGAAGTGGCCATAGCAGTCCCTGTGGCACAGATAAGCAGTCCCTGCGTGGAATGCGGTGATAAAAAGCCCTAGCTTTCAAACCACGGTGCCCTCATTCCAGAGTGCTAGAACTTGTGCTACTTACTAAATTTTCGGTTTTAGTTTTGTCAGTCTTGAAAATAAAATTGACAAATTATAAAAGCAAAATTGAGTTAATTTGAGAATGACAGAGCAATTGCAATCCAGGACAAGCAAGCTATGGAAAACCATAGGCAAACCCTGCAAAAGAAAGGTCAAATATATTAGGTGTCAGGAGGAAGTTTAGGAGAAATACTGTGAAGAAAAGTTTTTGGAAAATAAATATTCAATGATGTGGCAGTTTCTCATTGGCTTGTAAGGGTTCATTCGAACATTATGGCTAGGATAGGGAGAGATCCTATTTTCCCCATTTTCTTTTTTTTTCTTAAAACAGGAGATATAATTTCCAGGAGAAAAAATGTCCTCCCTTGTTGGAATAATTCTTATCTTATTTCTTCCTGCTGGTGAAGTTGGCTGCAAAGAGTTACCTGCTGAGAGCTTCCCTTTCAGGGTTCCTGGACTCCATTTTCAGTTTCCTTGTCAGTAAGAAAGGGAAAGCTAATTTTACTCTGCAAAGCAGAGAAGAAGTGTGTAAAGAGCTTCAGCTTATTTTTAAAGAAGTGTTTATTGATGATTTGAGTTTTATTTTGAGGAGGTTCTTGAAACACAAAGAAAAGCTTTTAGTCCATCACTCTTGATATGGAACAAAGTTCTTTTTAATAATTAGGTACACACGCACAATTAAATTATTATCACTTTAAAATATTTTAAGCACACAAAATCTGCCTAAAACTCTGCAGATAAACATATTTCATTATAATGTCCCTATTATTTCAATGGGCTTCCCTGGTGGCTCAGAGGTTAAAGCATCTGCCTCTAATACAGGAGACAATTAGACCAATAATTTAATTTAGCTGCCATTTGATTTATAAAGTGTGGAAAGCTTTTAAGATCATTTGATTAAACATGAATGCATCCTTTTTACTAATATTTGTTACTATATGTAATACCATAAATATACTGCTAAATGTGTGCTTAGAATATTATAAAATGAAATAACAATGAACATTTTCGGACATAAACATTATTCTGCATTATGATGAGTAGTAATTTATGATTGTTCTCATTTAAATATTTTCATTATTTTGAGATACAGTCTCAGCAGTGTTCAGAATTAAAAATCAATTCTTCACTTCAGATTTTAAAATGACCAAATTAATTCTTTAGCTGATATAATTTTGCTGACATAGGTGACCAAGGCATTAGAACTACTGCAATCCAGTGGGTTCCTCGTTTAATTACTTTAACGTTCCTAATTTTGTTTCTAAAAGTTTGAGCCTGATATTTGTATTAAGCCAAAGGATATCTGTGTCCAGTTTTCTGGGTCTATGTTCTGAGAACACTTTGCTAAAAAAAATTTATCTCAAGTATTTATAAATCTGATTTGTTCATTCATTGTGGTGGCAGCACCTAGTAAATTTGAGAAGAGAAAATGTTATTAATGTGGCAGAGAAAAGACTATTTAAACTGAAAATGAGCACAATCCTTCAGTTGTAGTAGACAAGTAAAACTTTCCGAGAAAAAACTGTAGCTCCTGGGTGCTGGTGCAAGAAGATAAGGTGATATAAACTAGTACTGTAATTCATTACCTGCATTGTCTACGCAGGTAATGAACAACCAGTTGGAACAACCAGTTGGAAAGTGAAAATCATGGTCAGTTGGAACAACCAGTTGGAAAGTGAAAATCATGGTCAGTCAACCAGTTGTTTTGTCTACATTATAGAGATAAGAAAATGGTGGGTTGAAGGTTGTTTTTCCATTGCTCAATTAATTCAAATTTCAAATATATTCATAGATATCTTGTTCCATGGGGCACAGAATCAGAAAAACCGCTATAGCAGTTTCAGAAGGGCAATCTCATTAAAGTCCACTAACTATGTTGTTGTTATGGTTAATTGATTTAGCAACAAGCAGATTATCTTAAGTCTCAGGAGAAATATTTTTACAACTAAACAAGAAAGATTTCCTATGAAAGATAGATCCTTACCTTGAAGTTATCAATTTTTTAAAACCTTTTATTTTATATTGGAATGTAGCTGGCTAAAAATGTGATAGTTTCAGGTAAACAGCCACGAAACTCAGCCATATATATGAATGCATCCATTTTCCACTAAACTCCCTTATGATCAAAGCTGCCTCATAACACTGAACAGAATTCCCTGTGCTAACCAGTAGGACCTTGTCGGTTGTGTACATGTTAATCACAAACTCCCTAAGTATTTCTCCCCCATCTTCATTTGACACCAGGGACAACCTTAAGTTTGTCCTTTAAGTCTGTGAGTCTGTTTCTGTTTTATAAATGAGTTCATTTGATTTTTAGATTCTGCATATAAGAGATGATATATAAGGGATACCATATGATATTTGTCCTTCTCTGACTTAATTCATTCAGCATGACAATGTCAAGGTCCATTCATACTGCTGCAAAAGGCTTTATTTCATTTTGTAATGGCTGAGTAATATTCCATTATATATATGTACCAATCTTCTTTGTCTATTCTGTTGATGGGATACTTAGGTTACTTCCATGCCTCGGCTATTGTAAACAGTGCTGTGGTGGACATTAGGGCGCATGCATCCTTTCAGACCACTTTTTTTGGGTATATGTCCAAGAATGGGATTACAGTGGCATATGGCAGCTCTACTTTAAGTTTTTAAAGAATCTCTATACTGTTCCATAGGGACTGAATCAGTTTACACGTCCACCAACAATGTAGGACAGTCTCTTCTTCTCCACATCATATCTAGTATTTATTGTCTGTGAATTTTTTGATGACAGATATTTTGACTGGTGTGAGATATCTGATTGTAGTTTTGATTTCTCTAGTAATTAGTGATGTTGAGCATCTTTTCGTGAGCCATTTGGCCATCTGTATCGTTTCTTTGGAGAAATGTCTATTTAGGTCTTAGGTCCATCTTTTATTGGGTTGTTTGTTTTGATGATATTAAGCCTCATGTGCTGTTTGTAAGCTACTGAGATCAGTCTTTGTCAGTCAGATAATTTGCAAATATTTTCTCCCAAACTGTTGGTTATTTTTCACTTTGGATTTAAAAGCTATTGAGTATAAGAGGAGCCAAGTTCCCCTTCATGGATCATAGAACTGTTATGTCAAAGGGGCTTGCATAACTCAATGAAGCTATGAGCCATACCATGCAGGGCCACCCAAGATGGACGAGCCATACGGAAGTGTTCTGGAAAAACATGGTCTAGTGGAGGAAGAAATGACAAACCACTCCAGTATTCTTGCTGCAAGAACCCCATGAACAGTATGAAAAGGCAAAAAGATATGCACTAGAAGATGAGCTCCCCAAGTTGGAAGGTGTCCAATATGTTACTGAGAAGGAGTGGAGGGCTCCTGAAAGACTAACAGCCCCAGAAGGAAGGAAGCAGCTGGGCCAAAGCAGAAATGACACTCGGCTGTGGATGTGTCTGGTGGTGAAAGCAGAATTGGATGCTGTCAAGAACAGTACTGCATAAGAACCTGGAATGGTAGGTCCGCGAATCAAGGTAAATTAGATGTGGTCAAACAGGAGATGGCAAGAGTGAACATTGACATCTTCGGAATCAATGAATTAAAATGAATGGGAATGGGCAAATTTAAGGCATATGACCATTATATATACTACTGCGGGCAGGAATACATTGAAGGAACGGAGTAGCCCTCCGAGCCAACGGGAGAGTCTGAAGTGCAGTGCTTGTGTGCGACCTCAAAAAGTCAGAATGATTTCAATTTGTTTCCAAGGAAGACAATTCAACAGCACAGTAATCCAAGTCTATGCCTTAAACACTTATGCTGAAGAAGCTGAAGTTGAGCGGTTCTATGAAGTCCTATAACCCTTCCTAGAACTAACATCATTTGAAAAAAAAAAAAAAAAGATCTTTTTCATCAAAGGGGGTTGGAATGCAAAAGTAGCAAGTCAAGAAATACCTAAAGTGACAGGCAGGATTGGCCTTGGAATACAGAATGAAGCAGGGCAAGGCTAACAGTTTTGTCAAGAAAACATACTGGTCATAGCAAATACCCTCTTTCAACAACACAGGAGATGACTCTGCACATCGCCAGATAATCAGTACCAAAATTAGAATGATTATATTTACTGCAGCCTATGATGGTCAGCGAAAACCAGACCTGGAGCTGACTGTGGCTCAGATCATGAGCTCCTTATTGCAAAATTTAGGTTTAACTCGAAAAAAGTAGAGAAAACCAGTAGGCCATTCAGGTATTGCCTAAATCAATCCTGTTATAATTACACAATGTTGGTGATGAATAGATTCACAGGATTAGATCTGGCAGACAGAATGCCTGAAGAACTATGGACAGAGGTTCATGACATTGTACAAGAGGCAGTGACTGAAATCATTGCAAACGAAAAGAAATGCAAGAAGATAAAGTGGTTGACTGAGGAGGTCTTACAAATAGCTGAGAAAAGAAGAGAAGTGAAAGGCAAAGGAGAAAAGGAAAGATACACCCAACTGAGTTCCAGAGAAAAGCAGAGTTTCAGAGAAAAGCAAGGAGAGATAAGAAAGACTTTTTACGTTAACAGTGCAAAGTAATAGGAGAAAGCAATAGAATGGGAAAGGCTAGAGAACTCTTCAAGAAAATTGGAGATATCAAGGGAATATTTCATGCAAGGATGGACACAATAAAGACAGAAATGGCAAGGATCTGACAGAAGCAAAAGAGATTAAGATGAGGAGGCAAAAATACACAGAAGAACTATGCAAAAAAGGCCTTAACGACTCAGATTGCCAAGATGATGTGGTCACTCACCTAGAGCCAAACATTGTGGAGTATGAAGTCAAGTGGGCATTAGGGAGCATTACTACATAGATAGTGAAGGCAATAGAATTCCAGCTGTGCTAATTGCAATCTTAAAAGATGATGCTATTAAAGTGTTGGAATCAATATGTCAGCAAATTTGTTAAACTCCACAGTGGCTATAAAACTGAAAAAGGTCAGTTTTCATTCCAATCCCCCCCAAAAAAGGCAGTGTTGAAAGAATTTCAAACTACCAGACAATTGTGCTCATTTCCCACGCTAGTAAGGTTATGCTCAAAATTCTTCAAGCTAGGCTTCAGAAGTACTTGAATTGAGAATTGCAGGTTTACAAACGGTTTAGAAAAGGCAGAGGAACCAGAGATCAAATTGCCAACATTCAGTGGATCATAGGGAATGTAAGAGAATTCCAGAAAAACATCTACTTCTGCTTCATTGATTATGCTAAAGCCTTTGACTTTGTGGATCACAGCAAACTGGAAAATTCTAAAGAGATGGGAACTCCACCACCTTACCTGTCTCCTGAGAAAGCTGCATGTAGGTCAAGAATCAACAGTTACAACTAGACATGAACCAACTAACTGGTCAAAACTGAAAGGAGTACAGTAGAGCTGTATATTGTCACCCTGCTTATTTAACTTATATCCATAGTATGTCATGCAAAATGCTGGGTGGGATGAGTTACAATATGGAATAAAAATTGCCAGGAGAGACATCAGCAATCTCAAATATGCAGATGATACAAGTCTAATGGCAGAAAGTGAATAAAAACTAGCAGGATTGGCCTTGGAATACAGAATGAAGCAGGGCAAGGCTAACAGTTTTGTCAAGAAAACATACTGGTCATAGCAAATACCCTCTTTCAACAACACAGGAGATGACTCTGCACATCGCCAGATAATCAGTACCAAAATTAGAATGATTATATTTACTGCAGCCTATGATGGTCAGCGAAAACCAGACCTGGAGCTGACTGTGGCTCAGATCATGAGCTCCTTATTGCAAAATTTAGGTTTAACTCGAAAAAAGTAGAGAAAACCAGTAGGCCATTCAGGTATTGCCTAAATCAATCCTGTTATAATTACACAATGTTGGTGATGAATAGATTCACAGGATTAGATCTGGCAGACAGAATGCCTGAAGAACTATGGACAGAGGTTCATGACATTGTACAAGAGGCAGTGACTGAAATCATTGCAAACGAAAAGAAATGCAAGAAGATAAAGTGGTTGACTGAGGAGGTCTTACAAATAGCTGAGAAAAGAAGAGAAGTGAAAGGCAAAGGAGAAAAGGAAAGATACACCCAACTGAGTTCCAGAGAAAAGCAGAGTTTCAGAGAAAAGCAAGGAGAGATAAGAAAGACTTTTTACGTTAACAGTGCAAAGTAATAGGAGAAAGCAATAGAATGGGAAAGGCTAGAGAACTCTTCAAGAAAATTGGAGATATCAAGGGAATATTTCATGCAAGGATGGACACAATAAAGACAGAAATGGCAAGGATCTGACAGAAGCAAAAGAGATTAAGATGAGGAGGCAAAAATACACAGAAGAACTATGCAAAAAAGGCCTTAACGACTCAGATTGCCAAGATGATGTGGTCACTCACCTAGAGCCAAACATTGTGGAGTATGAAGTCAAGTGGGCATTAGGGAGCATTACTACATAGATAGTGAAGGCAATAGAATTCCAGCTGTGCTAATTGCAATCTTAAAAGATGATGCTATTAAAGTGTTGGAATCAATATGTCAGCAAATTTGTTAAACTCCACAGTGGCTATAAAACTGAAAAAGGTCAGTTTTCATTCCAATCCCCCCCAAAAAAGGCAGTGTTGAAAGAATTTCAAACTACCAGACAATTGTGCTCATTTCCCACGCTAGTAAGGTTATGCTCAAAATTCTTCAAGCTAGGCTTCAGAAGTACTTGAATTGAGAATTGCAGGTTTACAAACGGTTTAGAAAAGGCAGAGGAACCAGAGATCAAATTGCCAACATTCAGTGGATCATAGGGAATGTAAGAGAATTCCAGAAAAACATCTACTTCTGCTTCATTGATTATGCTAAAGCCTTTGACTTTGTGGATCACAGCAAACTGGAAAATTCTAAAGAGATGGGAACTCCACCACCTTACCTGTCTCCTGAGAAAGCTGCATGTAGGTCAAGAATCAACAGTTACAACTAGACATGAACCAACTAACTGGTCAAAACTGAAAGGAGTACAGTAGAGCTGTATATTGTCACCCTGCTTATTTAACTTATATCCATAGTATGTCATGCAAAATGCTGGGTGGGATGAGTTACAATATGGAATAAAAATTGCCAGGAGAGACATCAGCAATCTCAAATATGCAGATGATACAAGTCTAATGGCAGAAAGTGAATAAAAACTAAAGAACCTCTTGATGAGGGTGAAAGAGCAGAGTGAAAAAGTGTGCTTAAAATTCAGCATTATTAAAACTAGCATCATGGCATCTGGTCCCATCACTTCATGGCAAGTGCAAGGGGAATATTTGAAGCAGTGACAGATTTTATTTTCCTGGGCTCCAAAATCATTGCATTCAATGGCTGCAGCCATGAAATTTCCTATAGGAAATCAATCCTGAATACTCTTTGGAAAGACTGATGCTGAAGCTGATGCTCCAATGCTTTGGCTACCTGATGTGAGGACTGACTCACTGGGAAAGACCTTGATGCTAGGAAAAATTGAAAGCAAAAGGAAAATGGGGTCGCAGAGGACGAAATGGTTAAATAGCTTCATGGACTCAATGGGCATGAATTTGAAGAAACTCCAGGAGACAGTGAAGGACAGAGGAATGTGGCATACTGCAGTCCATGGGGCCACCAAATGTAGGACATGACTTAGTGAGTGAATAACCACACCAACAAAGATCCAATGTGTTTATTTTTGTTTTTATTTCCATTATTCTGAGAGATGAATCAAAAAAATATAGAGCTGCAATCTGTGCAGAGAGTCCTGTCTATGGTTTCCTCTAGGAGTTTTATTTTTTGGGTCTTACATTTAGGTCTTCAGTCCATTTTGATCTTATATTTTTGTGTGGTTAGACAATGATTTAATTTCATTTTTCACATGCAGTTATCCAGGTTTCCTAGCACCATTTTTGAAGAGGTCATCTTTCCAATATTGTGCATTCTTGTCTCCTTTGTCATAGATTAATTGACCTTAGGTACATGCTTTTATTTCTGGGTTTTCTTTCCTGCTCCATTGATCTTTTTATTTTTGTTCCAGTACAGTACTGTTTTCATGACTGTATCTTTGTAGTATAGTCTGAAGTCTGGAAGCCTGATTCCTCCATCTCGTTTTCTTTCTCAAGTTTGCTTTGGCTATCTTGGGTCTTTTGTGTCTTTGCATAAATTTTAAGATTTTTATTCCAGCTCTGTGAAGAAAGCCATTGGTAATTTGATAGGAATTGTATTGAATCTGTTGATTACCTCCGATAATATAGTCATTTTGATAATACTGATTTTTCCAGTCCCTGAACATGGTCTATCTTTCTGTTTGTGTCTTCTTCTATTTCTTTTATCAGTGTCTTGTAGTCTTCAGAGTCCAGGTCTTTTGTCTCCCAGCATGTGTGTGTACTTAGTCACTTCAATCGTATCAGTCTCTTTGTGACCCTATGTACTGTAGCCTGCCAGGCTCTTCAGTCCATGGGATTCTTTAGACAAGAATACTGGAGTGGGTAGCCACGTACCCCTCCAGGGGCTCTTCCCAACCCAGGGACTGAACCCACATCATTTGCACTGCAGACAGATTCATTGCCTACTGAGCCACCAGGGAAACCCTTTATCTCTCTAGGTAGGTTTATTCCTAGATATTCCATTCTTTACGATGCCATGGCAAATGGAATTGTTTCTTGAATTTCTCTTTCTGCTCTTCCATTATTAGTGCATACAAATGCAAGAGATTTCTGTGAATTAACTTTGTAACCTGCAGCTTTACTAAATTCATTTATGAGCTCCGATAGTTTTCTGATAGTGTCTAGGGATCTTCAATGTATAGTATCAGGTCATCTTCAAAAGGTGAGAGCTTTACTTCTTCTTTTCCAATTTTGATTCCTTTTATTTCTGTTCATTCTGTGATTGCTATGGCTAGAAGTTCCAAAACTATGTTGAATAACAGTGGTGAGAATGGACATCCTTGTCTTGTTCCTGACCTAGAGGAAATGCTTTCACCTTTTCATAATTGGGTATGATGTTAGCTCTAGGTTTGTCATGGATGGTCTTTATTGTGTTGAGATATGTTCCCTCTATAACCACTTTCAGTAGAGTTCTTATCATAAATGGGTGTTTGATTTTGTCAAAAGATTTTTCTGCATCTACTGACATGATCATATGGTTCTTATTTTTCAACTTATTGATATGGTGTATCACATCGATTAATTTGTAGATACTGAAAAGCCCTTGTATTCCCTGGGATATATTCCACTTGATCATGGTGTATGATCTTTTTCTTGAGGAGTTTTGCATCTATGTTCATCAGCAATTTTGGCCTATTATCTTCTATTTTTTCATATTTTTTTCTGGTTTTTGTAGCAAAGTAATGATGGCCTCATAGAATGAGTTTGGATGTTTTCCTCCCTTTGTAATTTTTTGGAATGGTTTCAGAAGGATAGGTGTTAACTTTTCTCTAAATATTTGGTAGAATTCTCCTGTGAAGCCATCAGGTTCTGGAGTTTTTAATCACTTTCAGTATTTGTGATTGGTTTGCTCTTATTTTCTATTTCTTCATTGTTCTGTCTTTGGAGACCTTACCCTTGTAAGAATTTGTCCATTTCTTTCACATTTTCCATTTTATGTGTACAGAGTTGTTCATACTAGTCTTTTACAGTCCTTTGTATTTCTGCAGTGTCAGTTGTAACTTCTTTTTAATTTCTAATTTTATTGATATTTACATCTCCTTTTTATTTCTTGATAAGTCTGGCTAAAGACTTATCAATTTTGTTTATGTTGTCAAAGAATCAGCTTTTAGCTTCAGTGATCCTTGCATGCGTTTTCTTTTCTCTATTTCATTTACTTCAGCTATGATCTCTATGGTTTCTTTCCTTCTAGTAACTTTAGGGTTTGTTTGTTCTTCTTGTCTTATTTTGGGGGAAGCTTAGACTGTTTATTTGAGATATATCTTGTTTCTTGAGGTAAGATTTTATGCTATAAACATCCCTGCTAGAACTGCTTTTGCTACAACCCAAAGGTTTGGGACCTTTGTGCCTTTATTTTCCTTCATCTTTAGGTATTTTTCCATTTCTTCAATGGTCCATTGATTGCTTTGTAGTATACTGTTTAGTCTCCAGGCGTCTGTGTTTTTCTTATTTTTTTTTTCTTGCAATTTATTTCTAATCTCATAATGTCATGATCAGGAAAGATGCTTGATAAGATTTGAATTATCTTAAATTTACCAAGGCTTACCTTATGGCCCAGCATGTTGTCAATCCTGGATAATAGTCTGTGTGCACTTGAGAAGAATGTGTATTCTACTGTTTTGAAAGGAATGCTCTATAAAAATCAGCTGAGTCCATCTGGTCTAATATTTCCTTTAAGGTCTGTACTTTCTTATTGATTTTCTTTATCGATGATTTGTCTGTGGACAAAGCTGAGGTGTTAAAGTCCCCCACTATTATGGTGTTACCGTCAATTTCCCTTTTTTTGATTTTTAGTCTATACCTTACATATTGAGGGGCTCCTGTGTTGCATCTATATGTATTTACAATTGTTATATCTTTTTTGGGGGGGATTGATTCCTTGATTATTGTGTTGTGTCCTTCTTTGTCTTTTATAAGAGTCTTTGTTTTAAAGTCTACATTTTCTGGTATGAGTATTACTACTCCAGCTTTCTTTTGATTTCTATTTGCATGGAGTACCTTCTCCCATCCCCTTTCTTTCAGTCTTCATGTATCCTTAGGTCTGAGGTAGGTCTCTCGTTTACAGAACAAGAATCAGGGTTTGTTTGTTTTGTATCCATCCAGCCAGTCCAAGCCTTTTGGTTGGTGCATTTAATCCATTTACATTTAAGGTAATTATTGATACACAGGATCCTCTTTTCTTAATTGTTTTGGGTTTATTTTTTGTAGGTCTTTTTCTTCTCTTGTGGTTCCTGCCTAAAGAAGTTTCTTTTGCATTTGTTGTAAAACTGGCTTGATAGTGCTGAATTCTAATTTTGTTTCTCTGTGAAACTTTGATTTCTCTGTCAAATTTTAATGGGCTCTTTCCTAGATAGAGTATTCTTGGTTGTAGCTTCTTCCCTTTCATCACCCTAAATATATCATGCCACTCCCATCTGGCTTGCAGAGTTTCTCTTAAGAAATCAGCTGTCAACTTTATGGGAATTTCCTTTTATGTTATTTGCTGCTTGTCTCTTGTTGCTTTTAATATTTTATCTTTGTCTCTAATTTTTGTCAATTTGATTACTGTGTGTCTTGTTTGTTCCTCCTTGGGTTTATCATGCCTGGGACTCTCTGTGCTTCTTGGAGTTGGTCCACTATTTTCTTTCCCATGTTAGAGAACTTTCTAGATATTATCTCTTCAAATATTTTCTTAGGTCCTTTCTCTCTCTTCTTCTTCTGGGACCCCTATAATGTGAATGTTGGTATGTTTAATATTGTTGTTGAGGTCTCATAGGCTGCCTTCATTTCTGTTCAAATTTTTATTCTATATTCTGTTCTTTGGCAGTGATTTCCACCATTCTGTCTTCTAGGTCACTTATCCATTCTTCTGTCTCAGTTATTCTGCTATTGATATCTTCTAGTATATTCCTCATCTCTGTTTCTTTGTTCTTTAGTTCTTCTAGGTATTTGGTAAACATTTTTGCATGGCTTTTGGTAAACATTTTTGCATCCTTTTCCCGAGATCCTGGATCACCTTCACTATCATTATTCTGAATTCTTTTTCTTGAAGTTTGCCTATCTCCACTTTATTTAGCTGTTTTTCTAGAGTCTTAACTTGTCCTTTCATCTGGGACATAATCCTCTGCCTTTTAGTTTTGATTTTCTATGATTAAGGATTTTGTTTTGGAGGTTATAGGATTGTAGTTCTTCTTGCTTCTTCTGTCTGCCCTCTGGTGGATGAGGCTATCTAAGAGGCTTGTGCAAGCCTCCTGATAGCAAGGACTGCTGCTGCTGCTGCTAAGTCGCTTCAGTCGTGTCCGACTCTGTGCAACCCCATAGACGGCAGCCCACCAGGCTCCGCTGTCCCTGGGATTCTCCAGGCAAGAACATTGGAGTGGGTTGCCATTTCCTTCTCCAATGCATGAAAGTGAAAACTGAAAGTGAAGTCACTGAGTTGTGTCCAACTCTCAGCGACCCCATGGACTGCAGCCCACCAGGCTCCTCTGTCCATGGGATTTTCCAAGCAAGAGTACTGGAGTGGGGTGCCATTGCCTTGGGAAAAACTGGATCTTGCTCTGGTGGGCAGAGTTGTGCTCAGTAGAACATCGATTCACTTGTCTGCAGCTCGGTGGGGGTGTGCTCCCTCCCTGTTAGTTTTTTGGCATGAGGTGCCCCAGTCCTGGAGTCTACAGACTGCATGGTAGGGTTAATGGCATTGTTCAGGGGCTCTTGACAATGGGTACATCCTTGATCTTTTGTTGACAGTGCCCTTTTCCCTGTGGTGAGCCACTTCTGGCCCATACCTCTACAGGGGACCCTCCAGCACTGGCAGGCAAGTCTCGTTCATTCTCCTGTGTGGATCCTATTCCTTTCCCCTGGGTCCTGGTGCACATGAAATTTTATCTGTGCCCTCCAAGAGTGAAGTCTGTTTTCCCCAGTCCTGTGGAAGTTCTTTGATCAAATCTTGCTGACTTTCCAAGTCCGATTCCCTGGAGATTCCTCATCCTTTTGCCAGATCCCCTAGCTGGGAAGTCGAACTTGGGGTTCAGAACCTTCACAACAGTGGGAGAATTTCTTTGGTATTATTGTTCTCCAGTTTGTGGGTCACCCACCCTTTACTGAGATTGTGCCCCTACCATCTCATTGTAGCTGCTCCTTTGTCTTTAGATGGGGGTATCTTTTTTTGGTGGGTTCCAGTGTCCTTCTGTCAATTATTGTTCAACTGCTAGTTGCAATTTCAGTGCTGTTTCAGGAGAAGGAGAACCCATGTCCTTCTACTCCACTATCTTGAACCAATTTCCTTAAAGTGATGTTCCAGACTTGATATAAACTTGAGTCTCCAAGTTCCAGTCAATCAATAATAAAATCAGCCTCTTTCATCTTGTTTTTGTCTTGGTTACATTTTCTGTGTTCATTTCAGTCATCCCTTATTCTTTCATGAGGTCAGAGAAGACTCAGGCAAAATTTTAAACTGTGCAGATTTTCTGCAGTCACATCTCAAGGAAATTCTTCTTCAATGCCAGTCTTGAGAGACACAAGAAAAACAACCACCCCGATCTCAAGTTTACCAATTTTTAAAGCAAGTAATTCTTCTTTCCACGTGGCATAGAATTAAAATATGGAAGGCAAATTAGAAGATATAAACTGAGTTCATAAATAAAACAGAATTTCTGTTCAACTGAGCTCATTAAAAAGGAGAAAATTCTATACTTTCAAATAATCTCTTCCATTACTTACTCCCTCTTTCAAATCCAGTGACTTTTCATTTCTTGCTACCCTCACTTAACTGACTTATTAAGAAGAATACTTTCTTGTTCAGTTCAGTTCAGTTCAGTTGCTCAGTCGTGTCCGACTCTTTGCGACCCCATGAATCGCAGCACACCAGGCCTCCCTGTTCAACACCATCTCTTGAAGTTCACTCAGACTCACGTCCGTCGAGTCTGTGATGCCATCCAGCCATCTCATTCTTGGTCATCCCCTTCTCCTCCTGCCCCCAATCGCTCCCAGCATCAGAGTCTTTTCCAATGAGTCAACTCTTCGCATGAGGTGGCCAAAGTACTGGAGTTTCAGCTTTAGCATCATTCCTTCCAAGGAAATCCCAGGGTTGATCTCCTTCAGAATGGACTGGTCGGATCTCCTTGCAGTCCAAGGGACTCTCAAGAGTCTTCTCCAACACCACAGTTCAAAAGCATCAATTCTTTGGCGCTCAGCCTTCTTCACAGTCCAACTCTCACATCCATACACGACCACAGGAAAAACCATAGCCTTGACTAGACGGACCTTAGTCAGCAAAGTAATGTCTCTGCTTTTGAAAATGCTATCTATGTTGGACATAACTTTTCTTCCAAGGAGTAAGCGTCTTCTAATTTCATGGCTGCAGTCACCATCTGCAGTGATTTGGGAGCCCCAAAAATATAAAGTCTGACAATGTTTCCACTGTTTCCCAGAAGATCTTTTTTGTACAGTTCTTCCATGTATTCTTGCCACCTCTTCTTAATATCTTCTGCTTCTGTTAGGTCCATACCATTTCTGTCCTTTATCGAGCCCATCCTTGCATGAAATGTTCCCTTGGTATCTCTAATTTTCTTGAAGAGATCTCTAGTCTTTCCCATTCTGTTATTTTCCTCTATTTCTTTTCATTGATCACTGAAGAAGGCTTTCTTATCTCTTTTGCTATTCTTTGGAACTCTGCATTCAGGTGCTTATATCTTTCCTTTTCTCCTTTGCTTTTCGCCTCTCTTCTTTTCACAGGTATTTGTACTTTCTTGTAGAACCCCTTAAATTTGGAGATACCAGAAAGGACCACTTGCAAGGCTTAAAAATTCTGACTAGATTTGTGTTTTTTCTTGAATGATCATGAAAACTTTGCATTCTGTAAAAACTCATATTTGTCCAAAAGAAATGATTTTCTGGGGGACTGGAGGAGGGAACCAAAGGCATCTGTGAAAGAGATTCTTATTTTTCCATACAAATTAAATTCTTCTCCTCCATAATGGCAGAAGTGAGTCTGTAACTTCCTAGTCAAAAACTATATTTCTCAGAATGCCGTGTCGGTAGTCTTGGCTTTGTTATTAGATTTTGGCCAATGATGTCTGCAAGAGTAAACAAAAATGCCTTCTCAGTTAAGATCTTAAAGGTATACATCTTCCCTTTTTTTCTCTTTCCCTCATGCTATTTCCTGAGATGCAGGTATAGTGTTGAGCCAGCTTATACCATGTGGGCAAGGATGATCCTCTAGGAAAGATGAAACAGCAATCTGAAAAGATCCTATGTCTCTGGGTGCTCTTGTAAAGTAGATCTTCTTAGTAGCTAAGGACAGCCTGTATCCAGATTGCTACCAAGAAAGAAATAAAATTCTGTCTTATGTAAGTATTTATGAGTCTCTGTTAAACAGCTTTGTTGAACAGCTGAAATATATTCTAGCTACCACAAAATTTGGCACCTGAGTGATGTCTTGACATATCACATCTTGAAATATGTAATATTTATTGGTTAAGTTGTCAGGAAATGGGCAGCAAAGACACAATATTCCTGGCTGAAAAGTTGGAATGCTATTAAAAAGTGCTTGATAAAATTGTTGCTTATGATATCTTGAAAGTCAGATCATATTCTGACTAGTACAATAACTCTAGAAAAATATAGTTTTTTAAAAAGTCTTGAATGCCAATATACATTTGTGTGTAGTGATACTTTTAACAAATTTTGCAAAGGGAAAATGATTTCAGGATATTGCTAATCGTCTTATAATGAGAGTTTTGAATATATAGTGAGAATAAGGGGAAATTTACTTGGTTGAATTCCGCAATCCAATTTGGCTGAAGGGCTGGTAACTAAGAGCCTTGAAAGTTAAAACAAAATACAGAAATACAAAAACTGCTTTTGTACCTTAAACTGAAACATTGGTATGAGATGGCTCTGAAGATAGCAAGAGATATACGCCCAAGAACTGCTCAAACACTCCCAGTTTAAGATTTTGAGGCCAGAGCTATCTTAATGGCAGAAACCATATTAAAAGGGCTTATCTTTCTCACCTAAACTTACTTTCTAGATTGCTTTAAGATAGTATCTGTGTGTTATTAAAGAGGGATGAGAAGAAGACAGACTAGTAAATAAAAACAATAAAGTCTTTGGTTTAAAAAAAAACAATATCTTTGGTAATTAGAAGTAAATATACTATTATAGGGAGAAGGCAATGGCACCCCACTCCAGTACTCTTGCCTGGAAAATCCCGTGGACAGAGGACCCTGGTAGGCTGCAGTCCATGGGGTGTCTAGGAGTCCAACACGACTGAGTGACTTCACTTTCACTTTTGACTTTCGTGCATTGGAGAAGGAAATGGCAACCCACTCCAGTGTTCTTGCCTGGAGAATCCCAGGGATGGAGGAGCCTGGTGGGCTGCTGTCCCTGGGGTCGCACAGAGTCGGACACGACTGAAGTGACTTAGCAGCAGCAGCAGCAGCATAGTATTATAGAAATCTGTTACGTTTCCAGAGGACTACATTGATAAACAAATGTCAAACCTGCATGCCAAAAGACATGTGACCTAAGTAATGTCTGTGCCCTCAGAAGTGTAGTAGCAAGAATGGAGATGTAAAAGCTGCGCTGTTGCCAAGAAGGGCCAGTTCTCTATTGTTTACTTTGGATGCAGTCACTGAAGATAATGAAGAGGAAGATGTTTCAGGGGAAAATTCTAGGATGAATGAAGAACAGTATTTAAGACTGTACCTCCAAGAGAACAAGACCCAGAGTTGTGGGATGGGATAAAAAAAGAATTTACTTCACTGCCAAGTTGGGGACATAGTTGCAACTTCCATCCAGTGGGGTTTGATAATTATAATGGACATGAGGCTGCTGTATATTTCTTATTTCTTTCTTTTCTGAATATAATTGACGCTATCTTTTTATGACTCCACAGTTTTATGCAAGTCATTTTTGTGTGGCAAGTGGAGAAGAGATTTGAAAAACTTGCTATTTTAATTTAGGAGTCACCAGAACCCCAAAAGGCTATCTGGACCTCATGGAGGTCATCAAGATCCCATAGTCAGTGCTGAAATCCTGGGCATATGCAACTTTATCCTTTAGAGAAGAGATAAGTGTTGTCTATATGTATGATGAAACGTGTGTAGAGATACTTAAGTAAGTATCCACAGGGCAGACATTAGAAAGACTGTTAGTTTCTTAATACTCAATTACTCTTCCATGGTATCAATTCTTATAAAATCTAATTATTTTTTCAGTCAAAGACTACTTTCCCCAGGTTCCCTTGAAATTATGCCTGCTGTTTCACTAAGTTTTAGCAACAGTGCATGAAGAAGTGATGTGTGTTACTTTTAGGTTTCATGGTGCAAGGCTTCCTTCCTTTCCCAATTCCTTCATCCAGATTTCTGAACCATGAAGTTGGTGATGAGTTCACTAGATTCATGTGGACAAAGAAACTACCTTGGGGCATGAAATAAAATTCGTATCTTATGACAAGACAAGACAGATTTAACCATAAAAATTCTCTGCCTTTTGGTCTCTTACCCCTCACGGTGCATTGTGGATTTATTTGTATCATGCATTGACCAAATCTCCCCCATTGGCAGGAACACCTCTTCAGCCATAAAGAGCAATGTTCCCCTAGCATACACGAGACAGCTCTTTAAACAACTCTTCTTGATCTTATAGGATGTCACATGACCCACCAGGATGATGCTTAGATTTTGATTATGTAAACTGTCAGTGATACATTTTTTGATACATTTAAGACAGATGGGGTCCTCTCTCAAAAAACTTATATAACTGTGCCTTGATTTCTAACAACAATTCTCAGAGTTTTCTGAGATGCTCTTTCTGGGTTATAATCCTCAAATTTGGCTCAGGCAAAAATTTCCAATTCTTTCTTAGATCAACTGATTATTTTTTTTGTAAACAAGGTATATTGAAGCTACAAGCTAGAACTCTCTGAGTTACTAGCTTCCATATGAGACTCAGTCCAGCATTTGGTCTCCTAAAGGAAATAAGCCACTATATCATGCCAAATTAAATGATTTTAATTTGGCAGTGCACTACAAAATGCCACAAAAGGATTTCAAGTGTGCAAGATACTGATCTCAACCCTTGGGGAGATGGGGTAGAACCTGAAGCTGCTAGAATCATTAGGCCACTCACCATCTTCTGCAAAATCTCTTTTGTTTAAACCTATTCTAAGTATTTCATGACATTAGAAACACTAGGAAATTCTGCCCTAAACAATACAGAATCTTACTGTTTTAGGTCATGAATAGCCTGCTTCACTGAAATCTGGAAAATGTCCTACAGTATAACCTTAAGAAATACAACACAGAAGTAACTAGGCTATGCAATTAGTGGCAAGAGGAATTGCCTTTTATAATGATTGGACATGGCCTCTTATCCCTAAGCCCTCAGGCTGAGAAGGTGGAAAGGCAGTCTGCAGCTCCAGCCTCCATTCACCTGGTATCCTCTTCGATTCTCTTGGGTTACTGAAAGGATCCAGCAGGAGTGAGCCTAAGGAGGAAGCAGGAAGCCCCGGGGGTCCGCACGCACTGCCTCCATTACAGGCGCTCAGGTGCTGGCTCTGTCATCCCAACTTCCTAGCCCAGGTAATAAATCCCCACGTGAAAGTGATCCCCGCAAGTTCCAGGTTGTCGTTTTTGTCTGTCCTTAAACACGGATACCCGTCTGGTGGTCTGGCCTAGAATCCTTATTATTATTTAGAACAATTCCATCATATGGGCTTAATGTAAAAAATAAGACCGGAGGGCAAAGTAGATCATGCCATTAACAAGACTTGTAGATAAGCAATCTATGGCAAAATGATTTAATATAACTCCTTGGGCCAAGAGAAAATTTCTAGTTGCCTTTTGAATTTATACAAGATCAGAGATTCTTGGAGTCAGTCATAAACAAAACCGATTTAATGACCCCTTGTTTGGAACAGTAAACCATTCACAGATGTTAAGAAATATACTAAAAATGGGTTGGCAAACAGGATGAAGAGGCCCCAGAGCCTCCACCCATCCACTCATCTTCTCAAGGGAATGATAACTTAAAATGTTTCTTTCTGACCACCCTGGACTTGCTAAGTCTCAGAGGTTTCTATGCATCTATGACTAATAGTTTCTCTTCTGTCTGGAATTTAAATGTGAAACAATGTGAAGAGGACCACACCTTCCCTCCAGGCCCTTACTAACCATGAGAGAAAAAAAAAAAAAAAAAATCAGTTTTCCTTCCAATTGAGCAACTGAGAAATAGAATATGGAAATAACTTATCTTGTGACATTAAGTAATGTTATAAAATATGGAGACAGAGAGCTCCTTTTCAGGAACTGTCCATTTGACCCTAACACATGTCTTCCCTTCTATGTATCTTGACTGTGGCTCTCTCTGTAGGCGTACTATGTAGGAAAAATCAAACATAGGCTGACCAGTGACCTAATCTGTGTATGACCTAGGTTGGAAAGGATAAAATGGGTCAATTAGGTCTCCTCTTTTAAAAACTTGAAGGAAAAAATATAAAGTAAGTGAACTCAGTTCAGTTCAGTCGCTCAGTCGTGTCCGACTCTTTGCGACCCCGTGAATCGCAGCACGCCAGGCCTCCATGTCCATCACCATCTCCCGGAGTTCACTCAGAATCACATCCATCGAGTCAGTGATGCCATCCAGCCATCTCATCCTCTGTCGTCCCCTTCTCCTCCTGCCCCCAATCCCTCCCAGCATCAGAGTCTTTTCCAATGAGTCAACTCTTCGCATGAGGTGGCCAAAGTACTGGAGTTTCAGCTTCAGCATCATTCCTTCCAAAGAAATCCCAGGATTGATCTCCTTCAGAATGGACTGGTTGGATCTCCTTGCAGTCCAAGGGACTCTCAAGAGTCTTCTCCAACACCACAGTTCAAAAGCATCAATTCTTCGGCGCTCAGCTTTCTTCACAGTCCAACTCTCACATCCATACACAACCACTGGAAAAACCATAGCCTTGACTAGACGGACCTTAGTCGGCAAAGTAATGTCTCTGTTTTTGAACTATTTACCTATAAAAATTTAAAAGCAACACCTTGGCTTAGAGAAACCAATTCTTTGCCTAATCAACTCTTTCTTGTTATTCAAATTTCAACATAAACTTGACTTCCTCAGGGAGGTCTTCCTTTATCTTTGAAAGTGAAAGCAAAGGTCCCTCAGCCTTGTCTAATTCTTCGTGACCCCACGGACTATATAGGTCAGAATACTGGAGTGGATACCGTTTCCCTTCTCCAAGGGATCTCCCCAACCCAGGGATTGAACCCAGGTCTCCGCACTGCAGGCAGATTCTTTACCAGCAGAGCCACAAGGGAAGTCCAAGAATACTGGAGTGGGTAGTCTATCCCTTCTCCAGGGGATCTCCCTGACCCAGTAATTGAACTGGAGTCTCCTGCATTACAGGCAAATTCTTTACCAGCTGGGCTATCAGGCAAGCCCTCCTTTATCCTTAGACTGGATTTAACCTCCTAGCCTGTAGCATAATGAACTTGGCCTTGTTGTTACATTCATCATAAGGACTTGTTTAAGGTCTTACCAAATCACTGCAGATGGTGACTGCAGCCATGAAATTAAAAGACACTCCTTGGAAGGAAAGTTATGACCCACCTAGAAAGCATATTCAAAAGCAGAGACATTACTTGACCAACAATAGTCCACCTAGTCAAGGCAATGGTTTTTCCAGTGGTCATGTATGGATGTGAGAGTTGGACTGTGAAGAAAGCTGAGCGCCGAAGAATTGATGCTTTTGAACTGTGGTGTTGGAGAAGACTCTTGAGAGTCCCTTGGACTGCAAGGAGATCCAGCCAGTTCATCCTAAAGGAGATCAGTCCTGGGTGTTCATTGGAAGGACTGATGCTGACGCTGAAACTCCAATACTTTGGCCACCTCATGCGAAAAGTTGACTTATTGGGAAAGACCCTGATGCTGGGAGGGATTGGGGGCAGGAGGAGAAGGGGATGACAGAGGATGAGATGGCTGGATGGCATCACCGACTCAATGGACATGTGTTTGGGTGAACTCCATGAGTTTGCGATGGACAGGGAGGCCTGGCATGCTGTGACTCATGGGGTCGCAAAGAGTTGGACACGACTGAATGACTGAACTGAACTGAACTGAAGGTCTTACTATAAACTTGTGCTCAAGTGAGAAACCTGGGTGTCATTCATAAATCCTCTCTCTCCTTCACTCCTGGGTCTAAACTATGAGCAAGCCCCATAAATCCTACTTCCAAAATATATTTCAAGTCTAACTACTTTTGTTCCATATCTTTTGCCAGCTGCTTACCCAATTTCACCTCTTTTCTCAACTGGACAACAAAAGACTCAAACAGACTAAGTAGATTCTCATTTCTACTTTTGCTTCCTTTTTATCCATTTTCCACAAAGTTAACTGAGTGATCTTAAAAAATGGAAACTGTTGCAAATTACTTGCTTGGCTAAAATAATACAGAGGTTTTCCATTGTGCCTAAAATGTAAACTCTGACACAGACTATAAATGATGCCTTGTCTCTTCTCTGTCCCTGTCCCCCCACCCCCGAAATCTCATCTCATACTGCCACCTCCTCCCTCACTGGGGTTTACTTTCATGGCTTACTTTTTAGTTCTTCAAATCTACTAAGCTCTATTCCACTTCAAGGCCATTTCCAGAGCATCCTTCTACTCAAGCATTCTCAGTTTTCAAGAGACATTTCTTTAATTGGTCCTTCTCTTAGCACCTAGTCTAATTTAGCTTTCCCTGATGTACTCTTTTAACAACTTTTATAGTACTGTTCAAATTTTGGTGGTATGTGATTATTTGTGTGATTTCTTGTCTCTTCTCCTGAGAGGTCAGGTTCCTATGGATGGGGGCCTTTTCTGCTTGGTTCAGCACATGGTGTAATGCCTTCCACATAATATATACCCAATAAATTTATTGTATTGTATATATTTTTATATATTGTATATATTTATATATATATTTTATATAAAATACATATTTTATATATATATTGTATTGTATATATATATTTGGGGCTTCCCTGGTGGCTCAGAGGTTAAAGCATCTGCCCGCAATGCGGGAGACCCAGGTTCAGTCCCTGGGTCAGGAAGATCTCCTGGAGAAGGGAATGGCAACCCACTCCAGTACTCTTGCCTGGAGAATCCCATGGAGGGAGGAGCTTCATAGGCTACAGTCCATGGGGTCGCAAAGAGTCGGACACGACTGAACGACTTCAATTCACTTCACTTCACTTCAATACATTTATGCTGGATTAGTTAGAATGTGAGCCAAGAAACTGGTCTCTTGAGTGGAAGCAGACATGGAGAAAGGAGACAGACAAAGATAAATAGTGAGCAATCCCCAGAGAAATAAAAAATGTTGGTTCTTACAGTTGCACTGATTTGTGAAAGCTCCAGTTTTGTTCAACTTGTATTTTTCTCAGAGGGAAGCAAACAAAAAACAAGCCTCTTTGAGTAATAAGAGATAACATATGTTCCATGAACCTAAATAAACAAACAAACCCTAATCAACCAACTAAAGTAGTATATTATTATGGCAAAGGGGAGGTATACGTTGAAAATACAACTTGTCATTGCAAAGAAGAAAGGGACACAGCTATCTTAGATTATTTGTATTCATTTGCTAGTGGTTAGCTTGTTAATCATCTGTCTCTCTCAGTTGTGCGTAAACTTCCGAATGGCAAGACCTCTGTCTATATTGTTCGTGGATACATTCTCAGTACTCATAAAAAATAATGGTTTTTAAAAACTATTAAGTTCAGTTCAGTTCAGTCACTCAGTCGTGTCCGACTCTTTGCGACCCCATGAATCGCAGCACACCAGGCCTCCCTGTTCATCACCATCTCTCGGAGTTCACTCAGACTCACGTCCATCGAGTCTGTGATGCCATCCAGCCATCTCATCCTCAGTCGTCCCCTTCTCCTCCTGCCCCCAATCCCTCCCAGCATCAGAGTCTTTTCCAGTGAGTCAACTCTTCGCATGAGGTGGCCAAAGTACTGGAGTTTCAGCTTTAGCATCATTCCTTCCAAAGAAATCCCAGGGCTGATCTCCTTCAGAATGGACTGGTTGGATCTCCTTGCAGTCCAAGGGACTCT
>SJYT01010150.1:343916-361689 GCA_006410635.1 Cephalophus harveyi
GGCAAAGTAATGTCTCTGCTTTTGAAAATGCTATCTAGGTTGGACATAACTTTTCTTCCAAGGAGTAAGCGTCTTCTAATTTCATGGCTGCAGTCACCATCAGCAGTGATTTTGGAGCCCAAAAAAATAAAGTCTGACACTGTTTCCACTGTTTCCCCATCTATTTCCCATGAAGTGATGGGACCAGATGCCATGATCTTCGTTTTCTGAATGTTGAGCTTTAAGCCACTTTTTTGCTCTCCTCTTTCACTTTCATCAAGACTATATGGGTTTAAAATTTACTACCTGGAGAGTAGTTGAGGGTGATGCATGTGCAGGAAAATACAGATAACATTTAGGAACTTGTCATATAGATTAGAATATATTTCTTCTTGGGGTTAGTTCTTAATTCCTGATAAACTTCTATCCAATGACAAATCTGCTAAAATGATGTCTGGAAATTTATACAATAAATGAAACATGATTTTCAACCATGGAGAAGAGAAAGAATTGAACATCTACTGTCCTAAATAGCAATTGTGCTAGAAATATTTCAGTGGAAATCTGGTGTTTGGGGAAGGATAAGATAATCAAGGATTAAAAAAAAAAAAAAAAGATTACAGAATTGAGAAAGCAGTTTCCTGGATAACACAACTAGCATTCATTTTTGTTTTTGGCTTACACAGAGAAATATCTCTGTGGAGTCTGAGAATTTAAATGATATGAATTTCTGGCTACCTTATATCTGCACAGAGGATACTTTCTTATCTATGTAGCAAATTTAATAAGGATAGCATATATTCTTAATTTTCTCAACAAAATAATTTGTGAAACATTATGTTTATATTCCTCTTCATTCATTCATTCTTTCAACATATATCTATCACCAAAGTTTCATTGGGATATTTTGCATAAATAAATATCTACCAATTGAAACACTTAAACTGACAGTGCCTATATGGGTCCAAAGAATGGACTAGATCTTTATTCTCAAATTTAACTGCAGACTAGCATCTTATGGAACAGTTTTAAAATTATTTACGCCCGAGTCCTACCAAAGGAGAGCTCATTCCAATTAAATTTGAATTTTGGGGAGAGTGTTTATGGATTTTTTTAAAGCTCTCCTTGAATACCTAGGACTGCTGGATGAATTATAGTTATTTGCTAATAATGCAGTCTTGCTTCCGTCATGGTCTTCTGGACTGAGTGTTGACTGTGTCCAAAATGAGCCCAGCGTCAGTGTCTGCCATTTTCTCCAACTGAAGACACAATTACTAAAAGGCTTTTCTTACTTCTTTTCAATCAGCTCTGTATCAACTATGTGTTTCTTTCATTTGCAAATATCCTTTTTAGTAGAGAATCAATAAAAAGGTGTTTTTCAAATCTGCACACCTCACTGGGTCAGCTGCTGGTGAGAGATGGAGAACTTAGAGAAAACTACTAGAGAACTTAGGTTTTGGAACTTAGCTGTTGGAGAACTTAGGCTCCTTCCAACTAAGAGTAATTTCTAGTCAAGCCCCACAAGTCACTTGGAGTGTGCATAATATTTAACTTTGAATTTCCACAGGTTTACCTAAATGAAACATTTATTTTTTTTTAAGTCCATTCTGCCAAATTAAGGATCTAGCATTTACAGAGCAACAAAAATAGAGTAAGTATTCAAGGCCAGGAAAAACAGATTTATGAGCTTCAGAATATTTTCCTTCCATCTTATTGTTCAATTTCCTCTAAAGTCCATCTTGTCTTAATTATTATATGTATCTTAAAAGTAATGAAGCTTTCAGTAATTGAGCAATTTTCAGTTAAAGTGTTGCTAAAGACAGAAAATGAGACTTTTTCCCTGTGGTGTGAGTGGTGATATTAGATATTACAGGTAGTTAGTGGAATGTGTTAGAGAAAAAACGAGACAAAGATGTCTAGGAAAGCCATGCCAGTTCACAGTATTAATCTTGTCCTAAGAGCACTGAACATGTGCCATCATCCCTGGAACAAAGTTACTTATGTGAAAGCCAAGGAGGGGAAGAGCAGGTGGCAGCAGAGACTCCCAGGGATTCACAAAGCTTCTGTTGTTCAGTGGTCCAGCTCTGAAGAGCTGCCTTGATCGCACAACTGAATGAATGAATCTCAAAATGACTGACACACCGTGAATATCAAAGGGTGTTTCTGAGTCATCATTAACATGCACGTGCAAATAAGAAATTTAAATGAATTCCGGTAATCATTCCACCTTTGTACACCAGCTCAAAATGTCTGTCTGTTAAAAGTCGTTTCTTTTTTTTTCCAATTGACTATATTTGGATTAGATGGTTGAGGGTGAATATTTAACCCAGCATATTAATGAGGCTTCAACAATTCACTGGGCATAGTTGTCCTTCAGGGAAAAGAAATTAAGAAAGCAATTGCTAAGCAGATATTCAATTGTGACAGCTTCCCTTTTAGTTGTGATCCCTATTGAAAGCCTATTTACTAATCCAACTGAGTGCAGGTTAGTAAAAACATCCACTGACAATATTTTTATAACGTCAGTTATTTTTTGCTTCTTTACCAAATTCACGAATCGTATCTACTAACTGAGCATCATACGCAAGATGCTTAGTTTCTCATTTCTAGCTAAAATCCTGGGGGAGTAATTCACATGAATCTAACAGTGACGGCAGGAGCATCATGAAGTTTTCCAGACGTCAGAAATGTATAAGTAAGCAGCTCAAAGAAGCAAACAGACAGAATAGACTTCTGGACATGGGGAGAGCGGAGGAGAGGGTGAGATGTATGGAAAGAGTAACACGGAAACTTATATTACCATATGTAAAATAGATAGCCAACAGGAATTTGCTGTATGTCTCAGGAAACTCAAACAGGGGCTCTGGATCAACCTAGAGGGGTGGGATGGAGTGGGAGATAGGAGGGAGGTTCAACAGGGAGGGGATATATGTATACCGTCCGTCTAGTCAAGGCTATGGTTTTTCCTGTGGTCATGTATGGATGTGAGAGTTGGACTGTGAAGAAGGCTGAGCACCCAAGAATTGATGCTTTTGAACTGTGGTGTTGGAGAAGACTCTTGAGAGTCCCTTGGACTGCAAGGAGGTCCAACCGGTCCATTCTGAAGGAGATCAACCCTGGGATTTCTTTGGAAGGAATCATGCTAAAGCTGAAACTCCAGTACTTTGGCCACCTCATGCGAAGAGTTGACTCACTGGAAAGACTCTGATGCTGGGAGGAATTGGGGACAGGAGGAGAAGGGGACGACCGAGGATGAGATGGCTGGATGGCATCACGGACTCGATGGACGTGAGTCTGAGTGAACTCCGAGAGATGGTGATGAACAGGGAGGTCTGGTGTGCTGCGATTCATGGGGTCGCAAAGAGTCGGACACGACTGAGGGACTTCACTTTCACTTTCATGGCTGATTCATGTTCAGGTTTGATGGAAAACAGCAAAATTCTGTAAAACAATTATCCTTCAATAAAAATCAAATTAATTAAAAAAATACAGCAAAAAGAAATGTTACATACTGCCCATGGACCCAGAGATATCAGATGATGCCTCTGCTTCATACAGCATAATCAATTCTGAGGTTTAATATGCTGTTATTGAGCATAGCTTCTGAACAGAGCAAGGTTCCTTGGTAAATAAACATCAGCTTTACAAACCACAAGGGCACACAAATGACACCGACCTTGTGCGTTTGCTTGCATCTTGGGAGACTCCTGAGACGTCCCCGTGGGAGTGAGTGCGTAAAAGCTAAAAACAACCAGATACTCAGAGCTGTAATAAATAAATAAAGCTACAGGTTTGGAAATAGATGAGGATGATGATTTAATTTCAGAAGTAGAAAGTACTGGAGGGTTTGATCCTGGGCCAGTGAAGTAGATTTCCCTGGTTTGATCAAAGATGACACTTTTTGCTCTTATGCAAGATTCCCTCTCTGACATTATAGGTGTTTTCCCCCTTTGTTGTAGTGCAAATCTCTGAGAGTCTGTCAAAAACGTATCTGTGTACCTCTTTCCTCTCTTTCCAGTAAAAGCAGGGTGAAGGAGCTAAGGGCCATACATACATTCACATGTGAAGTGAAGTCGCTCAGTCATGTCTGACTCATTGCGACCCCATGGACTGTAGCCTGCCAGGCTCCTCTACCCATGGGATTCTCCAGACAGGAATACTCAAGTGGATTGCCCTTTTCTTCTCCAGGGGATCTTCCCAACTCAGGGACTGAACCCAGGTTGCCTGTGGCTCTTACATTGCAGGCGAATTCTTCACCATCTGGGCCACCAGGGAAGCCCATATAGTCACATAAATCAGTTCAAAAAATGAATTCTTTTGTAACACCTTTGAAACTGACTCTTTGAAAGAATGAGGGCTTTTATCAGGGTGAGATAATTTTGAAGAATTGGAGGACAGATAAGACTTCGGGGTGAAGCTTCTTTGGGAAGCTCTAGTGGGAAGCATAAAATAGTGCTTAGTTGCTTGGTTGTATCTGACTCTTTGAGACCACATGAACTGTAGCCCGCCAGGCTCCTCTGTCCCTGGGATTTTCCAGGCTAGAATACTGAAGTGGGTTGCCATTCCCTTCTCCAGGGGATCTTCCTGACCCAGGGATCGAACTTGAGTCTCTTGGATTTCCTGCACTGCAGATGGATTCTTTAACGCCTGAGCCACCAGGGAAGCCAACGTATTCAGGGCTCTGAATATTTGAGATTTAGAGAACAGGGCATAAAGGAAGTTAGAAAGGGTCTAAAAAGCAAATATAGAAAAATATGCAAAGAAAAATACCCTTATTGCATGTGGTAGATCAGAATTTCCAGAGACACATAGTTTAAAAATGACTACAATAGGCTGTATTACCAGAAATAAAGAGGAAACTTTCTTTGCTTTTTTTCTTCTCTTTTCTTTATTTTCCTTTTAAATCCCCCTCCTTGTTAAAAAAAAAAAAAGTCCATTTGTTGAGAATCTAGCTTCAGAAGACATGTACTAAAACATATGGTAAAGAAAATTGAATTAAGTTGCTATGAGATTATGACAACAATGACAAAAAATGATATCAGCATCAGAGTGTAAAGGGAAAGGTGCTTCCAAAATTCATCTCCCCAGGTGAACCTCCTGATACGAGAACCTGGCTATGCCTTACACATCACACTATGCTGGGTGGTTCACCAAACTTGCTTATTTAACCTTCACAATAACCCCGTGTGGTTAATACTGTTTCATTCCTGCAGGAGAGGGAAAGTCACAGGTACACAAGAAATTTCCCAGGGTGACAATGAGCAATATTGTACCCAGAATGAAGCATAAGCTGGATGGTGATGAACAACATTGTTTATGCGGGAAAGTGTGACCTTGCAAATAACATTTAAAAGTACAATGTGATTTTATGTTAGGGATGGTCCATAATGAGATGGTTTAAAAAAGAGAAAGAGTACCCTGAATCAGGATCCTCTATGTATGCTCTAGAATGACATTTATCACTTTCCTGGTTTTGAGAAAAGCATTTGCAATAAAGTAAGAGGGTTTTGATAACAGAAGGCTCAATGTGAAAGTCAGCCAAGCACTGTCAACCAGATTTAATAATTAAACAGAATTTTAAAAGTTTAATCATGACCCCTGCTGATTAAACTGTTTCCCTTCTAGGAACAGAAGCTAGTAGGTACTCTCCCAAAGTCTTGCTTGTAATTGTGCGTAAGCACTAGCAAGCCATCTCTAGGAGAACGCCGCAAAGCAAGAACAGAGGTGAGTTAGCATTTTTTGGTAAGTGTGACCATGAAACAGTTCTCAAATGAATAGAACACAGAAAAACAGATGTGATTTGGATAATTCAAGAATATTCAAACAATTAAATAAATAAACTACAGGCCTTTAAAAATAAGGCTATATGAAGTGAGAGAAATAAAGAATAACTCTTCAAGGTTTCTTATTTTCCTATATTCGTGGTATAATTTTTAAACCTTTTACATGAGAAATGAGGTAAAGATTTTGTTCTTTTTATGCAACTTTAATGTGGTTAATGCAAATTGATAGTGTTGCTAATTAAGATGACTACATTTTTATTTAGATGGTCTTCTGGGTATAAAAACTGCATGTAATTGTAATATTAATGAAGTGTTTATAGATTTTTGGATGGACTTTGTTTTGCTTTAAGGCAGTTTTATGATTATTACTTTTATTACATATATAAACATTTTCTCTATCTTAGCAATGGAACCCCTTTTCTTAAATAATGAGAAATAACAAAAAACAGAATATATTACCAACTAAGGAAAATATTTGAGCATCATAAAATGTATATATAAAACCTTAATACATAGAATTCATCTTTATTCAAATAAAAGAAAATCTATTTTGTTTTGGTGGCCAGTAATGAACATTAAAGCTAAACAAAACACTTTGTGACTACTCAACTGAAGACAAATTGACAATTAAGAGTGTAGGGCTGCAAAGTACATTTGAGGCTGCCTTATTAATATTAATTTTAAAATACATAGAAGGATCAGTCCATTAAAAGAAATATTAGAAGATGTAAATATGCAAGAAAAGGAAAAAAAATTGGTCTATTTCTTCTGCAAGACATTTTATAAGTACAATTTAGAAAGGTGTAATTTACAGAAAAATGTTTGAATTATTCAGATTTTTTTAAAAGAAACTTTACAGTTGATACAGAATGCATTTATACAGAAAAATCCTGTACATATATATATAACACATATATACACATATGTCACATATATGTATATATGTGTATATATAGACAGCTTCTTTTTTTTGCTTTATTTTTCAGATACTTCAAATACATTTGAACCTCCCTCTGCCATTGTTCCCTACACGAATCATTTAGAGTTAGACTCTAGCTCTCCTGACTCATTAGCTCTCTGAATTGTAGCAAGTTACTTAATTTCTCTGAGCTTCAATACCTTCCCGTATACAATCGGATTCTATGGGGCTGCTGAATTGATGAATTAAGATAATAGCTACAAATGCTCTCAGGAAAACTATATTTAATATAATTAAATTCAACATATGTGGAATACTATTATATATATATACTATATAAAATATGCAAATTGGTGATTTACATTTTATGATTTACAGCCTCCATTATAAAGTTGCTGCTGCTGCTAAGTCGCATAAGTTGTGTCTGACTCTGTGCAACCCCAGAGATGGCAGCCCACCAGGCTCCGCTGTCCCTGGGATTTTCCTGCAAGAACACTGGAGTGGGTCGCCATTTCCTTCTCCAATGCATGAAAGTGAAAAGTGAAAGTGAAGTCGCTCAGTCGTGTCCGACTCTTCTCGGCCCCATGAATCGCAGCACGCCAGGCCTCCCTGTCCATCACCAACTCTCGGAGTTCACTCAGACTCACGTCCATTGAGTCAGTGATGCCATCCAGCCATATCATCCTCAGTCGTCCCCTTCTCCTCCTGCCCCCAATCCCTCCCAGCATCAGAGTCTTTTCCAGTGAGCCAACTCTTCGCATGAGGTGGTCAAAGTACTGGAGTTTCAGCTTTAGCATCATTCCTTCCAAAGAAATCCCAGGGCTGATCTCCTTCAGAATGGACTGGTTGGATCTCCTTGCAGTCTAAGGGACTCTCAAGAGTCTTCTCCAACACCACAGTTCCAAAACATCAATTCTTCAGCGCTCAGCTTTCTTCACACTCCAACTCTCACATCCATTCATGACCACAGGAAAAATCACAGCCTTGACTAGATGGACCTTAGTCGGCAAAGTCACGTCTCTGCTTTTGAATATGCTGTTGGTCATAACTTTTCTTCCAAGGAGTAAGCGTCTTTTAATTTCATGGCTGCAGTCACCATCTGCAGTGATTTTGGTGCCCAAAGAAATAAAGTCTGACACTGTTTCCCCATCTATTTCCCATGAAGTGATGGGACCAGATGCCATGATCTTCGTTTTCTGAATGTTGAGCTTTAAGCCAGACTTTTCACTCTCCTCTTTCACTTTCATCAAGAGGCTTTTTAGCTCCTCTTCACTTTCTGCCATAAGGGTGGTGTCATCTGCATATCTGAGGTTATTGATATTTCTCCTGGCAATCTTGATTCCAGCTTGTGATTTTTCCAGTCCAGCCTTTCTCATGATACACTCTGCATATAAGTTAAATAAGCAGGGTGACAATATACAGCCTTGACGGACTCCTTTTCCTATTTGGAACCAGTCTGTTGTTCCATGTCCAGTTCTAACTGTTGCTTCCAGACCTGCATACAGATTTCTCAAGAGCCAGGTCAGGTGGCCTGGTATCCCCATCTCTTTCAGAATTTTCCACAGTTTATTGTGATCCACATAGTCAAAAGCTTTGGCATAGTCAATAAAGCAGAAATAGATGTTTTTCTGGAACTCTCTTGCTTTTTCCATGATCCAGCAGATGTTGGCAATTTGATCTCTGGTTCCTCTGCCTTTTCTAAAACCAGCTTGAGCATCAGGGAGTTCACGGTTCACGTATTGCTGAAGCCTGGCTTGGAGAATTTTGAGTATTACTTTACTAACATGTGAGATGAGTGCAATTGTGCACTCATAGTAGTAGTTTGAGCATTCTTTTGCATTGCCTTTCTTTGGAATTGGAATGAAAACTGACCTTTTCCAGTCCTGTGGCCACTGCTGAGTTTTCCAAATTTGCTGGCAGATTGAGTGCAGCACTTTCACAGCATTGTCTTTCAGGATTTGAAACAGCTCAACTGGAATTCCATCACCTCCACCAGCTTTGTTCGTAGTGATGCTTTCTAAGGCCCACTTGAATTCACATTCAGGAGGTCTGGCTCTAGATGAGTGATCACACCATCGTGATTTTTGTACAGTTCTGTGTATTCTTGCCACCCCTTCTTAATATCTTCTGCTTCTGTTAGGTTCATACCATTTCTGTCCTTTATCGAGCCCATCTTTGCATGAAATGTTCCCTTAGTATCTCTAATTTTCTTGAAGAGATCTCTAGTCTTTCCCATTCTGTTCTTTTCCTCTATTTCTTTGCAGTAGTGTTATTCATAATTGCTAAAATTTCAAAGTCACCATGATGTCCTTCCATAGTGAAGTTGCTCATAGTGAAGTTGAAAGTTGCTCAGTCGTGTCTGACTCTTTGCGATCCCATGGACTATACAGTCCATGGAATTCTTCAGGCCAGAATACTGGAGTGGGTAACCTTTCCCTTCTCCAGGGGATCTTCCCAACCTAGGGATCGAACCCAGGTCTCCTGCATTTCAGGCAGATTCTTTACTAGCTGAGCCACAAGGGAAGCCCAAGAATACGGAAGTGAGTGGCCTATCCCTTCTCCAGGGGACCTTCCTGACCCAGGAATCAAACCAGGGTCTTCTGCATTGCAGGCATATTCTTTACCAAGTGAAAAACTCATTCATCTAGATAATGGAATATTATTCAGTGCTAAGAGGAAATGAGCTATTAAGCCATGAAAAAAGAGCAGAGACATTACTTTGTCAACAAAGATCCATCTAGTCAGAGCTATGCTTTTTCCGGTAGTCATGTATGGATGTGAGAGATGGAACATAAAGAAAGCTGAGCGCTGAAGAATTGATGCTTTTTATTGTGGTGTTGGAGAAGACTCTTGAGAGTCCCTTGGACTGCAAGGAGATCCAACCAGTCCATCCTAAAGGAGATCAGTCCTGAGTGTTCATCTGAAGGACTGATGCTGAAGCTGAAACTCCAGTCCTTCGGCCACCTAATGCAAAGAACTGACTAATTTGAAAAGACCCTGATGCTGGGAAAGGTTGAGGGCAGGAGAAGGGGATGACAGAGGAGGAAATAGTTGGATGACATCACCAACTCAATGGACATGAGTTTGGGTAAACTCTGGGAGTTGGTGATGGACAGGGAGGCCTGGCATGCTGTAGTCCATGGGGTCACAAAGAGTGGGACACACCTGAGTGAATGAACTGAACTGAAGCCATGAAAAGACAGGGAGGAATTTATAGTGTATGTTGCTAAGTGAAAGAAACCAATCTGAAAAGGCTACATATTTTGTGATTCCAAATATATGATATTTTGGAAAAGATAAAGCTATGGAGACATTGAAAAGATCAATGGTTGTTGGGAATTAGGGATTAAGGAGGGTTGGAGCACAAAGGATTTTTCGGGTAATGAAACTATTCCATGTAACTGCAATGGTGGATATATGCCATTATACATTTGTCAAAATCCCTAGAATGTACAACGTTGAGTGAACTCTAAAGTAAACTATGAATTTTGGGTGATTGTGATATATCAGTGTAAGTTTATCAGTTATAGCGGAGGTACCGCTCTGGTGCAATATGTTGATGGTGGAAGAAGGGTTGTGTCCAGGGGGCAGGGTATATGTGGGAGCTCTCTGTACTTACCACTCAACTTTGTTGTGAACCTAAAACTTCTCCAAAACACAAAAGTTTATTAACTATGAATAAATGAATAAATAACTACATTTTAAGAAGGGATGAGTTGAACGGTGAAGATTTATTAGAGCAAATGACATCCGAGCCGGGCTTTGACACATCAGCAAACATTAGAATGCTAGAGAAACGGGAGAAGGAAGCCTCTCAGGTGGAGGGGATAGCCCACCCAAATGTTCATAGGCTTGAAAAAGCACTTTGAATTAAGAAGAAAAATAACACAGGCAAGTTAGTATTGTTGGAGTATAATTTAACTAAACAAATATCCCTAATTTTTTATTCATATAATTGGTAAGTCTCAAATTTATTCTTCTGAAATTAGTCAGCATCTTTTGATTAATTTTTCTTATCTGAATAGAGTCCCCAGTTATAAGCATATGGTAAAAAATATTCTGACCAACTGGCCGCCTAACTGATTAGCCTAAAATGCTCTAGTCTCAGTTGAAGAGAGTCCACTGGACCTGCTCATGAGAAAACAAGGGCTCTCTGATTCATATAGCTCCTTTTGTGTATCTGAAGACTATAGTTAAACACTGTATAATCTACTGAAAGAGACACTGTAGTTCACTAAAATGACATCCTGTGGCCTCAAAAGGGGATTTTTGACTCAGTTCCTACAGGATATAAAGTGTTTTCACAGGCTTTACAAGAAAGCACTGTTCAAGTTATTACACTAAGGTTTCTTTCATCCCATGGAGGATAAAACTTTACAGCAAAAGAGTAGTTTACCCACCTCCTCTCACAATAGTTAGAAGACAGGACACTGAGAGACTGCAGTTTAGATGACTTGCTTATAAATGGAGCTACTCCCGGTAAGATACTCTCCAAAGTAAAAATACTGAAGCACAACATAATGAACCTTTTTTTTTCTGCAGACTGCTTTTTTATTATTCAGCTTTATGAATGTATCCATTGATGCTATCCTTGAGTTAGAGAAGGATTTTAAAACATGAAATACTGTGGAGAGTTTGTAATACATAGTTTGTGTATGTGGGTGTGTTTTAATGGGAAAAATCAAATATTGAATAGTTTTTCATTCAGTTTTTCCATTGCTTCTTTCTTTCATAGAATGATTTGAAAGACTCCTATGTTCAAACTTTGGGGAAAATCAGTGGGAAAGTAACTTGAGCACACTAGATATTGAATCTTCTCCCAAATGTTCATAATCATTAAAGGAAATTAGGTATATCATTTTGTTGTTTTGTAGGTATGAGCATGCATATTCATTGCATATCACATATCACTCATGCATACTGATTGCATATTAATTACATAGTTAAATTGTATCCAAATTCACTTTTAAAGTGCCTTACATTTCATTTCTTGTGCTAATATAACAGCGAAATAAAATCAGAGATAAGATGTTTTCAAATGATCAAAATCATTTGGAAGCTCCTAACAAAGTAATTGGAGAAGGCAATGGCACCCCACTACAGTACTCTTGCCTGGAAAATCCCATGGATGGAGGACCCTGGTAGGCTGCAGTCCATGGGGTTGCGAAGAGTCGGACATGACTGAGCGACTTCACTTTGACTTTTCACTTTCATGCATTGGAGAAGGAAATGGCAACCCACTCCAGTGTTCCTGCCTGGAGAATCCCAGGGACGGGGGAGCCTGGTGGGCTGCCATCCATGGGGTCGCACAGAGTCGGACACGACTGAAGAGACTTAGCAGCAGCAGCAGAAACTAAGTAATTGATCGCCTACTTTTTGAAAATAGATTTGTTTAGGATAAATCACATGTATAAACAATTGGGGTTGGCCATTTTTTCATTTTTCTTGATCTTTTCAATGGGCACCACATATAAACTGATAGATTTAGTTACCATACATAGCTTAGATCTATCTAGATGACAACTCTATGTATATTTGTTACAGACAAATTCTGTTATTCTGTCATTCTGTTATACTTTGCTGTCCTAGTCTTACAAATTTCCTCTCATCATTAGGAATTTACTTCTCAGTAAAAAGGAAAATAAATAAGGAATAGAAAGTGGTAAGATGGGTCACTGAATATTGAAATAGAGAGTTTCCTCACTATGAATAATAATAATACCTTTACTTCATAATTTTCAGAACTCAGATCAAGAGATTTTTGTGAAAGTTATGTGGTAGTTTAAATAGACACAAGATATTACTGGAGGTGTCAGTGGGGTCTTATTTTGTTTATTCTGTACATGTATTCATATTTTACATTTTTCTTATAAAGACAAGATTATATATTGCTATATAGCAAATCTCAGCAACGTTTGAGAATTTATAGAAAATAGCTTACTTTTATTTTATTTTAAACGATTTATGGAGTAAATCATAATGATCAATGAATTGAGAAATATATGAAAATGATATCTGCTTTGGATATACAAAGATTGCTTGATTATAAATACTTTATATTTTGCACTGCCCTTCTCAGACAAATTATTACGTGGCACACATGCATTGTAACAGGTTATCCAGATGGTACTGATATTTGCTCAAAAGATGTCTTTGAAAATATCTGTTATATTGAGCATCAAAATGCTTTTTATTAATCAAAAATTGCTTTTCTCAATTCTTATATCAGGGACAATCTAGTGAAATCTGTATGTGAGAGCAGAAAAACTACTGACTTTTTCTCATGTGTGTCAAAGAAAACAAATTATAAATGTAAAAATACAAAACAAAGAATCTCTATTGTCATCTATAAATTTAAAAAAAATTTGTGAATCCAAGATCACATTTCAAATGTTTGAATTCAATGTTCAGGTTGTAACTAGTAGTATGTTGGTAAAATGGTTTTCTGGAAAGGAAAATAACAAACCAAAATAAAACATCTCTATGATCACCACCACACACACATGCACACACACACAAACGAGCCCTAATTTGTAACAGTATTTGCCAATTTCCATGGTATAAATATCCACCTTGGATAATTTGAAGTTAATGATGGTTCAACTGTTTCTCTCAAAATTCCTGAGATGTATGAAACAGTTCTTCATGAATCAGTAAGAGCCAACTTCAGAAACCACTTGAGTCCATGATAGAAATAACATATACTCTTTCTTATAATAGCTGCTATAAAGTCCAATTTGTTCTACTACATAAACATAGATGTCTCATTTATCTTTCATTTTGAGTAGCCATTTTTAATTGCTAGAAAATCTTTTATGTAGGCAATGTATATATTGGGTAATGTAGTTACTCAATTGTTCCCCCTTCCATATTCTTCAAATAAACCTTTATTGTTTATTACGGGATATGGATACTGGAATGTTTGGAGGGAGTTTGAAGAAGATTTTTTAAAAATACTACAAAATAGAGGGACCATTTGACCTATATAATTTGTATTTCAGCTTAGCTTTTTTGTGCTAACCTCATGACATATCCTTAATAAGGTCAGTAAAACATTTTATTATTCTACACTAAAAGCCAGTCACTTTAAAAAAAAATTATATCAAGGCCATAGAAATCCAGTAAAAATGTTAATAAAGCAAGACAATGGTATTGTGAATAGTTAGCTATCAGTTAAAGTGTATAAGGACTCTATGAAGGCCATGATCCTGATTTATTCTATTTTCCAAGGGCCTAGCTCTTGGTGGTCCAATAAATTATCTGGACCTTGTTATTATTATTATTTTTAAACAAATGGAGTTATTAGTTATAGAACATCTTACTCCAAAGTTTGGCATCTTATTATAATAATTAACATTTGTCAGTTCACATAGATCCAGTGGGTCACAAATTTGGAAGAGGCTTAGCAGGTGGTTCTGGCTTGGGATCTTTCATGAAGTTGTAGAGGTGATTTCCTCCAGGGCTGCAGTCATTGAAGGTGTGGCTGGGATTACAGGGTCTACTTTTGGAATGACTTTTCTATGCTCAGAGAATTTGTTCTGGCAGTTGACAGAAAGCAGAGTCCCTTGAGCATGGGCCTCTTCAAAGGATTGCTTAACTGTTCTCACAAAATTGTTGTTTTCCCTTATAGCCAGCAGTCCTAGAAGGAGGAAGGCAGAAGGAGCAGTGTTTTTTATGACCTATGCTCAGAATTCAAATTTTTCAATTTCAATAACATCCTAATGGTTACACAGATTAACCTTATGAGAGGAGACTGCAGTAGATTACAAAGATGAGAAGTTGAGAATTACTGGGGTAATCTTAGAGGCTAACTATCACATGGAGGTATTGACTTATGTTGTTTCAAATAAGGTAATCAGAAAAGGATTCTGACAATATGGGGTTTTAGTCACCAATAAAATGATACTCTAAAAGATTACAGTGAATCTGAAGTGGCACTGTTCAAATTATCTACACTATACGGAAGGGGCTTCCTTGCTGGTTCAGTGATATAAAACATAAAAATTGTTATGAAATCCTTTAGTCTTGATGCTGATTTTTCAATAAATAAATGAAGATGATGAATGATTGGTGTAGAGGGTAGAAGCAAGAGTTCTATTTCATTTTTGACAGTATTATTATTCTTGTTCAGTTGCTAAATCATTTATGACTCTTGGTAATCCCATGGACTGCAGCATTCCAGGCTTCCCTGTTCTTCACCATCTCCTGGAGTTTGCTCAAACTCATGTCCATTGAGTCAGTGACACCATCTAACCATCTCATCCTCTGTCATCCCCTTCTCCTCCTGTCTTCAATCTTTCCCAGGACCAGGGTCTTTTCCAGTGAGTTGGCTCTTCATATCAGGTGGCCAAAGTATTGAAGTTTCAGCTTCAGTATCAGTCCTTTCAACGAATATTCAGGGTTGATTTCCTTTAGGATTGACTGATTTGATCTTCTTGTGGTCCAAGAGACTCTCAAGAGTCTTCTCCAGCACCACACTTCAAAAGCATCAATTCCTCAGTGCTCAGACTTCCTTATGGTCCAACTCTCATATCCATATATGACTACGGGAAAAATCATAGCTTTGACTATATGGACGTTTGTTGGGAAAATGATGTATCTGCTTTTTAATATGCTGTTCAATTGAGTCATAGGTTTTCTTCCAAGGAGCAACTGTCCTTTAATTTCATGGCTGCAGTCACCATCTGCAGTAATTTTTGGAGCCCAGGCAAATAAAGTGTCACTGTTTCCACTTTTTCCACATCTATTTGGCATGATGTGATGGGACCAGATGCCATGATCTTAGTTTTTTAATGTTGAGTTTAAGCTAGTTTTTTTTTTTTTTTCACTTTCCTCTTTCATCTTTATCAAAAGGTTCTTTAGTTCCTCTTTGCTTTCTGCCATCATCTGCATATCTGAGGTTGTTGACTTTTCTCTCAGCAACACTGATTCCAGCTTGGGATTCATCCACTCTGGCATTTCACATGATGTACTCTGCATATGTTAAATAAGCAGGGGGACAATACTTGACGTACTCCTTTCCCAATTTTGCACCAGTCCATTGTTCCATGTTCAGTTCTCACTGTTGCTTCATGAACTGCATGCAGGTTTCCCAGGAGGCAGGTCAGGTGGTCTGGTATTCCCATCTCTTTAAGATTTTTCCACAGTTTGTTGTGATCTGCACAGTCAAAGACTTTGGCATAGTCAATGAAGCAGACATAGATGTTTTTCTGGAGCTCCCTTGCTTTCTCTATGATCCAACAGATGTTGGCAATTTGATCTCTGTTTCCTCTGTCTTTTCTAAATCCAGCTTGGACATCTGGAATTTCTCAGTTCATGTACTTCTGAAATGTAGCTTGAGGGTTTTGAGCATAATATTATGCATGTGAAATGAGCACAATTGTACATTTTAACATTCTTTGGCATTACCCCTTTCGGGGACAGGGATGAAAATAGACCTTTTCCAGTCTTGTGGCAACTGCTGAACTTTCCAAATCTGCTGACAAATTGAGTGCAACACTTTAACAACATCATCTTTTAGGATTTTAAATAGCTCAGCTGGAATTACATCTCCACTAGCTTAGCAGTAATGCTTCCTCTGACCCTTTTGACTTCACACTTCAGATTGTCTGCCTCTAGGTCAGTGACCACATCATCATGGTTATCCAGGTCAGTAAAACTTTTTTGTATAGTTCTTCTGCATATTCTTGCCACCTCTTCTTAATCTCTTCTTCTTCTGTTAGGTCCTTACTGTTTCTGTCCTTTTTTGGACCCATCTTAAAAAGACTGCCTGCATATATGTAAGGCTCTATGAATTTTGACTAATGATTTATTAATGTTAAACTCCTTTTGCTAGTGTTAGACAGAGGACGTAATGGTTGGATTCCATCACTGATTCACTGGACATGAGCTTGAACAAAATCCAGGGGATAGTAAAGGGCAGGGGAGCCTAGCATGCTGCAGACCTTGGGGTCGCAGAGTCAAGCATGACTGAGTGACTGAACAGCAAAGAGTCTGTATCAAATTATGATATTTTTTAGAGGAGGGAGACCTACTGTATGTGAAGAACTTTTCTATCTTAACTGCTCATGGCAAACCTACAACATAAGGCAACATTGCACTTTATACTAAAGAAACCAAGATGAATCAAGGTGAGATAACCAGCTTAATTAGAATAGTAAGTAAAAAGAAGGATTAGGCCCAAGACTTACTTGGTTGTGCGCATGCTGAGTGAATTTCTGAGGCTTAGCACTAAAGGTATTTAAGGTTTCCAATAGCTTTACACATTAGAACTTCGATTTTGTTAACGATCCCATCTTGTCAGCTAAATAGACTGCTTAGGCTACACCACAGAGAAAGCAACGGCAACCCACTCCAATACTCTTGCCTGGAAAATCCCATGGATGGAGGAGCCTGCTAGGCTGCAGTCTATGGGATTGCGAAGAGTTGGACACGACTGCGTGACTTCACTTTGACTTTTCACTTTCATGTATTGGAGAAGGAAATAGCAACCCATTCCAGTGTTCTTGACTGGAGAATCCCAGTGACGGGCGAGCCTGGTGGGCTGCCATCTATGGGGTCGCACAAAGTCAGACACCACTGAAGTGACTTAGCAGCAGCAGCAGCAGGCTACATCAAATTTTTGATTTGATCGAATATTCTGCTATCTACTCTCTGACCAAAATCTGTTTTTCCAATGCACTCTCAATCTTGTAAGGTTAGAAACCAAATGATACTTTCTTTGACACCTTGAATATGTGTATTATCATTGATAATGCGATTGTCAAAGATAACTGCATATCTAAAAGCATAACAAACAACACTGTTATTAAGAACACTATACGTAATTTATATTCACTTTCAGTGTCTGAATACTCACTTCAAATATTGGTCAGCATTCTGTAATATGGTGCAAAATACTTTATTGTGTGTGCTTTTGATGGTGAAATTCAATCAGTTACATAAAATATAAATTCATTGAATATTGTAAGTTTATAAAAAGTTTTAATTTTATGAATAAAGTTGTGAAGAAACATCAAAATAAAATGGGTAAAACATTCACAGTTAATATAATTATCATAATAGAGTCCATTAGAAAAAAAGACAGTCCATT
>SJYT01010150.1:361698-381531 GCA_006410635.1 Cephalophus harveyi
AAAAAAAATTTTAGATAAGATAATAGAAAAGTTATAATTTTAATAGTATAGTATTGTTTGTTTATAAGCTGTCTACTAAACCTCAAACAATGACTATTATTCATTATACTGAAAGAAACAAATTTAGTCTTTAATATTTAGTTATTTAATTTCATTTTGACTATGTCTTTCCAGTAAAAAGTCCTTTTTGATAATTCTTCATTTTTTGTGAAGATGTATTAAAAATCATGCAAAAAATATACAAAGAACAAAAAATCCAAAATTATATGTGGCTATACCTACAAAGAATGTTCAAACTACTGCACAATTGTGCTCATTTCACATTCTAGCAAAGTAATGCTCAAAATCTTTCAAGCCACGTTTCAAGAGTATGTGAACCAAGAACTTCAAGATGTAAGAGTTGGATTTAGAAAAAGCAGAGGAACGAAATATCAAACTGTCAACATATGTTGGATCATAGAAAAAGCAAGTGAATTCCAGAAATACATTTACTTCTGGCTTAAAAGTCAACATTCAAAAAACTAAAATCATGGAATCCGGTCCCATCACTTTATGGCAAATAGATGGGGAAATAATGGAAACAGTGACAGACTTTATTTTCTTGGGCTCCAAATTCCCACTGTGGACAGTGATTGTAGCCACAAAATTAAGACACTTGTTGCTTGGAAGAAAAGTTTGACACTCCTAGACAGCGTATTATTAAAAAGAGACATCACTTTGTTGACAAAGGTCCATACAATCAAAGCTATGGTTTTTCCGGTAGTCATGTATGCATGTGAGAGTTGCATCATAAAGAACGTTGACTGCTAAGGAATTGATGGTCATGAAGAAGACTCCTGGGCGTCCCTTGGACTGCAAGGAGATCAAACCAGCCCATCCTAAAGGAAACCAGTCCTGAATATTCATTGGAAGAACTGATGCTGAAGTTGAAGCTCCAATACGTTAACCACCTGATACGAAGACCTGATTCATTGGAAAAGACCCTGATGCTGGGAAAGATTGAGTGCAGGAGGAGAAGAGGGCAACGGAGGATGAAATGGTTGGACAGCATCACTGACTCGCTGGACATGAGTTTGAGCAAACTCTGGGGGTTAGTGAAGAACAGGGCAGCCTGGTGAGCTGCAGTCCATGGGGTCGCAAAGAGCTGGATATGACTGAGAGACTGAAAAGCAACAAATACCTATGATAGATAAACTTTAATTTGGGTAGAATGATATGTATAAAATATAAACAAAATATAGTATTAGAGAAAATAACTCCCCCCTAAAAAATATATGTATTCTTATGATACAATGATTAAAATATAGACTTTAAAGGAAGGTTTAAGAGGAAAATTTCTTAGCAATCTGAAACTGTAAATGTAATAAATTTAATCAAAATCTTTTTGAAATAGTTGCTACCGACTGCCAACTGTTTTTTAAATGAAATATTTTTTCAGATCTGTTGGGTTTCAGATTTGCCATTGGGCTGCTTTGGATATGATGGTTTTTTTTTACAAGATAATAAAAAGCGTATTATTTTGAAATGGGGTAATTACAACAATATCCATTGAACATTTCCATGAGAGCTCAGTCTCCTCTCTGTATGAAGCCAAGTAAATTTGCTAGCTTCACATTGGAAACTAGACTGGAAATTCAAAAGTATCCTTACAATTGTGACAAGAGTGTCTGGCTGAAAAGGCTACTGAAACATATACGTTAAGGAGAGATCATGAAACCATGTGACATGGAGATGGCCCATACTTATATATGTTCTTTTTTCTTCAGCTAGCATCTACTGGTTTGCTGTACTTCCTGAAATTTGTAACCCAAATTACAGGGATTTCAACAGTCCCCTGAGGATATCATTTTATATGCCAGTACATACGTCTTTTTTTTTTTTTCTAATATTCAAGAACAAATCCTCTTTTAAAAATTTTTATCCAGGCAATAATAAGTACTATTCAGGGTTTAATGAGACTGGTTTTCTTCCCTGTGGGGTGGAAAAGCTTGCCTGAATAAACACTCTCTGGAGCTGCTGGGATTTATGCAGGGGAGGGAGGGCGGGAGGAAGAATCACAGCTTCTTTCCTGTGTTCAAGCACCACAGGATCCTGCTCGGCCCCAGGAAGAAACTGAGCTTTATGCCTGAAGGGCCTGTCTGGGTTGGGGAAAAAGAAAAAAAAAAAAAAAACACCAGGGAAAAAAGGAGCCGGCACTATTTTCAGCAAATAGAGCAATAATTTGACCAAGAGAAAAATCTGAAAAGTTGTGCGTAAATATATTTTAATAAATAAGAAAGGATGTGGTTTCAAAGGAATATGGTCTCAAGACGCAGACCATATTACTCTATATTCAGCTTTACTGCTTAGTCACTAAATAAATAATTATCTAATTTCTAAGCCTTAATTTTCTTATTGATAAAAATTAAAATAACCCTCCTGGAAAGTTGTTTTGATAGTGAAAAAAAAAAAAAGAGATTTCCGATGATTGGCCTCTGCCCTTCAATCTTTCTCCCCATTTAATTCTTATTGTTGTCTGCGACCCCAGGGACTGTAGCCAGCCAGGTTCCTCTGTCCACAGGATTCTCCAGGCCAGAATACTGGAGTGGGTTGCCATTCCCTTCTCCAGGGGATCTTTCTGACCCGGGAATCGAACCCAGGTCTCCTGCATTGCAGGCAGATTCTTTACCGTCTGAGCTACAGGGAAGCTCTATAGAAATAAATAGTGAACTAAAAGAAAAAGACAACATGTTTAAAATATTTTTGGAATATTCTTATCTTACATCTTACTTATTCACTCAGTTCAATACTTATTTAACGTATTGGGAAAAGGTTGTTTGTACAAAGATAAAATAACCCTTTGAGTCCAGGACATGAGCACACAAACACACATTTTAGTCAAAGCAGTAAGCTCCTTGTATATGATGTAGAATATGGAGATAATTCTAAAAGAACACAGGAGAAAGGAAAACTCCACTTGAAGAAGTCAGGATTATTGTGGAAAGTATGAATCTTACTCCACAAAGGCAAAGAAATGTCACATTTTAAATTAGGGTAAATGTTTTCCAGCCTTCCTCCCACTGCACTGAAGGAAAACGCTATCTCATTTGTTATTAGGTGGCCTGGGCCTTCATTAGGCTTTACCGAAGAGTTCAATAGGCTCCTTTGCAGATTGTAAAAGATGAGACAGGTGTTATCCATCATTGTCCAAACCCATATAATACTTTATTTGGCAGTTAGTTGCTTGTGGTAGGATGAAAAATGGTCCCACAAAATGTACCCACATCCTAATCCCTGGAGTAGGTGAATGTTACCTTATATTGCAAAGGGGACTTGCAGATGTGATTAAGTGATGGATGTTGAGATGGCGAGATTATCCGCTTTTATTCAGATAGACCCTAATGGAATCACAAAGGTCCTTATAAGAGACTGGAAAGAAGGTCAAAGGAGGAAGTAGCAGATATGATGATGAAAGCCAGATTTGGGGGTAATTTCAGGAAGAGGTCATGAGCCAGGAAATATGCAGGTAGTTTCCAGAAGCTAGAAAAGGCAAGAAAATGGAATTTTCCTAGAATCTTGAGATGCAACCAGTCCTGTTTAAACATTAGCTTTAGTTTAAGGAAACTAATTTCTGATTTCTAGCCTCCAGAACTGTAAGAGAATTTGTATTATTTTAAGCTACCATGTTTGTGGTAACTTGTTACAGCAACAGTAGGAAACGCATTGAGGTTTTAAGCCAAGCTTGGGTTCCAGGATATTTTGATAAGGTTGGAAACACAATAGTCTGGAACCCTGGTACACCCACTCCAAAAAGTGGAGTGGGGATCTCAAACATTGTGTCACCAACCCCTGTTTCTTTCTGAGATTAGATAAATTCCTTCCTCCACGACTGCTACTCACAATGGCCAATTATTTCTAGTATAATCCTCTACTGGGCCTTTAGGAAAAAGGTTACAAATAGGTGAATTGTAGGCAGCAATTAGCCTAGAGGCTTGGTTTTGATCAGTGTATAATTGAGTTTTTATTTAGGAAATTTCCTATTAAAATGCATATTTCTTTTTTTTGAAAAATTGGTAAATCTGGCAAATCTGGCATTCCCACATGAAATCCATTGTTTAGAGTTGTCTCCTTTAGTTAAGATGTATGCTGGTCAGTTAGAAGTCTACCACGATATTGCCTCACTCATTAAGTTACCAGCCAGGTTAATATAGACATTTGCATTTGTGATCAACATTTAATACCATTGTAATTCAAGACAGAGAGTATCTTCAGCCAACTGCTTCATGGGATCCTCCAAGCCAGTCTCCTCTGAGAAGAAAAAGCAAGAAGTGTTTAGAGAGTTCAAGGGGTGATGGGAATAACAATGCTATGAACAAAATCAACCATAAAAATAAAGAATGAATTGTTTTGCTGTAAATGCTTCAAAGAAACATTGACATTAAATTTGGTCTTAGAGAACTAAAAAAAAAAAGTGCTATTGACAAAGTGGTAAATTATCATCGGTTTATCCAATGAGGTGATATAAGCTAAGTCACTTCAGTTGTGTCCGAATCTGTGCGACCCCATAGACGGCAGCCGACCAGGCTCCCCCATAAGAGGTAAGAGGAAACAGCTGAGGGTCTTAGGTGGGGCCAGAGGGTGCTATGATCTGTGTGTGTTAGTCACTCAATTGTGTCCGACTCTTAGTGACCCCATGGACTATAGCCCACCAGGCTTTTCCACCCATGGGATTTTCTAGGCAAGAATATTGCAGTGGGTTCCCTTTTCCTTCTCCAGGGGCTATGATCTGAGCAGGACAGAATTAACAGTTCAGACGGTAGAAGGCTAGATGCAATGTCAGAGAATGAGTTGGAGGACAGGCTGGGAATAAGATTTGGAGCTATATTTTTCCTTGCTGTTTCATTGTCTGGGTCATTCAGTGGTTATTGTCTCATCAGCTGTGTGAGAGAGAGTCTGTGAACAGAGATTGAATTGGAGATATATTTAGTTCAAATTTAATGGAGAATATGTGTTCAGTTTGTGGTCATTTCCCTTGGAGTTATTTCTAGAAAGAATGACTACACCTAAGAGCTAAGATTTATTTCTAGGTTACCTGTAATACGCTGTAGAATACCTTATTCTACTCCTAAATGTACATTACTCCACATTCCTGGACTGATGGGAAAATCCAAAGGGTCTAAGGAATTATGGAAAACAATACTAATCCTCACTGAATCTAATTGATTGTTTCTGTTTGTGTCTACGTATACAGGCTGGTTAGAATTGGTACGTTTTGTTAGAACATCAATAGAAAACAAACATAAGAAACCATGAATTGGTGTTTATACTCACAGAGAGATTTCTAGCCCATGTGGTGAATTAAAAACCAGATTTCTTCCCTAGGGAGGGAGCAGCCCTGAGTTAAATTGCAAGGTTGGAGAGCACTGAGGAGTTTGGAAGTTCACTCCTGTGTTGTCATCTCCAGGTCCTATTATCTGGGGCACAACATGTCAACCGTATGCAGCGCCCCCACAGTGAAGAGACAGACCTTTTGTGAATTCAGTTCACAGAAATTACTCTTTTACTTGATAAAGATGAGCAAAGTCAAAACATAACATTTCATCAAGAAATGCAGAGCTTGCTGCCAGTGTACAAAGAACAACACATTCTCACTGAGGATGCCTTATTTTGCTCACATTGGACAGAAAAGTTTGTCCTTTATTACCGCAGAGTTATAAATATGCTATAGGAGTAAACAGACGTGAAAAACAGATCATGGTTTAAATGGCTGCTTTATATAAAGTTATTTTAAAAAATATTGCAATAATGATTATCTCTGGTCATCCTTTTACCTTTTAGTGTCAACATCTAAAACAAATAAAGCAGTTCAAATTATTCTTAAGGAGGGGCTCCACTTCTTCTGAGATTTATTTTAAGATATCAGTCTACATGAACAATATTCCATGACTGTTTTATATTCCAAACCAAACTTGAAAAGTATTTTTTAAAAAAGCATGAAAACACACTCTCCAAGTTCCTTCATTTCCAGTGCAGTTCATATTTCTATTTGGACAGTGCATTAATTGTCCAGCAATACCAACAGACATTTAAGTGGAATGTGAAGATGGTTTTTAACATGCTTCCTAGATCTTTTACCTGTTTTACTATAGAACAGGTTTGTGTGAGTTTACATGTAATCAAAAAATAGATATGACTGTTGGTGTATTCAAGCAAAGGAAAAAAATCTGTCTAAAACATAAAGAAACAAAGATGAAGGGGGAAAATTCTGGAAATATGCTTGAATGTCCCTTTTTTGTCTTTTCAAAGTGAAATTTACAAGGAAAGCTTTATACATAAATAAAACACAAAACTTTCATTTTTCCTTTCTTGTCAGTTAGAGGTTTCCTTGTAAGAAAGAAACCCTTAATAGGCAATGTATAATCTTCAGATATTATGCATTCAGACATTTGTATCCGGCTATTGTCCTGTATTCTTACTTAGAGTGAGGCCCGTTCACTCTGAATGTGTGTCTGATGAGTCAAATGCTGTAATGATAATCACTGAGGAATGAACTGAAAGAATAGATGCCTCTCCAACTGGTCAGGCTGAGGGGTGGTAAATGCCAACACCAGTAGGACCTGACATGGAAACAATAAAGAGAAAACTCACCTTTCTTGGTTACACTATTTAAAAGAATCTACCTTTCAGATTCAGATTTTCAGTCTTTGGGTATCGTATGAGCACTCCCTGGGGCCTCTTTAAACATGAGCAAGATTTGACTTTTCTGAGAAATATTCATCAGATGTGATAGGAAGTCTATGGGGCCATATTTTCTAGCAGTAAAAAACCCCAATTTTCTCTGTAGGTATGATTGTTTTAAATGTGCATGGTGGCATTTGTACCAGGAAATTTCATGTCTTGTGTGAGACCAAAGGCCGTCACTCAGTTCAGGCTATGGAGACACACTGAAATGCTGTTTTGATGAGTTCCTGTCAACTGTTTCGTTGCCTAAGATTCTGAGTGTGTCTATACAGAATATTTAAGAAAGTTAAAAATAATTAGAAGACATGACATTTACCTTTGAGGATAATTGTGCTTAATGGAGGAGACAAATTGTGGCTCACCATTTATTTTTGTTCACATTCAGCCTGTAATGCCATTTCTCACATTCTCCGTGATCACGTAATTACCCATGCTTCAGTGTGCAATTCAGATGTCACCTGCTCATGATGGCTTCACTGTTCTTTCAGTGAAGAATTCAGTTAGCATCCATGTCACCTTCCTTTAGCCTCCTACAGTGTAGGGCACATCTCTAACTGCAAACTTTGTTCTACTTTATATATCCCATCACATACTAGGAGATCCCCAAGGACAGGAACATGTAACATTGCTGAATGTTCTAAATGCTTGAATGGTTTGATGAGTGTTAGGGGAAAAAAATCTTAGATTTTTTTTCTCTAATTTTTCTTCTTTGTTAGTCCATGGAAGTGGAATAAAAATGAATGAGAAGCTTTATAGGGATTTTTAACCTTTGCTTTGGGCTTCCCTGGTGGCTCAGAGGTTAAAGCGTCTGCCTCTGATGTGGGAGACCCGGGTTCGATCCCTGGGTCGGGAAGATCCCCTGGAGAAGGAAATGGCAATCCACTCCAGTATTCTTGCCTGGAGAATCCCATGGGCAGAGAAGCCTAGTAGGTTACAGTCCACGGGGTCGCAAAGAGTCGGACACGACTGAGCGACTTCACCTCATCACCTCACCTCACCTTAACCTTTGCCCACTGTATAGAGGTTTTCCTGAGGACTTCAAGCTCTCTCACTTTCTCCACTAGTCCTTCCTATACACATATACTTGCCTGCAGCACACAAACACGAGTTTGTATCCTACATTTGAGGTTTCTCAAACTAGAGAAAAATAGCCAGTATGAAACATCCTCTCATTCCAAACCCATGATACCAGGCCCAAATCCAGATAGCAGCTGAGGAGTGAATCACTGCTCAGAGCCTGAAGATGTGAGGGTACAAGGCAACTGCAAAATAAATTCTTTGTTTCCCCAACAGCTGTTATCCAGAGCTGTTCCTCCCTTCTAGCTGCTCTACTTTATCTTGAGCTTCAAAAGCCACTGACATGTTCTGTGCATGCTTAGTTTCTCACTTGTGTCTGACCCTTTGCAATCCCATGGACTGTAGCCCCCAAGGTTCCTCTGTCCATGGGATTCTCCAGGCAACAAGACTGAAGTGAGTTGCCATGCCCTCCTCCAGGGGATCTTCTCAACCCAAGGGTCGAACCCAGGTCTCCCACATTGCAGGTGGATTCTTTACCGTCTGAGCCACCAGGGAAGCAGTGGTGAATGTATCCATCTGTGCAAACAAGAACATTATCTGCGCTTTAAAGATTGTCTGGGATACTTGGAGCTGGTGCACTGAGATGACCCAGAGGGATGGTATGGGGAGGGAGGTGGGAAGGGGGTTCAGGATGGGGAACACGTGTACACCCGTGGCAGGTTCATGTTGATGTATGGCAAAACTAATACAATATTGTAAAGTAATTAGCCTCCAATTAAAATAAATAAATTTATGTTAAAAAATTGTCCATAAACATATGCTAGCATCACTGAGTAGTGGCTGCCTATGTTTGCAAAAAGAAACACACAAACATACACACTTATTTTTAAAGGAGGTTAGAGATACTCCTAGAGCTATATAAGGTTACAATGGGGAAGAATGGAAATGGCAAAAGGCAGACCTTATTGGATAACTGGATGAGTGATGAATTCAAAGGTCATGGAGAAAAGAAGTCTTGAGCACAGTTTTGAAGCAGGAATTATATAAAGCAAAATGTGCCAGAGAGCAATCCATTTATAGAGGTGTGTTGATCCACTAAATGCCTGTGAAATAGTATCACGTTCAGTACCATGTTCTTTCTAAAAATTGTGGTTGAGAACAACACTTTCAAGTCTTCTGGTTTGCAGTAGCTTGGTGAAGCAGGAAGCTCTCAAATGTGAACCTTGATTTTGTCAAATAAAAGGAAGAAAGAGACTGATGGTAGTGAAGAAGATTCCGGCTCTTGGATTCATAGCGCTATTACTTTTTCTGCTCCAAACTCTGAAAGTACGTAAAGAGAATGTTTCTTTGCAGATGTTCTTAGAGAAAACTGCTGCAGAAGCTAAACTTTGACATACCCTGTTAAATGAGCTTAGCAGGGCTCTCATGAATACATGATGGGAGGGTTTAATTCCTGTATTTTGCCAGAGGAGATCCAGAAACCATTTCCTCCTGTGACAAAAGGGATTTCTGACTTTCTTGACTAAGAATTGAAAAGATTTTAAATTATGCAGAGGCTCTGGTAGGGCAGAAGAGTTTCTTGTCACTGGACTGTCTTTTGTATGATTAAATTACATTACTTTGGAGTTTGACAAACAAAGGCCAATTGCCAAATAAAACAAAGTATATGTGTTCTGATGTTAATGGTTGACTGGAAAATGTCTTTATCTTTCTCAGTGACTGGTCATTTTTTTTTTCCCCTTTAACCATATGGAAATATAATTCAGCTGGATTGCCCATAAGGAATTAAGAATTTCAAGTGTGAGGGAAAAAAAAAAGGCTATATAATATACTGTGCTTCACTGATGAAGGAATCTGTTTTGGAAGGAATCTGTTTTGTTTTACAAAGAAGAGAAAAGTAGGACAAAAAAGGTCTAATGTTAACTTGTGCTGGTCAGCATTAGATGTAACAAATTTTCTCAGAAGTAAATGATCCAAATGAATTTTATTTTTTTTCCTTTAAATGTGACAAGAAATGTTTGAACAGTTGCTAGGAAAAATTCTTTATTAAACCCACTCTGGAACATTCTGTTAAAACTTCACTTCAGTCACAGCTTTTCTCACCCTTTTCCCAGCCACTTTCAAAGTCTCCCTCTGTTGCCTCAGTTTAATCCCTCCTTCCCTTTTTTTTTTTCTTTTTCTTTTCGGTCAGTGCTAACGAAAAAGGCATCTCATGCTTTAACCCATCCTTAGATCTGCCCATGATTCATTCTCCTGCCAGAGGGGCACTTAAGTGCAAGCCACTCCTTTGTCTAATTTTTTTTAAGTCACATACAAAATCCTACCTGATTGAATCAAAGTCAAATTTGTCAAATTCTGTCATTCTTTGTCTTGCACATTTTGTTCAATCAACACACTAATATAAAAAAAATTGTAGAATACCTATTAAATGTACTATACCAACTAGACCACGTGGCTAAACCAACCCAGTCTCTGCTCCTGTTCAGCCTCCATTCCAGCGCCCTTTGTTTCCTGAGCCCCTCCTATTCCTTGAATCTGTGTCTTTGATTATGGTAACTTCTTTGCCTTTTCTTATCTTGGTTTGGCCAAGTCTGTCTCATTTTTAAAAGACTGAATTAAACACATTTTCCAAGAAGTCTTTGGTGGTCATCTTGCAGTCTATGAATCTAACTGAGCCAGACTCTGACCTCTAGAAGTCCCTTCTCTGTACTATTCCCAGTTACGGTTGAGAACAGAGAAATCTGCATGAGATCTGGAAGGTGGAAATGAAGTGGCAGCCATTTTTAGGCTCTGAAGTCAGCGTGGCACTAGGTTCTGAGATAACTCCATACCTACCACTGATTTGCAGGCTCACCTGATGGTACAGGTGGCACCTGGGCCTGCAATTTTACCAGCTCCCATCAGCCTTCCTCCTTCAGCTTCTCTAAGTCCTGAGCATGTGGTGAAATATGCTGACTTCTGCATATCGCCTGCATCACTGAGGTTGGAAATGGTTCTAGTCTCTCTTCATGGTGGCCAGTTCATTCTTATGAATTCTATTTTTCTTCTATGGGTTCCAATTGGTCATTGGTCTTTCTATCTGATATCCATCTTTCTTTCCTTGATTGTGATCTAGCTGACCTACTATAACCATCTCAGACCTGACCCTAAAAGCAGAGGTATAAACCTTGCATAGATTTCAACCAACAACCAGAGCTGGGTAAAGTTTCATTCTTGTACTGGATCTCTCACTCAATGCCACTCATAGTGATTCTGACTGAAACCAGACTGATAGAGAAGTTGTTATCAGAAATGGGATGTCATGGTAACAAAACTCTGAAAGATATGGCATTAACTTTCAGACTAGGCAGTGGGAGTGATCGCAGGGGGCCTTGGCCTGCAGCAGCTTGAAGCAAGGCTTGGGTTCCCAGCCCGAGGTTGAGGCCAGGTGGTGGCAGTGAGAGCCCCAAATCCTAGCCACTAGACCAGCAGTTAGTAGCAATGCTCTTGCCCTTTGCTTCTGCAGAAAAGAATTCCCACAAAGATGGAAAGTAGTGAAATAAGCAAGGTTTTTGGTAGGAGGAAAAAAAGAGTACAGTATATGTGGATAGACACACAGGTAGACTCAGAAAGAGATAGAATTGCCCTCATGGCATTTGGATTACTTTTATGGGGCATTTCTTCCAATTTTCCTTTGGCCAATCATTTTGATTTGCCTGATTCACAGTCCATATTGGATATATCTCAGGATCCTGGCATGTGTGCACACACATCTCTTGGCCAAGATGGATTCTACCGAAGAGGCATATGGTTGGCACCGCTCCCCTTTGACCTCCAAGGGGTCTTTCTGGGCAGGTGTGGTTGAGGAAGTCTCTTGACTTTGAGAATGAGAAATGTGTGGTCGGGGCAAGGCCCAGCCTCCTCTCTTAATGGTCCTGCTATTCTCCTCTTAGAGTTTCTGTCCATAGGCAATGAATCTCCCATCACTTTACCCTAGGGGTGTCTATCTACTCCTTGCCTCAGGAGGACCTGTTAGAGCACTGAGGATATGGTAGCAAAAGCCTGATGGGCCTGCAGGAGACTGCTGGTGAAGCTTAAAGGTAAATAGAAAAACGTTACTGGAAATTGGAAGAAAGGAGAACTTTGTTATACATTGGGAGGAAATTTAGTGAAGCTGTTACCTTCTATAATGTAAAAAACAGTAAATATATCTGAGGAACTGATGGGCATGGTTAAGGAACTTTTTCTTCAGAGTATTAGTTTCTTTAAGTGGCAGAACTCAAACTACAGGTAAAGAAAAATGAGCTAAGGAAGGATATATTCAGTTTTTTAACAGAAATTAGAAAATATGTAAGGATCCAAGAGCTGATGAATTTGACAATAAAATGATTTCATATCCTCCCTCTCCCAAGCAAAATATACTCCACTAAAAAAAAGGCCTAAGGGCCAAGAAGAAATCCAGAATGCAATGTGGAAATGTGGTCTCTGGGCAAGTCAAGGATGAGGTCAAGGATGTGATTTAAATCATTTGTTGTAACTTCAGAAGCATTTAAGTTGGTGGTTCAGATCCGTTGAGATAGAAAAAACACATTTAAGGGTCTTAAGTGGAGAAGGATGTGGCAACCCACTCCAGCATCCTTGCCTGGGAAATCCCACGGACAGAGGAGCCTGGGGGTTACAGTTCCTGGGGTCGCAAAGGTTGGACATGACTTAGTGACACAACCACAACCACCACCACCAAGGTTTTTCAAGATGAGCCTTGCATATCCACTCCACTAAGTAATACAGTTTCTAAGACTTTTAAAACGTTGTTCCTCAGCAGCCTCATAAGGGCCCAATATATAGCAAGGAATTTAAAATCATTTGTGTGACTTTTGCTTAATGGAATGTAATATAACTTCATATGTTAAAAAGAAAACAGAATTTTAGAGGAATTCTATCACCTTGGCCTAAAAGGTACAGAGGCAGTACAAAATGAAATGAGACTTTTGAAACTCCAAATTTATGCTGGTAAGAGCTAGACTGAGGAAGCTTTCTCAAAAACTAATCAGGTTTTTAACCTGCTCAAACAAGAACTACAGTTATGAAAAAGGGGGAATGATTCAGAGAGGAGAAATAGAAGACTAGAGTGCAGAGCCAAGAGCTCCCAAAGTTTTCCTGAGCCCAAAATAAGGAAGGAAGAACATGAACTTTGTTGAATATCAGAATTTCTATAGAGCAGCAACAGTCTTTTCTCCTCCCTTTCCCACTTCTAGAATGAGAGGAGGGCTGTCTGGTGTCTCCTAGGTGTGTGAACTGCGTTTGCTGAGGGCTCTATCACTTAGGAGGGCTCTAGGCTTAGTCACCATCTTGAAATTCCAGCAATAATTGAATAAGGGGCTTTGCATTTAATTTTGCACTGAAACTGATTAAGTTGTGCAGTTAGTCTCATATTGGAAAATTTATTTCAGGACTCTTCAGCAGCTGTATATTTTGTAGGATGAAGGGATAACAGTGGTGAGAGATAGCTTGTCTCATACCACTAATCTTCATACCGAAAGGAATCTGTATCCAAAGAGCTTCATTCATGCCTGATGACATAATTCTTGATCTTGAGCCAGAGCTGAAGGTTGCTAATGGGATAAGACTTTTAGGGGTGTTAAGAAGAGACCAGTATATTGTATAGTGTATATACTGTATACTTTGCCAAAGGACAGATTGGAGTTTTAAAAGATTCTGACATTTCTCTTATTCAGAAATGGGCTATGTAGAAATGGGCTATGTATCCTCATTAAAATCCATGGGGGTTTGTGATTATTCCAACCAATAGAGTGTTGCCAGTAACATCATCTGACTTCTGGGGTGAGATCACACAAGTCCAAGAAGTTTCTTCTTGGTTTTCTTGGGATGATAGCTATTGAGACTTCCTTAGAATCCAGAAGCCACTCTGTGGGAACTCCAGGCCAAGTATAGGTACTCCAGTCAATAGTCAAAACTGAACACAGCCTTCAGTCCCATTCCTGGTATGTACACAAGAGAAAAATATAATAATCCTGAATATATCAAGTCTTCCTACACCATGCCCAAGTGACTATGGAACAATATCAAGCCATCTCACTACACTGTCCAAATTTCTAACCTGCAGACTCCATCAGTTTAATTCAATGATAGTTATTTAATTTAATGCCACTAAGCTGGCTGAGATTTGTTACTCAAAAATATTAGCTGGAATATCTTTTTTTCTTATACCAACTCAGGTTCAGTTAGGTAATATCCTTCTAAGTCTTCATATTTAACTTTGCAATCCATTTTTTATGCTTACTTTACTGTGTTGCCATTTATATGCTTATTTCCATTTTCTTAAATATTAGTGAAGCTGCTGCTGCTGCTGCTAAGTCACTTCAGTCATTTCCGACTCTGTGTGACCCCATGGACAGCAGCCTACCAGGCTCCCCTGTCCACGGCATCCCCCAGGCAAGAATACTGGAGTGGGTTGCCATTTCCTTCTCCTATTAGTGGAGAAAAGGGTCTTATTCATATAAGTAATCCAGTGCCTTGGACATAATAGTTGCTCAGATACTGTTTGATGAAAAATTAAGCAGAGCTGCAACTAATTTTCCCCCAACTATTGGGCACCCCACTTAACAACTTCCAAGACTCAGCTCAGGTGTAACATTATCCTACTTTGAGTTCTACCTCAACAGCACTTAAATATAAAATCTTTGAGGCAGGTAAGTATAGCTAAGTACTCAGTTCAGTTCAGTTTAGTTCAGTCGCTCAGTCGTGTCTGACTCTTTGCAACCCCATGAATCGCAGCATGCCAGGCCTCCCTGTCCATCACCAACTCCCGGAGTTTACCCAAACTCATCTCCATCGAGTAAGTGATGCCATCCAGCCATCTCATCCTCTGTCATCCCCTTCTCCTCCTGCCCCCAATCCCTCCCAGCATCAGGGTCTTTTCCAATGAGTCAACTCTTCACATGATGTGGCCAAAGTACTGGAGTTTCAGCTTCAGCATCATTCCTTCCAATGAACACCGAGGACTGATCTCCTTTAGAATGGACTGGTTGGATCTCCTTGCAGTCCAAGGGACTCTCAAGAGTCTTCTCCAACACCACAGTTCAAAAGCATCAATTCTTCAGCGCTCAGCCTTCTTCACGGTCCAACTCTCACATCCATATATGACCACTGGAAAAACCATAGCATTCACTAGATGGACATTTGTTGGCAAAGTAATATCTCAGCTTTTGAATATGCTGTCTAGGTTGGTCATAACTTTCCTTCCAAGGAGTAGGAGGAGGTGAGGAGGTGAAGTCGCTCAGTCGTGTTCGACTCTTTGCGACCACATGGACTGTAACCTACTAGGCTTTTCTGTCCATGGGATTCTCCAGGCAAGAATACTGGAGTGGATTGCCATTTCCTTCTCCAGGGGATCTTCCTGACCCAGGGATCGAACCCAGGTCTCCCGCATAGGAGGGAGATGCTTTAACCTCTGAGCCACCAGGGAAGCCCAGGGAGTAAGCGTCTTTTAATTTCATGGCTGCAGTCACCATCTGCAGTGATTTTGGAGCCCAAAAAATAAAGTCTGACACTGTTTCCACTGTTTCCCCATCTATTTTCCATGAAGTGATGGGACCGGATGCCATGATCTTAGCTTTCTGAATGTTGGGCTTTAAGCCAACTTTTTCACTTTCCTCTTTCACTTTCATCAAGAGGCTTTTTAGTTCTTCTTCACTTTCTGCCATAAGGGTGGTGTCATCTGCATATCTGAGGTTACTGATATTTCTGCCAGCAATCTTGATTCCAGCATGTGCTTCTTCCAGCCCAGCATTTCTCATGATACACTCTGCATATAAGTTAAATAAACAGGGTGACAATATACAGGCTTGACGTACTCCTTTTCCTGTTTGGAACCAGTCTGTTGTTCCATGTCCAGTTTTAACTGTTGCTTCCTGGCCTGCATACAGGAATCTCAAGAGGCAGGTCAGGTGGTCTGGTATTCCCATCTCTTTCAGAATTTTCCAGTTTCTTGTGATCCACACAGTCAAAGGCTTTGGCATAGTCAATAAAGCAGAAGTAGATGTCTTTCTAGAACTCTCTTGCTTTTTTGATGATCCAGCAGATGTTGGCAATTTGATCTCTGGTTCCTCTGCCTTTTCTAAAACCAGCTTGAACATCAGGAAGTTCATCGTTCATGTATTGCTGAAGCCTGGCTTGGAGAATTGTGAGCATTACTTTACTAGCATGTGAGATGAGTGCAATTGTGTGGTAGTTTGAGCATTCCTTGGCATTACCTTTCTTTGGGATTGGAATGAAAACTGACCTTTTCCAGTCCTATGGCCACTGTTGAGTTTTCCAAATTTGCTGGCATATTGAATGCAGCACTGTCACAGCATCATCTTTCAGGATTTGAAATAGCTCAACTGGAATTCCATCACCTCCACTAGCTTTGTTCGTAGTGATTCTTTCTAAAGCCCACTTGACTTCACATTCCAGGATGTCTGGCTCTAGGTGGGTGATCACACTTCATTGGAAATAGATGGGGAAACAGTGGAAAGAGTGTCAGACTTTATTTTTTGGGGTTCCAAAATCACTGCAGATGGTGACTGCAGCCATGAAATTAAAAGAAGCTTACTCCTTGGAAGAAAAGTTATGACCAACTTAGATAGCATATTCAAAAGCAGACACATTACTTTGTCAGCAAAGTTCCATCTAGTCAAGGTTATGGTTTTTCTAGTGGTCATGTATGGATGTGACAGTTGGACTATGAAGAAAGCTGAGCGCCGAAGAATTGATACTTTTGAACTGTGGTGTTGGAGAAGACTCTTGAGGGTCCCTTGGACTGCAAAGAGATCCAACCAGTCCATTCTGAAGGGGATTAGCCCTGGGATTTCTTTGGAGGGAATGATGCTGAAGCTGAAACTCCAATACTTTGGCCACATCATGTGAAGAACTGACTCATTGGAAAAGACTCTGATGCTGGGAGGGATTGGGGGCAGGAGGAGAAGGGGACGACAGAGAATGAGATAGCTGGATGGCATCACTGACTCGATGGACGTGAGTCTGAGTGACCTCCGGGAGTTGGTGATGGACAGGGAGGCCTGGCGTGCTGCGATTGACGGGGTCACAATGAGTCAAACACGACTGAGCGACTGAACTGAACTGAACTGAAGCCTCATTTCCTTACTCGTTAATGGAGATGATAATAATATCTAACTTATGGAGTTGTGGTTATAAATAAAATGAAATAATGCACAAAAATATTTAGTGCAGAGTGTTTAATAAATATTAGCTATAATCCACTCCAAACCAATAGTCACAAACTTAGCATCAAATTTCTGCTCTAGCCTCTATCCTTAGTTCTAAACATTGGGAAACTGCTTATTATCTAAATCTCAGTTTGACATTTTTCTGGATCACTCTTTTTGTCCTGAATTTTGTGTGTGTGTGTGTGTGTCTTTATTGTTAATTTTTCTATTTCCTGGTAACTATACATCCGCTGGCTTCCCTTTCCAGGACTGTGACCTGGACTTGTGTTCATCATTCTTCCTCCAAACCTTGGAATCCTACTCTGGATCACAGTTGTGAAGATGCAGCTGATAGCTGGTGCCCAACCACCCTGATGGTAACTGATTTGGAGTCTTTGAGTTTCACATATTTTATTTGACCCTTAACATTTTGCCTGGTCTGATACCGGAGAAAACTACATGTTTTTCAGTCTCTCTCAACTGCCAGATTAAAACTTCTCAACCAGAATTATCTTTCCAAATATGGCTGTAAGTCATCAACAATGCTCAAATGCGTCTTAAGATATATAATATGTAGAATCTCTGAGTAGAGTCTGTAAAGACTTTATATCTCCTGTCTTAGGCCAGTAGTGGTTCTAGAAAAATTGAAGAGAATTGGGCCTAAAGGGGAAACATTCTCTCAGTGGTGGATTGGTCAAGGAGACAGAGAGGCTTTGCTGGAAAACAATAACATGATTAAGATTTTAGAAGTGGGAAATAAAGAAGATGAAAAATATTTGAGAGGCTAAATACACAAAGTCATGACAGAAGGGCGTGAAGGAACTTGACACAAAAAACCTTTCCAGGGGTCATTGGATAAATGCTGATACCACTGTTAGGAAAAAAAAAAGTTATAAAAAAGAAAGTGATTGGACTAATAGTTCATTGAGTTTGTTAAACTTTGAGGTCAGAAAGAATAATCTGGTAGAGTTTTTTAGTAAGAAGTTCAAAATACATGATCGGAACTCATGAGATAACTCAGGTAGGGTATAAAGGTTTGGAATTAAATCTCACATCAGCAGAATAGATGCTATGAAAATGAATGAGAACAAAATGTAATAAAAGGTGAATGTGTGAATAGATTACACATATCTGAGAGAGAAGCAAGAAAATGAATGGAAGAAGAAACTCAGAAGGAGTTGTTGAGGATTGAAAAAGGAAGAGGAAGAGTGTATTAATAGGGATGTCTAAGGAAGTGGGTTTCAAAAGACTGGATCACCAGTAGTAACAAATGCAGCAGAAAGGTCAAGGAGGATGAAATATGGCAGTAACATTTGAATTTTACACAAGATCATCACAGTTTCAGTATACCAATGTGGATGAAAGCCAGCAATCATGTGATTAAGAAGGTGGTGAAAAATTCAACACTAAAATTGTGTTTCTAGCATCATGAATCATTAATCTTAATGTGCTCCTACAGTCACTGATTCTTGGAGTTGCTAGAAACCTTTGAGATCTCATGGTTGAATGTCTTAGAATAAAACGTTTAGGAATTGGTAAACTTAAAACCTCCATATTTTAACTTCCAAGAACTTTTGTGAGAACTCACTATCTCAGGAAATAATTTATTCATCTGTTAAATGGACCTTCTTACTAAATTGACAACGTATTAATTTGAGTTGGTAGATGATTTTCTTGGTGTTGTTTACCCACATGTGTACTCTATGGTATCTTTAAAACCATACTGCTCTATCTCCTTCTCTTTTTGTTTTCTCTTCAAAATCTCATGACAGTGACTTTAGCAGTTATTGTTGTTCAGTCACTAAGTCATGTCCAACTTTTTGCAACCCCATAGACTGTAGCACGCCAGGCTTCCCTGTCCATCACCAACTCCTGGAGCTTTCAAACTCATGTCCATCAAGTTGGTGATGTTATCTAGCCAGCTCATCCTCTGTCACCTCTTTTTCCTTTTGCCTTCAATATTTCCCAGCATCAGGGTTTTTTAAAATGAGTCGTTTCTTCACATCAGGTGGCCAAAGTATTGGAGTTTCAGCTTCAGCATCAGTCCTTTCAATGACTATTCAGGACTGATTTCCTTTAGGATGGACTGGTTTGATCTCCTTGCAGTCCAAAGGACTCTCAAGAATCTTCTCCAGCACCACAATTTGAAAGCATCCATTCTTCAGTGGTCAGTTTTCTTATGGTTCAAGTCTCACATCCACATATGACTACTGGAAAAACCATGGCTTTGATTATATGGACTTTTGTTGGCAAAGTGATGTCTCTGCCGTTTTAAAAAAATTTATTTATTTATTTTTTAATTTTTACTTTATTTTACTTTACAATACCATATTGGTTTTGCCATAAATTGACATGAATCCACCACAGGTGTATACGAGCTCCCAATCCTGAATCCCCCTCCCACATCCCACCCCACATCATCTCTCTGGATCATCCCCGTGCACCAGCCCCAAGCATCCTGTATCCTGTATCAAACATAGGCTGGTGCTTCATTCTTACATGATAGTATACATGTTTCAATGCCATTCTCCCATATCATCCCACCCTCTCCCTCTCCCACAGAGTCCAAAAGTCCATTCTATACATCTGTGTCTCTTTTGCTGTCTCGCATACAGGGTCATCATTGCCATCTTTCTAAATTCCATATATATGTGTCAGTATACTGTATTGGTGTTTTTCTTTCTGGCTTACTTCACTCTGTATAATCGGCTCCAGTTTCATCCACTTCATTAGAACTGATTCAAATGAATTCTTTTTAATGGCTGAGTAATACTCCATTGTGTATATGTACCACAGCTTTCTTATCCATTCATCTGCTGATGGACATCTAGGTTGTTTCCATGTCCTGGCTATTATAAACAGTGCTGCAATGAACATTGGGGTACATGTG
>SJYT01010150.1:381673-422950 GCA_006410635.1 Cephalophus harveyi
CATTCTATGAGGCCACCATCACCCTAATACCAAAACCTGACAAAGATGTCACCAAAAAAGAAAACTACAGGCCAATATCACTGATGAACATAGATGCAAAAATCCTTAACAAAATTCTAGCAATCAGAATCCAACAACACATTAAAAAGATCATACACCATGACCAAGTGGGCTTTATCCCAGGGATGCAAGGATTCTTCAATGTCCACAAATCAATCAATGTAATTCACCACATTAACAAATTGAAAAATAAAAGCCATATGATTATCTCAATAGATGCAGAGAAGGCCTTTGACAAAATTCAACATCCATTTATGATAAAAACTCTCCAGAAAGTCGGAATAGAAGGAACATACCTCAACATAATAAAAGCTATATATGACAAACCCACAGCAAACATTATCCTCAATGGTGAAAAATTGAAAGCATTTCCCCTAAAGTCAAGAACAAGACAAGGGTGCCCACTTTCACCGCTACTATTCAACATAGTTCTGGAAGTTTTGGCCACAGCAATCAGGGCAGAAAAAGAAATAAAAAGAATCCAAATTGGAAAAGAAGTAAAACTCTCACTGTTTGCAGATGACATGATCCTCTACATAGAAAATCCTAAAGACTCCGCCAGAAAATTACTAGAGCTAATCAACGAATATAGTAAAGTTGCAGGATATAAAATCAACACACAGAAATCCCTTGCATTCCTATACACTAATGATGTCTCTGCTTTTTAATACACTGTCTAAGCTTGTCATAGCTTTTCTTCCAAGGAACAAGCATCTTTTAATTTTGTTAACAGTATATCATGAAATTAAAAGAAAATTAATTATATAATGAGAACCCTATAAACAGTATATCCTCCTGACTTTTCCATAAATAAGTATCTTATCTTAACTCCCCTTGATGAACATGATAGATAACTTATACTGTTATACTCCAAACACTTGAACATTTAAGTTTCAAAAAAAAGAAAAAAAAATTCATGTAAATCTATATTGCAGGAAATTCTACATATACTGGGTATGGAAGTATCTGAAGTTTAAAGCATATTGCTTATTGTAGGTTTCATAGAGCCATGATTAAACCATCATGATTATGGAAAATTTATTTTAGAATAATTATTTGAGTCAAAAAGATGCTTGAAAGCATTTTGATTGTATTAACAGCTTAATAATTATAGCCTGAACATGAAGTAGGGAGCTTTCTGAAACTGAGTCCATGTATTAATAGATGACTTATACCTAGTTGACTTGGTCATTTCTTTTAAGCAACTGGTTATAAAAGAAAAAACAAATAAATAAAATGAATAACCAGATCAAATCAGTTTTTTGGCAGCCTATAACAAGCTAATTGGCTGAACATCTTACTCTTAAGTGGAAATTTTTTGTAGACATAGCCTCAGGAGTTTATACAAGGCACAGCTTGCTTTATTTTTATTTTGACTCGAAGTTCTGGTCTAAGATTTCCACCGCCTTTGTCTTTAATAGTCATATTGGATCATTTCTCACAGAGGCTTGCAACCTTGACTATGCCTAAAGAACAGCATTTTATTTTCTTAAAGAAAATTATGACCTCTATGAGGTACGGTCCTAATATGTTGCTTATACTTCTTGTAAATTGGCAGTGAAGGTAATTCTAAAACAGAAGTTCCAAACAACGTTTTGAATAATGGGAGCTTTGTTGCATAAAGCACTCAACATCTGGATACAACCATATTAAAGGACAATGCTTATTTTGTTATAGAAGTTCTGACATAAACTTGTTGCAAAACAAAAACAAAAACAGAACAGCAAAATGTCAATCATATTGTTTTATTTTTCCTCTTCTTGTATTAGCTGTTGTTGTGTTACAGAACACTACAGATGCTGTGTTTCCCTGCAAGATGCTTTGATTTAAATGTTTTGGATAACTTGGCTTGTTAATTATAGTTTAGGCCACTTGTGATATAAACTTGCTGTAAGTGAAAGAGACAGCAAAATAGGTTTGTTAAAAAGACTGAGCAAAAAGATGAGGGAAAGAGTCGGAATGACCTAATTCCTCAAGTCTGACACTAAACTCAGTTTATGAGGTAAGGTTACAATGTCGATCCTCAAGGGTCCTATGTTATCTAATCCAGCTTCTGAGGGTAGGGAAAAAGGGATATGTTGTGGGAAGAAGAACCACTTAGAAATAAAAGAGGAAGCAGAGCAGTCCCTGGAGCTCCCAGGAACAGGCTCCTGGGGGAGTGTGACCAGTGCAGGAGCTAACGTGTACTTGGGCTTAACTCTATTATAACTTGTGATTATGATTTATCTGTCAAGTTCATTTCAAATGGTTCACTCCTGCTTTTTCTTTAAATCAGAACAAAAGAGAAAAAATAGAGAAGAATGGCTGAGATTTTCACCCAGGACTCAATGTGAAACTTTTCGGGTATAGGGAAGAAAGCATTGATAATATCAGTCTGACATCTCCTAATCTACTTACGATTAGAATCAATTCAATCTTCTTAGTATGAATGAGCATATATAGACTAAATCAGAAAATTTATCTATTTCCTCCAACTATCCTTGTTCGTGAACACTTCATAAGGTAAGAAGACCTCAAGAGCTTAATCAACTACTGAGGCAGTCTGATTCCTCCTTGCTTTGTTGACATTGTCCTTTTGCTGTATGTGAATTTGGAAAAGTTGTGGAATTAGGGGAAGAAGTGTAATTTAAAGATAGGTGAGAATGAAGATTCCTTTGAAGCATATATATGAAATTTAGAAAAATGGTACTGATCAACGTTTTCAGGGCAGAGATGGAGGCACAGACATAGAGTCTGGACTTGTGGACACCATGGGGGAAGTAATGAAAAGGGTGAAAATGTTAGCTGCTCACTGGTGCTTGACTGTTTGCAACCCCATGTACTGTAGCCCACCAGGCTCTTCTCTCCATGGAATTTCTTAGGCAAGAATACTGGAGTGGGTAGCCATTCTCTTCTCCAGGTAATTTTCCTTGCCCAGAAATCTAACCTGGGTCTATTGCATTATAGGCAGATTCTTTACTATTTGAGCCACCAGTGGGGAGGAAAGGGTGGGACGATTGTGATAGCAGTGTTAACATATATACACTACCTTGTGTAAAATAGATACTGAGTGGGAAGCTGCTATATAACACAGGGAGCCCACCCCAGCACTCTGTAATGATCTAGAGGGGTGGGATAGGTGGGGATGGGAGGGGGGCCTAAAAAGGAGAGGGTATATTATATTTACTTATGGCTGACTCACACTGTTGCACTGAAGAAAACAACACAGCATTTTAAAGCTATTACTCTCCAATTAAAAAAAAAGTGAATATAACATTCAGAAAACTAAGATCATGGCATCCAGCCCCATCACTTCATGGCAAACTGATGGGAAAAGAGTGGAAACAGTGGCTGACTTTATTTTTCTGGACTCCAAGATTGCTGCAGATGGTGATTGCAGCCATGAAATTAAAAGACACTTACTCCTTGGAAGGAAAGTTATGACCAGCCTAGACAGCATATTAAAAAGCAGAGACATTACTTTGCCAACAAAAGTCCATTTAGTCAAGGCTATGGTTTTGCCAGTGGTCATGTGTGGATGTGAGAGTTGGACCGTAAAGAAAGCTGAGAGCCGAAGAATTGATGCTTTTGAACTGTGGTGTTGGAGAAGACACTTGAGAGTCCCTTGGACTGCAAGGAGATCCAACCAGTCCATCCTAAAGGAGATCAGTCCTGGGTGTTCATTGGAAGGACTGATGCTGAAGCTGAAACTTCCTTGACTTCATTTTATTTTCTTAATTTGTATATTTACTCTCATAGCAGTATTTTCACAACAGCCAAAGGTAGGAATGACCCAAGCATCCAATGGATAAACAAAATGTAGTATATACACACACAGGGCAATATTATTCAGCCTTAAAAAGTAAGGGAAGTTTTGGTTCAAGATGGTGAAGTACAAAGACGTGTACTCATCTTCTCCTGCAAGAACACCAAAATTGCAACCAGCTGTTGAACAGTCATCAACAGGAAGACACTGGAACCCATCAAAAAGATACCCCATGTCCAAGGGCAAAGGAGAAGTCTCAATGAGATGGTAGGAGGAGCACAATCATGATAAAATCTAATCTCATACCCACTGCATGGGTGACCAACAAACTGAAGAACAGTAACACCAAAGAAGGTCTTGCACCATTGTGAAGATTCTGGGTCCCCTATCAGGCTTCCCAGGCTGGGGATCTTGCAAAGGGACTGGAGATCCCCAGGGAATCTGACTTTGAAGGCCAGCAGAATTTGATGACAGAACTTTCACAGAACTGGGGGAAACAAAGACTCCACTCTTGGGGGGAACAAACAAACCTTTGGGTGCACCAGGACTGACCCAGGGAGAAGGAGCAGTGATCCCACAGGAGACAAGCTAGGTGCGTGGTGTTTGAGGTCTCCTGTGGAGACGAGGGTTGGCAGCGACTCACTGTGGGGGCAATGCACCACCAGCAGCTGTCCTGGGAGGAGTACGTTGGCATAAGCCCCCTCAGAGGTTGCTGTTAGCCCTACTGTAGAGGCTGTAGGTTCTAGGACTGAGTTGTCTCAGGCCAAACAACTAGCAGAGAGGGAGTATAGCCCAACCCCTCAGCAGACAACTGCATTAAAGATTTACTGAGCACTGTCTTGCCCACCAAAGCCAGACCCAGTTTCCTCACAGACAGTTCCTCCCATCATGGAACTTGTGCAAGCCTCTATCATCATCCAAAAGATGGCAGACAGAAAAAGCAAGAAATACAATTCCATAGCCTCCAGAATGTAAACCACAATCATAGAAACCTAACCAAAATGAAAATAAGTAGGATTTTGTTCAAGATGAAGGAACAAGATAAATCCCCAGATAAAGAGCACAATGAAATATGTATAAATAGGCAACCTTCCAGAAAAAATAATTCAGAATAATGATAGGGAAGATGATCTAGGAACTCAGAGAAAGAATGGAGGCAAAGATTTAGAAAATGCAAGAAATGTTTACCAAAGACCTAGAAGAACTAAAGAACAAACAAACACTGATGACGATCAATGCACTAGAAGGAATCAATAACAGAATAACTGAGGCAGAAGAACAGATAAGCGACTTGGAAGACAGGATGGTGGAAATCACTGCTGCAAAATAGAATATATAAAAAAAGAGTGAAAATAAATGGGGAGAGCCTAAGAGACTTCTGGGACAACATAAATGCACCATTATTTGCATTATTGGGATCCCAGAAGGAGAAGAGAGAAAGGATCTGAGAAAATACTTGAAAAGATAATAGCTGAAAACTTCCCTAACATGGAAAAGGAAATAGCCAAATTCAGGAAGAATAGAGTCCCAGGCAGGATAAACACAAGGAGGAACACACTGAGACACATAGTAATCAAACTGACAAAAAATAAAGACAAAGATAAAATATTAAAAGTGACATGGGAAGAAAAGACAAATAATATACAAGGAAAATCCCATAAGATCATCAGCAGATTTCTCAATGGAAATTCTACAAGCCAGAAGGGAATGGCATGACATATTCCAGTGATGAAAGGGTAGAACCTACAACCAAGAATACTCTACCCAGTTGCTGCTGCTGCTGCTAAGTTGCTTCAGTCATGTCGGACTCTGTGCGACCCCATAGATGGCAGCCCACCAGGCTCCGCTGTCTCTGGGATTCTGCAGGCAAAAACACTGGAGTGGGTTGCCATTTCCTTCTCCAATGCATGAAACTGAAAACTGAAAGTGAAGTCGCTCAGTCGTGCCTGACTCTTTGCAACCCCATGGACTGCAGCCTACCAGGCTCTTCTGCCCATGGGATTTTCCAGGCAAGAGTACTGGAGTGGGTTGCCATTGCCTTCTCCAACTCTACCCAGTATGACTCTCAATTAGATTTGATGGAGAATTCAAAAGTTTTACAGACAAGAAAGAGTTAAGAGATTTCAGCACCACCAAACCAATTTTACAACAAATGCTAAAGGAACTTCTCTAGGTAGGAAACACAAGAGAAGGAAAAGATCTGCAGAAAATAAACCCCAAACAATTAAGAAAATGGTACAAATAGATAATCACCTTGAATGCAAATGGATTAAATGCACCAACCAAAAGGCATAGACTGGCTGAGTGGATGCAAAAACAAGATCCATAGATATGTTGTCTACAAGAGACCCACCTCAGACCTACCTAGAGACACTTACATATTGAAAGTAAGGGAATGTGAGAAGGTATTCCATGCAAATGGAATTCATAAGAAAGCTGGAGTAGCAATACTCATATCAGACAAGATAGACTTTAAAACAAAGACTGTTATAAGAACACTACACAATGTTCAAGGGTTCAGTACAAAGAAGAACACTACATAATGATCAAGGGCTCGATCCAAAAAAAGGATATAACACTTATAAATATATATGCAGTCAAAATAAAAACACCTTAATACATAAGGCAAATACTAACAAACACAGCGGTAGAAATTAACAATAACACAATAAAAGTAGGGGATTTTAATGCCCTACTTTCATCAATGGACAGATCATCTGGACAGAAAATTAATAAGGAAACCCCAACCTTAAATGACACTGTAGACAACTTGAACTTAATTGATATTTATAGAGAATTCCACCCAAAAGCAACAGACTATACATTTTTCTCAAGTTCAAACATAACATTCTCCAAGATTCACCACATGCTGGGCCACAAGATGAGATTTGGTAAATTTAGGACAATCAAAATTATATCAACCATGTTTTCTGATCACAATGCAGTGTGATTAGAAATAACCAAAGAGGGAAAAAACAAAACAAAACAAAACAAAAAAACTCTAAAAAACACAAACATATGGCAGCTATGCTACTCAACAACCATTGGATCACTGAAGAAATCAGGAAGGAAATAAAAAAATACTTAAAGACAAATGAAAATACAAGCAAAATGGTCCACAGCTTATGGGATGCAGCAAAATCACTTCTAAGAGGGCAGTTTATCACAGCACAATCTTACCTCAAGAAACAAGAAAAATCTCAAACGAAAAGCTAAACTTACACCTAAAACAACCAGAGAAAGAAGAACAGGCAAAACCTTAAGTTAGTAGCAGGGAGGAAATCATAATGATCAGAACAGAAATAGATGAATTAGAGACAAAGGAAACAATCAACGAAACTAAAAGCTTGTTCTTTGAAAAGATATACAGAACTGATAAGCCTTTAGCCAAATTCACCAAAAAGGAAAGGAAGAAGACTCAAATCAATAAAATTAGAAATGAAAAAGAAGTTACAACTGACTCCACAGAAATACCAAGGATCATAAGAGACTCCTTTGAATAACTGCATGCCGATACAATGGGCAACCTGCAGAAATTCTTAGAAATGTACAGTCTCCTTAGATGGAATCAGGAAGAAAAAGAAAATATGAAGAAACCAATCACAAGCATTGAAGCTGAATCCATGATTAAAAACCTCCCAGCAAACAAAAATCCAGGACCTGATGATGTCACAGGCGAATTTGTCAAACATTTAAAGAAGAGCTAACTGTTATCTTTCTGAAACTGCTCCAAAAAATGCAGATGAAGGAAAACTTCCTAACTCATTTTATGAGGTCACCATCATCCTGATGATACCAATACCAGACAATGATATCACACACACAAAAAGATAATTATCGGTCAATATCACTGATGAACATATATGCAACAATCCTCAACCAAATACTAGCAATCTGTATACAACAAAACATTAAAAAGATCATACACCATGATCACGTGGGATTCATCCCTGGGATGCAAGGATTTTTCACCATCCACAAATCAATGTGATACACCATATAAATAAATTGAAAGATAAAACCCATATGATAATCTCAATAGATGCAGAAAAATCTTTTGACTAAATTCAGCACCATTTATGATAAAAACACTCCAGAGAGTGGGCATAGAGGATATATACCTCAACATAATAAAAGTCATATACGACAAATCTACAGTTAGCATCATACTCAATGGTGAAAAGCTGAAAGCATTCCCTCTACGATTAGGAACAAGACAAGTACGACCACTGTCAGCACTTTTATTCAATATAGTTTTGGAAGTCTTAGCTACAGCAATCAGAGAAGAAAAAGAAACAAAGAGAATCCAAACTGGAAGAGAAGAGCTTAAACTATCAGTTTACAGATGACGTGATACTATACATAGAAGACACTCTTAAAACTATAAGATGCTGATGAAAAAAAATCAAAGAATACATAAACAGATAGAAAGATATACCATGTTTGTGGATTGGAAGAATTAATATTGTTAAAATGACTATACTACCCAAGGCAATCAACAGGTTCTATGCAATCCCTAGTCAAATTAGCAATGGCATTTTTCACAGAACTAGAACAAAAAATCTCAAAACTTGTATGGAGACACTAAAAATTCCAAAGAGCCAAAATAGTCTTGCCAAAGAAAAATGGAGCTGGAGGAATCAGGCTCCCAGACTTCAGACTATTCAGACTATAAAGCTCAGTCATCAAAACAGTATGGTACTGGCACAAAAATAGAAATACAAATCAATGGAAAAGGATAGAAAATTCAGAAATAAACCCATACACCTATAGTCAATTAATCTATGACAAAGGAGGCAATATTATACAATGTTGGTTGGAAAGATGGTCTCTTTGAAACGATTTGGAACACTGGACAGTCACATGTAAAAAAATAAAATTCTATCATTCTTTAACTTTATACACAAAAATAAGCTCAAAATGAATTAAAGGCCTAAATGTGAGACAGGACAGTATAAAATTCCTAGAGGAAACAATAGAACATTCTTTGGACATAAATCAGAGTAACATCTTTTTTGATTCATCTCCCAGAATAAAAGAAATAAGAACATAAATAGATAATTGTGACCTATTTAAACTCAAAACTTTTGCATAAAATAACAAAGGAAACAATAAACAAAATGAAAAAACACCAACTCACAGATTAGGAGAAAATATTGCAAATGAAATGACCAATAATGGATTATTCTCCAAAATTTAAGAAATAGCTTATGACACATAGCATCAAAACAAGCAGCTCACACAAAAAATGGGTAGAAGAGCAGAATAGACGTTTCTCCAGGGAGGAGATATCAATGGCCAACAGGCACATGAAAAGATGTTCACTGCTAGTTATCAGAGAAATGCAAATCAAAACTAGGAGATATCACCTCAAATGGTCAGAATGGCTATCATCAAAATATTCACAAACAACAAATGCTGGAGAGAGTGTGGAGAGAAGCGAACCCTTCCATACTGTTGGTGGGAAAGGAATTTGATACAGCCACTATGGAGAAAAGCCTCTGGTAAATCGCTTCAGTCATGTCTGTTTTGCAATCCCATGGACTGCATCCCACCAGGCCCCTCTGTCCATGGGATTTTCCATGCCCTTCTCCAAGGGGATCTTCCCAACCCAGGGATGGAGCCCATGTCTCTTATATCTTCTACACTGGCAGAAGAATTCTTTACCACTAGGACCACCAGGGAAGCCTGGATGTTCCTTACATAAGTAAAAATAGACTTACCATATGACCGGGCAATCCCACTCCTGGGATATATCCAGACAAAAACATGATCTGAAAGGATACACGCACCCCAGTGTTTATTTCAGCACTGTTTACAATAGTCAAGACACGGAAGCAACCTAAATGTTCATTGACAGAGGAATGAGTAAAGAAGATGTATACAATGGAATACAATGTGTATTCAATGGACTATTACTCCACCACTAAAAAGAAAGAAATAATGCCATTTGCAGCCACATGGATGGACCTGGGTGAAGTAAGTCAGACAGAGAAGGAAAAATAGTGTATGACATTCCTTACATTTGGAATCTTGAAAAAAAAAAAGATCCAGATGAGCTTTCTTAGCGAGTAGAAAGAGACTAACATACTTAGAAAATGAATTTATGGTTGCCAAGGGGAAAGAATATTTAGGGAGTTTGGGGAAGTCATGCACACGCTGTTACATTCAAAGTGAGTAACAAGAAGGGGAGATTGTATAGCACAAGGAACTCTGCTCAATGTTACCTACCAGCCTGGATGGGAACAGGGTTTGAGGGAGAATAGAAATATATGTATGTCTGAGTCCCTTTGCTGTGCACCTGAAACTACAGCAATATTGTTATTGGCTATACCCCAACAGAAAATTTAAAAAAAATCCCCAAATTTCAAGACATTATTGAATAAAATGCTAGTTTATATTCACATTTAGCTAGAGATTAAAAACAACAAATAGAAACAAGGGCCACTCACTTGGTCCATAGCATAGAAAGTGAGTATTTTCCAAATCTCAGCTATCCTTTGTAGACACACACCTCAGGCAGGTTACAGTGGGGAATCTGACCAAGTCAGCTGAAAACCCTGCTTCACTTCTAAATGCTCAAGGAATAAAATCAAAATTGGTGCATAGTCCCTACAATAGAGTTCTCTCTGACAAAGGTTAAAGAATACACAGGTGATGAATTGCAGGTATCAGCTCAATCTATGGTAAAAAAAAAAAAAAAAGATGATAATATACATGTAATATATAATATGATAAATATAATTCACAATGCAATATTTTGTATTTGAAAGTTGCTAAGACAGTGATTCTTAAAAGTTCTTAAGATAGGAAAACAAAATTTGTAGCTATCTGAGGTGATGGATGCTAACTAAATGTTTTGTGGTAATTGTCCAACCATATGCATGTATATCAAAATATGTTGTATACTTAAACCTTAAGCTGCAGCTTTTGTCAATTGTATCTCAGTAAAACAGGGAGAAAGTTAAACAAATAAACAAAAAAAGCAATCCCTACATATGCTGCAATATGGGTGAACCCAGAGGACACTGGGGCTTCCCTGGTGGCTCAGAGGCTAAAGCGTCTGCCTCCAATGCGGGAGACCTGGGTTCGATCCCTGGGTCGGGAAGATCCTCTGGAGAAGGAAATGGCAACCCACTCCAGTATACTTGCCTGGAGAATCCCATGGACGGAGGAGCCTGGTAAGGCTACAGTCCATGGGGTCGCAAAGAGTCGGACACGACTGAGCGACTTCACCTCACCTCAGAGGACATTATGCTAAGTGAAATAAACAATCACAAAAAGGACAAAAGCTGGGTGAGTCCACTTAGATGAGATACATAAACTGCTCAGAATCATGGAGTGGTTGTTCAGTTGCTATCCCGTGGACTGCAGCATGTCAGGCTCCTCTGTCCTCCACTATCTCTTGCTCAAATTCATGTCTGTTGAGTCTGTGATGCTATCTAGCCATCTCATCCTCTCCTGCCCCCTTTTCCTTTTGCCTTCAATCTTTCTCAGCATCTGGGTCTTTTCTACTGAGTTGACTCTTTGCATCAGGTGGCCAAGGTATTGGATCTTCAGCTTCAACATCAGTCCTTCCAAAAAATATTCGGGTTCATTTCTTCTAGAATTGACTGGTGTGATCTCCGTGCAGTCCAGGCAACTCTCAAGAGTCTTCTCCAGCCTCACAATTCAAAAGGATCAATAGTTCGACTCTCAGTTATCTTTATGGACCAACTCTCACATCCATACATGACTACAGGAAAAGCCATAGCTTTGACTACAGATATTTATAAGCAAAGTGATATATCTGCTTTTAATACACTGTCTATATTTGTCATAACTTTCATTTAAAAGAGCAAACATCTTTTAATTTCATGGCTGCAGTCACTGTCCCCAAGGATTTTGGAAACCAAGAAAAGAAAATCTGTCACTGTTTCCACTTTTTCCCCTTCTATTTGACATGAAGTGATGGGACTGGATGCCATGAAGTTATTTATTTATTTTTTTTAATGTTGAATTTCAATCCAACTTTCTCAGCCTCCTCTTACTCTCATCAAAGGGGCTCTTTAGTTCCTCTTCACTTTCTGCCATTAGGGTAATATAACCTGCATATCTGAGGTTGTTGATATTTCTCCTGGCAAACTTGATTTCAGCTTGTGATTCATTCAGCCCAGCATTTCATATGACATATTCTGCATAAAAATTAAATAAGCAGGGTAATACTATAAAGCCTAGTCACACTCCTTTTCCAATTTTAAATCAGTCCACTTCTGTTACTTCATTATTCATGTAGAGGTTTCTGGAGAGACAGGTAAGGTCAAGATCTCCCATCTCTTTAAGAATTTTCCATGGTTTGTTTTGATTCATACATTCAAAGTCTTTAGGGTAGTCAATGAAGCAGACATAGATGTTTTCTGGAACTCTGTTGCTTTCTCCATTATCCAGCAGATGTTGACAATTTGATCTCTGGTTGCTCTGCATTTTCTAAACCCAGATTGAACATCTGAAAGTTCTTGACTCATGTACTGCTGAAGCTTGGCTTGCTAGCATGTGAAATCAGGGCAATTGTATGGCAGTCAAACATTCTTTGACATTGCCCTTCTTTGGGATTGGAATAGAAACTGATATTTTCCAGTCATGTGGCCACTGTAGAGTTTTCCAAATTTGCTGACATATTGAATGTAGCACTTTAACAGCATCATTTTTTAGATTTTAAAGAGCTCAGCTGTAATTCCTTCACCCCCACTAGCTTTGTTCATAGGAATGCTTCCTAAGGCCCACTTGACTTCACACTCCAGGATATTCAGCACTAGGTGAGTGACCACACCATTGCGGTTATCCCAGTCATTAAGACCTTTATTGTATAGTTCTTTTGTGTATTCTTGCCACATCTTCTTAATCTCTTCTGCTTCTTTTGGGTCCTTACAATTTCTGTCATTTATCTAGTCCATTCCTGCATGAAATATTCCCTTGTTATCTCCAATTTTATTGAAGACATCTCTAGTCTTTTCCACTCCATTGTTTTACTCTATTTCTTTGCATTGTTCATTTAAGAAATCCTTCTTATCTCTCCTTGCTATTCTCTGGAACACTGCACTCAGTTGAGGATATTTTTCCCTTTCTCCCTTACCTTTTCTTTTCTTCTTTTCTCAGCTATTTGTAAAGCCTCCTCAGACAATCACTTTGCTTGCATTTTTTTTTTTCTTGGAGGTGGTTTTTGTCACTGCCTCCTGTACAATGTTACAAATCTCTCTCCATAGTTCTTCAGGCACTCTATCCACCAAATCTAATCCCTTGAGTCTATTCCTCATCTCCATTGTATAATTATAAAGGGATTTCATTTCTTCATACCTGAATGGCCTAACGGTTTTCCCTACTTTCTTCAATTGAAGCCTTAATTTTGCAGTAAGGAGCTCATCATCTGAATCACAGTCAGCTCCAGGTCTTGTTTTTGCTTACTGTATACAGCTTCTCCATCTTTGGCTGCAAAGGGCATAATCTGAATTCGGTACTGACCATCTGGTGATGTTCATGTGTAGAGTTGTCTTTTGTGTTGTTGAAAAAGGTGTTTGCTATGACCAATGTGTTCTCATATCAAAACTCTTAGCCGTTGCTCTGCAGATTCATTTTGTATTCTAAGGCCAAGTTTGCCTGTCATTCAGTGTATCTTTCCACTTCCTACTTTTGCATTCTGATCCCCTATGATGAAAAACACATCTTTTGAGGGTGTTAGCTCTAGAAGGTGTTGTAGGTCTTCATTGAAATGATCAACTTCAACATCAGTGGGTGGGCATAGACTTGGATTACTATGACGCTAAATGATTTGTCTTGGAAACAAACTGAGATCATTCTGTGACTTTTGAGACTGCACACAGAAACTGCACTTTGGACTCTTTTGTTGACTGTGAGGACTACTCCATTTCTTCTAAGAGATTCTTGCCCACAGTAGTAGATATAATGGTCATCTGAGTTAAATTCACCCATTCCCATCAATTTTAGTTCACTGATTCCTAAAATGCCAACATTCAGTCTTGTCATCTCCTGCTTGACCACGTCCCATTTACCTTGATTTGTGGACCTAATATTACAGAGTCCTCTGCAGTACTGTTATTTATAGTATAGGACTTTACTTTCACCACAAGACACATCCATAGCTGAGTGTTGTTCCTGTTTTGACCTAGCTATTTCATTCTTGCTGGAGCTATTTGATAATGCCCTCCACTCTTCCTGAGTAGTATATTGGACACCGTCTGACCTGAGGAACTCATCTTCCCACCTCTCATCTTTTTCCCTTTTTTCATAGTGTCCATGGGGTTCCTGTGACAAGAATACTGGAGTGTGTTGGTATTTCTTTCTCTGGGGGATCACATTTTGTCAGAACTCTTCCCTATGACCCATCCATCTTGGCTGACCCTGCGTGGCATGATTCATAGCTTCACTGAGCTTTTTACAAAAACCCCTTTGCCATGATAAGGTTATGATCCATGAAAGGGAAAAACTAATAGAGATAGAACGTAGAATGGGAATTTTCAGGATCTGGGAGGAGGAGAGAATGGAATGGGGTGTTATTGTTTAATGGGTACAGAATTTCTGCTTGAAAAGATAAAAAACTTCTAGAAATTGATGGTGATGATTGCTGTACAATAATGTGAATGAACTTTATGCCAGTGAACTATGCCTTTCAAAACAGTTAAAATAGTAAATTTTAACAAAGGGTTTACACGTGCATACTCATTGACCCAAACTGAGAAAGAGTCAACATACCTAGTTGGGGAAAGAGCTGATTTAATATAAAAAGAACCAACTTCTCTAATTCACTTACTGAAAATTATTTTCATAATATAGTAAGCAGACCAGACATTGGTTAATCTGAACCCAAACACTGAGAAAAATCCATACCACTGAGGTTTTGTGGAAATGAATTTATTATGAGTTATTCTAATTTTATAATTTTGACAAGACTTTTTGTTTTAATTCAATTTTAAATAGTTGATATTACTCAAAGTGCAAGTGAAGATCACATGTTTGAATCCTAGAATCCAGTTCTCTGAGAAGCAGTTTGAAGTCTGACACTCAGGGTTAAGCTCTTTGAGTGTTACTCAATTTAGTTGGACATTATTGAGACCTAATCTTTTGAACTGTGTTTCTTGTTGCTGAGTAACACCCTTGTTTAATAGCCAAGTAAAATGTTCACTCGTCTTTCTCTCCCTTCACAGTTAGTGGAGAATGATGGAGCCTGGATGTCCCATAGATAATTATTTAAGAGAAAACCAGATAATGTCTTTATTATAAATCCACATGCATAAATACAAATTTTTTTTTGAAGCATGATTAAAATATTTGGAAAACACATACATGAAAATGAAGTCAATTTTACCTGTAAGTTTTCTTTTTGTACTACATTTTTTTCACTGACTGTGTTTGAGGAAATGATTATAGTACAAATTGGAGTATTTTAAGCATATACTAAAGGTAAAACTATTAAAGAATACAGGTCTAAAGTGTCCAACAATGATTAATTAGCTTGTTTAATACTGTTAAATTTCACATGCCTAGTTATATGCAACTGCTACATGTCAAATCTTGCAGATTACTACATGTCAAGTTGAAAAATATATTATATTCCAATTTATAAAAGGAACTACCTCTTGAATAGTATACTGATAAAAGAAAAATAAAGTGTTAAAAGGTCCCAGTGGTATTCTAGCAACTTATTTAGGGTCTTGGAAATAAGGACCTGTGCATTGAATCAATTCCAGGAATTCATAGCACTAGCCAGTGTTGAGATGGGGAAACTGCCAAGCCAAGGAAGAGAGGTGATAATTATCATATGCCTGGTGGTGTTACTAATGAGCTAACTTCTTCCATTTTGTCTCCTCCAATGAACAGAAGGTTACTAGAGTGTTGGTTAGTGCTATTTCTCCACAGAAAAGTTCATTTCCACCCAAAATTAACAATGAGTTGATGAATGTTTAGTGGATATTTACTACAAAGCCTGAATAGTTACATAAGGCATGTTGTTTAAACCTATTTACAAGCTTTTAAATAGGTCATGTAGACCAAGAAATAAGGCCAGCACTGTAAGGTAACAAAAACATTTATTTGGGGTCTTAAGAATGGCAATTCAGGAGACAAAGATCTGAGTAGAAGCCCAAATGTTTCCTGAGGAGAGGTGGGTTTCCTCTAGTGTGCTGCAGTCCATGGGGTCACAGAGAGTCTGACATGACTGAGTGACTGAACTGACTGACATGAAACCAAAGGGTAAAAGGAGAAGCTTACATAGGTGGTTTTGTAAGAATTGTGATTGGTGCTGGTGGACAAGAACCATTCTTGTCTACACATGATTGGCTGCTAAGATTGTTACTGTCCAAAGTTCACTATTCAAGTGTTTCGGATGTTGCGGCCTAGTTCAAAGTTCATGTTCCATCCAGGTGCAGAACTGCCTAGGTCCTGCTTCCCCAGTGGCCTCCTGGCACCATTTCAGTGCCCTGTCAGCCTTACACAATCTGTTTAATCATGCCTTTACACTATTATTACCTGTATTTTACAACTGAGGAAGCTGATATTCACAAAGACAAAATGAATTATCCTAAATGGTTTATCTAGTCACCAGCCTAACTGAGATTGGAGCCGATGCCCCTGGTGTGTGTTGGAGAAACACAAATGCACAGCTGCTGCTGATAAGTAAAGATGAATACATCATTTGCAATATAAATCAGTTCTATTCATCCATGGGTTTGCAGATCAACATAGCTACCCAGGAGGATTTTGGACTATTACACACAGTTTCTTCTCTAGGTTAAAGGATGTGTGTGCTTTGTTCAAACTTACTCTAATTCAGTTCTCAAGGAACTATTGCTCCATTGCTTTCATATTTCTGAGTCTCTCTTTCTGTCTTTTTTATTTAATACTGTAACATCTAAGCACATTTTTTCCAGACTCTTCTCTGATCTTCAAGTACTTCTAACCTACTCCAACATTGACAAGATTCCTGGGCAGAAATGATCTCTCTTGAGCTTTTCTGTTGAAATGAACTGATTCCAGCCTTTAATCTTTGAAAATAATGGTCAGTTTCCACAATTTCACATTTGTTTACTTAAATGCACAGACTCCTGTCTTGTAAAATCTGGTCCAGGTCAGCATGTACTGATAACCTACAAATCAAACCCCAGGATCTTGCTTAGGAATAGTTCTGTCTTTATTTGTTTTCCAATTAGTCTCTGCATACCATCAGGTTTGTAATGGATTCACTCCAAATTGTTGGCCAGAAGTGATTTAAATTCTTGCTGACTGACTTCCACTCAACATCTCTTAAATTGCTAGAAGAGGCTCAGGGACAGTAACTCAGGCTTGTTTGTTGTTTTCAAGAATAACTTGAAATGCACTATAGGAGAACTCACTTAAAGGTATAAATTATGGTGAACAGATTTCAAAGAATTAAATAATTTTGAAAAATGATGCTTTTACATAATATAGAAGTAAACAAAGATGTTTACTCTATCACAAGCCAACACAATCTGTTTACAAAAAACCAGATGTGCTAATGTCTTTTATGTCTCTATATTCCTTTCCCTGGAGTCTATTCTTTAGAAAAATATTAAAATGGTACATGCAGAATTAATTCTTTTACAGATGAATCTTTAATATTTTTCAGCTGTGAGATTATCATAGAGAAGAGCAAAAAGCCACAAATAATGCAAACCTTCCTACTGGGATTGAAAAATTTGGCTGCGTATAGAAACTGTCACCTGTAATTGCAGCGTCAGAATAAATTGTGGCCTAAAGGCACTTGAACAGAAGGTCTAATGAACCTCAAGTCTCACAAAGTGGCATAATGTGTGGCCATTAAGTTTAGAAAAAAGAATGTACAGCTTGCCACCATGGAGCCACCAGAGCAGTTGGATTATGTGTGGAACGTGACCTTGTAGACTGCATATGTTACCGCATATTGTACCTGTAGTGAATTCAGAAGTAAAAGCTGTTTATAAAAAGTACAAAAGCTAAGCTCTATTGAAGGCATTTACTTGGTACTGGAGTCTCTTTTTGTATATACCTGAGGTTACATGTGTATTTGCCCCCTTGTTTATAATTTTAATGACCATTTCTTTTTCAAACCATTTTAAAGTTTTTACTTCAACTTAACACTTTGCTTATTTAATATGTCATGTGGTTCCTGCCGAGTCTGTTACATAAACACTGAAAAAGCAGCAAACACCAGATACAAGCACACACAGCAGTTTCATCCCACACCCTAAAGTTCAGGACCTTTTGAGCCGTTGAATCAATGTTTATGCTCATATGAGAAAGTTGGTTTTGGATGTGGTACCAAACTTTGTGGAAATTTCTTCTTTATTTAACTAGATTGAGCACCAAGCAAAATAACACTTACTGACTGAACAGAATCACAATGTGAAATTCCAGCAAACTTGCCGCATAGGATGTTACTTCCACAATGTCAGGATCTTCAGGACAGGGAGCACAAAATTCTCCCTTTGCAGATGCATCCTGCGTTTTTGGAAATTGGTTGCCATTCACATTTCCATTGATTTTCATCGTTCCTACTTAGAAATAAGAAAGAAGCATCATGAAAAAATACTGTTTTTGAAGACGATGGAAAAGATATCTAAAATGAATGCTACTTTTCATTGCCTAAATCTGCCAGAACTGAAAAGTTATTAATCATGGACTAAAATCCAAGTTAAAAATAAAATAAAGTAAGCACCGAATAGCAGTCTGAGCATCCATATTGAAGCACTGCTGCACTGAGAAGCTAACTTATCTATAAAATAATTTTTGGTATATTTTTAAACTTGAGTTCAGTATTGTGAAGAGAATTTTACAGTTAATAAAGATCTGATATAGCTTTTATGTATCCTCAGTGAACAGAGCAGTAACAGATGAAAATATAAATTAATATTTATTATTGTAGACTATGGAAATTGGCAGTAATTTCTAGGAACTGAGATCCTAATTTTTTTTAAACCTTATGATTGTAGGTACTAGGAATGAAGGGGCAGTTGTTGAGGGAAGGCTGTGTGTGTCTTCTCATACAGTTTTGCTAGGACTTTTAGTGTAACTCACAAGGAGCAAAGGAATATTAAGGTATTAATTAAATATGAGTTTCAACTGAAATAGCGATATTATGGTTTATTGTTCAATTGCTAAGTTATACTTGACCCTTTGAAACCCTATGGATGGCAGCATGTCAGGCTTCCCTGTCCTTCATTATCTTCCAGAATTTGCTCAAACTCATGTCCATTGAATGGGCTTCCCTTGTGGCTCAGCTGGTAAAGAATCCACCTGCAATGCAGGAGACCTGGGTCCTATCTCTGGTTTGGAAAGATTCCCTGGAGAAGGAAAAGGGTACCTACTCCAGTATTCTGGCCTGGAGAATTCCATGGACTGTATAATCCATGGGGTTGCAAAGAGTCAGACACGACTGAGCGTCTTTCACTTCACTTTGTGTCCACTGAGGCAACGATGTCATCCAATCTTCTCATCCTCTGTCGCTGCCCTCTTCTTCTCCTGCCTCAGTCTTTCTGAGCATTAAGGTCTTTTTCAATGAGTTGGCTCTTTGCATCACATAGCCAAAGTATTGGAGCTTCAGTTTCAGCATCAGTCTTTCCAATGATTATTCAGGGTTGATTTCCTTTAGGATTGACTGGTTTGATCTCCTTGCTGTCAAAGGGACTCTCAAGAGCAAAATTCAACAGCAGTTCAAAAGCATCAGTTCTTTAGCATTCTGTCTTCTTTATGGTCTAGCTCTCACATTCATACATGACTATAGGAAAAACCATAGCTTTGACTAGAGGAAGCTTTGTTGGCAGAGTGTTGTCTCTGCTTTTTAATACACTGTCTAGATTTGTCATAGCTTTTCTTCCAAGGAGCAAGCATCTTTTATTATGGCTGCAGTCACTGTCTACAGTGATTTTGGAGCTCAAGGAAACATTATCTGCCACTGTTTCCATTTTTTCCCCATCTATTTGCCATGAAATGATGGCACCACATGCCATGAACTTGTTTTTTGAATGCTGAGTTTTAAGCCAGCTTTTTCACTCTTCTCTTTCACCTTCATTAAGAAGCTCTTTAGTTACTTTTTGCTTTCTGCCATTAGGTTAGTATCATCTGCGTATCTGAGGGTGCTGATATTTCTCCTGGAATTCTTGATTCCAGATTGCCAGTCTTGATTCCAGATGTTATGCCTGATTCCATTCAAATCATGTTCTTTCAAGGACATAAATAGAAGTATTATTTTGAAGTATTGATTTAGCAAGCTTTTTGGAAATTACAATTTGCTGTGATTCTGGATTTTATTTTATAAATGTCTTTGCTGATATGATTTTCACAAACATGAAGTATAGCTGTTTCCTAGAAGGTAAAACCTAAGACAAAGATGTCTATCCAATGGTAGAATGTAGTCAGTTTTACACAGAAACAACTGCATTATGTATGGTGTTTTATCTTATAAAACTACTGTACATTTTAAAAAGATGATGTCAGGAAAGTATTCTAGGTACTTTTTTAAAGTTCAGATTAGAGAAAAAAGCAGGCAACTATGGAGTTTGTCTAATCAGAGAAAACAGGACAACAATGACAAAAATTGAAGTGAACTCTTTTGTGATTTTCATCTTTTGTGATTTTCAATGATAATTCTATACACTATTTCTGCATGTCTCTGTTCCTTTAAAAAGGAAATTAAAGTATCCTCTTAAGAATTGAAAGGATCATTTCTGTGAAAAGACTGTGAGACCTTGTAATATATCTACTGCTGCAAATCTTTCAATATTAGGAAATTCAATGCTATATCAGACTGCTAAATCATCACGTGGGCCCCAGTGCACTATCCTCTTCCAATTAAGGCTCCATATAAAGCTATGCTCCTTTAAGACATAAGCAGAATCATGCAGTCTTCATCTTTTCCAATAAAAATAAGTTTTAACAAAGCAGCAATTCTGAAAAGTAATGCTTTGGAAGAAGAGAGGAAGACACATTTAATGTGAGTGCTATTTTTTATTTGCATAAATCTGCCAGGTAACAATCACAGACTGTAAAGTATATCTGGTAAACCCCTACTTAGCTGTCAATACTGAGGTCAGAATTCTTTACTTTATCTGACTAAAGGTTGTAGTGTGCTAGCAAAAACGTTATTTTTAAAATTTGAATTCAACAAGGGGTTGCTAAATTTTACTTTGCAAAGTAAAGGTATTAATGCCAAATAAAACACAAGTAACAGACCATTTACTACAATGATATCATTTCAGTTAAAACAAAACAAAACACTTCAACACCAAAAAGGAAGACTGTGATTAAACACAAAACAAATAATAAGTTAGCCTTTTGGAATTATCAGTCTATGTTTCTTGTTTATCTCATTTTCTTCTGGACTCAAGACTTCATTCAGTTCAGTTCAGTCGCTCAGTCCTGTCTGACTCTTTGCGACCCCATGAGTCGCAGCATGCCAGGCCTCCTGTCCATCACCAACTCCTGGAGTTCACTCAGACTCATGTCCATCGAGTCAGTGATGCCATCCAGCCATCTCATCCTCTGTCGTCCCCTTCACCTCCTTCCCCCAATCCCTCCCAGCATCAGGGTCTTTTCTAATGAGTTGACTCTTCACATGAGGTGGCCAAAGTATCGGAGTTTCAGCTTTAGCATCATTCCTTCCAAAGAAATCCCAGGACTGATCGCCTTCAGAATGGACTGGTTGGATCTCCTTGTAGTCCAAGGGACTCTCAACAGTCTTCTCCAACACCACAGTTCAAAAGCATCAATTCTTCAGCACTCAGCTTTCTTCACAGTCCAACTCTCACATCCATACATGACCACTGGAAAAACCATAGCCTTGACTAGATGGACTATTGTTGGCAAAGTAATGTCTATGCTTTTGAATATGCTATCTAGGTTGGACATAACTTTCCTTGCAAGGAGTAAGTGTCTTNTTCTTCACAGTACAACTCTCACATCCATACATGACCACTGGAAAAACCATAGCCTTGACTAGATGGACTATTGTTGGCAAAGTAATGTCTATGCTTTTGAATATGCTATCTAGGTTGGACATAACTTTCCTTGCAAGGAGTAAGTGTCTTAATTTCATGGCTGCAGTCACCATCTGCAGTGATTTTGGAGCCCCAAAATATAAAGTCTAACACTGTTTCCACTGTTTCCCCATCTATTTCCCATGAAGTGATGGGACCAGATGCCATGATCTTTGTTTTCTGAATGTTGAGCTTTAAGTCAACTTTTTCACTCTCCTCTTTCACTTTCATCAAGAAGCTTTTTAGTTCCTCTTCATTTTTTGCCATAAGGGTGGTGTCATCTGCATATCTGAGGTTATTGATATTTCTCCCGGCAATCTTGATTCCAGCTTGTGATTCTTCAAGCTCAGCGTTTCTCATGATGTACTCTGCATAGAAGTTAAATAAGCAGGGTGACGATATACAGCCTTGACGTACTCCTTTTCCTATTTGGAACCAGTCTGTTGTTCCATGTCCAGTTCTAACTGCTGCTTCCTGACCTGCATATAGCCAGAGTCTATTCCACAAAGCACTATTTTAGAAAATTTCCTTGTCAGAGTGAAATAGGGCCAATTGTTCTTGACTTTAGGTGGTAGTTATAATTATTGCTCTTTACTGTGGGTGTTTTCTTCATGCTGCTTCCAGTCCTTTCTAGGATGTAAATTATTAAGGACACGAATCAAGTTTTACTCATCCTAGTATCATCTGTACCTAGAAGAAGGCCCAGCATGTACTGTGAGCACAGTGTTAGCTGAATGAATGGAAGAGTTAATAAATGAAGACAATAGAACCCATGCTGGACAGTTTTTGGTGTTGGAAACTTTCTTATGTTAAATTAAGATTCCTCCCTAAGTCTACCAGATCTGTTGCAAAGAATAACTCTATTCCTACTCCCAAATACCAAACTTTCAAATATTCTAAGTTGATAGTTTATTTTTAGGCCATAATCTTAAATTCCTTAAGATATTCCTGGGAGGGCACTGTTTAGACACTTTTCAATTCACTGTTCCTTCTTTATCAGCTCAATCAGACTTATTTTCATCCTTTTCAAATTATGGAAATACTTTGGAGATATCGTGTAAATAGATTTGAATCAAGAAATATGTTGTTTCTAGTTCTTAGCCATTAACTAGTTGGAAGTGTAATCTGAATGATTGATTAAAATATTGTGAGATATGAGGAACAAAATGCTGGAGGAGTACCACAGATACATCAGGAATACACCTTCAGACATGGAAGTGCGTGCAGAACACCAGCTGAGAGCAGACCAGAGTACCTGAGCAGTGGAAAGGAATATATAGACCCACACAAAACTCGGTAGGATGAAGGAACTAGGGGGAAAAGCCAGAGTGTTAGTAGGACTGGACTTGCCCTCGGCAGGTGGGGGAACTGAAGTAGGGGTCCGATTCCACATTGGGGCAATTGTCTGAGTCAGAGGAGAAACATTTAAAGCTGGGAGTAAAACAGCTGATCTGTGGCAGCCTCAATGGAATGAGAATCAGACAGTCCTTGCCGCAGCCATACATACCCTAGATGGTGCAGTTGGGAGTTTAGGGATTATGGAGCAATCCCAAGGTGAGGCTGCTGTTGACTGAGGCTCATTTTCAGATATTTGTTTTAATATCACTTAATGCAATAACAGGGCTTCCCTGGTGGCTCAGAGGTTAAAGTGTCTGCCTCCAATGTGGGAGACCTGGGTTCAATCCCTGGGTTGGGAAGATCCCCTGGAGAAGGAAATGGCAATCCACTCCAGTATTCTTGCCTGGAGAATCCCATGGACAGAGAGACCTAGTAGGTTACAGTCCACGGGGTCGCAAAGAGTCGGACACGACTGAGCGACTTCACCTCACCTCACCTCACCTCAATGCAATAACAAACCACTTGTGGAATCTTTGTTCCTGACCAGAGATCAACCCCTGGGCCTTTGGAGTGGAAGCATTGACTCCAAGACTCTAGACTACCAGAGAACTAACTTTAGGGAGTATCAAATAGTGAGAACTCACACAAAGGAAACCACTGTAATGCAAGACCTGGCATCACCCAACCACCAATAGCATCCTGGACAGGATGCCTCATCTAAACAGGAAACAAAAATACAAACCAAATCATCAGCAGACAGGATTACCACCTCACTCAGCCTTGCCTATCAGAGGAAAAAACAAACAAACAAACCAAAACTCAGCAAAAATCTCACCCTATATGAAGCCTACACAATCCATTTGACCAACCATAGAGGGCAGAAACCAAAAGGAAGAAAGAATTCACCTTGAAGCCTGGGAAAAGGAGACCTCAAACACAATAAATTAAAAAATAAGTAATGAAAAGGCAGAGAAATACTACACAAATGAAGGAACAAACTAGAAACACAGAAGTTTGAATAAATGAAGAGGAAATAGGCAAACTACAGGAAAAAGAATCCAGAATAATGATAGCAAAGAATCCAAAATAATGATAGCAAAGAATCCAGAATAATGATAGCAAAGATGATCAAAAACCTTGAAAGCAAAATAGAGAAAATGCAAGAATCAATTAACAAAGACCTAGAAGAATTAAAGTATAAACATGCTGAGGCAAACAACACAATTACTGAAATTAAAAATACTCTAGAAGGAATCAATAGTAGAATATCTGAAGCAGAAGAACGAATCAGTGAGCTGGAAGATAAAATGGTGGAAATAGCTTCTGAAGAGCAGAATAAAGTAAAAAGAATGAAAATAACTGAGGACAGTCTCAGAGACCTCTGGGACAATATCAAACACACCAACATTCGAATAATAGGGGTCCCAGAAGAAGAGAAAAAAAGAAAGGGTATGAGAAAATTTTTGAAGAGATTATAGTTGAAAATTTCACCAACATGGAAAAGGAAATAGTCAATCAAGTCCAAGAGATGCAGAGGCCCATATGGGATAAACCAAGGAGAAACACTCAAAGACACATAATAATCTAACAAAGATTAAACACAAAGAAAGAATAATAAAAGCAGCAAGGGAGAAGCAACAAGTAACATACAAGGGAAATTCCATATGCTTAAAAGTTGATCTTTCAGCAGAAACACTGTGGGCCAGAAGGGAATGGCAGGATATATTTAAACTACTGAAAGGGAAAAATCTACAACCAAGATTACTGTACCCAGCAAGGATCTCATTCAAAACAGATGGAGAAATCAAAAGTTTTCAGACAAGCAAAAGTTAAGAAAATTCAGTACCATCAAACCCGCTTTACAACAAACGTTAAATGGACTTATATAGTCAAGAAATACAAGAGAAGAAAAAATATCTATAAAATCAACCTCAAACAATTAAGAAAATGGAAATAGGAACGTATATATCAATAATTACTTTAAATGTAAGTGGACTAAATGCTCCAACTAAAAGACACAGACTGGCTGAATGGATACAAAAACAAGAACCAGATATGTGCTGTATACAAGAACCCACTTTAGACCTCAAGACACATATAGACTGAAAGTGAGAGGATGGAAAAATCTATTCCATACAAATGGGAAACAAAAGAAAGCTGGAGTAGCAATCCTTATTATCAGACAAAATAGACCTTAAAATAAAGAAGACTACAAGAGATAAGGAAGGACACTACAAAATGATCAAGGGATCAATCCAGGAGGAAGACATAACAATTGTAAATATCTATGAACCCAACATAGGAGCACCTCAGTACATAAGACAAACACTAATAGACATAAAAGGAGAAATTGACAGGAACCCAATAATAGTAGGAGACTTTAACACCCCACTCACACCAATGGACAGATCATTAAAACAGAAAATTAAGAAGGAAACACAAGTTTTAAATGATACATTAGATGAGATAGATCTTATTGATGCCTTCAGGATATTCCATCCAAATGCAGAAGAATACACCTTCTTCTCAAGTACACATGAAACATTCTCCAGGATAGACTACATCCTGGGTCACAAATCAAAACTCAGTAAATGTAAGAAAATTAAAATTGTATCAAGCATCTTCTCTGACCACAACACTATGAAACTAAAACATCAATTACAAGATAAAAACTGTAAGAAACACAAACACATGGAGATTAAACAGCATGTTTGTAAATAACCAACAGGTTACTGAAGAAATCAAAGGGAAATTTAAAAATTTGTAGAAACAAACGACAATGAAAACGTGACAACTCAAAACCTATGAGATGCAACAAAAGCAGTCCTAAGAGGGAAGTTTATAGCAATACAACCCTACCTCAGGAAATAAGAAAAACATCGAATAGACAGCCTAACTTTACACCTAAAACAACTGGAAAAAGAAGAACCAAAACCCCCCAAAATTAGTAGAAGGAAAGAAATCATAAAGATCTGAGCAGAAATAAATGAAAAAGAAATGAAAGAAATAATAGTAAAATTAATAAAACTGAGAGATAATTCTTTGAGCAGATAAAAAAAATTGACAAACGCTTAGCCAGACTCATAAAGAAAAAAACAGATAAGAATCAAATCAACAAAATTAGAAATGAAAAAGGAGAGGTTACAACAGAGGATGCAGAAATACAAAGTATTAAAAGATACTTTTATGAACAACTATATGGCAATAAAATGGCTAACTTGAAGAAATGGACAGATTCCTAAAAGAGTTATATCTTCCAAACTGAACCAGGAAGAAATAGAAATTATAAACAGCCCAATTACAAGCACTGAAATTGAAGCTGTGATCAAAAATCTTCCAAAAAACAAAAGCCCAGGACCAGATGGCTTCACAGGAGAATTCTATCAAACATTTAAAGAAGAGCTAAGGCCTATCCTTTGTATTCTTGCCACCTCTTCTTAATATCTTCTGCTTCTGTTAGGTTCATAATATTTCTGTCTTTTATTGAGATATTAAGAAGAGATGGCAAGAACACACAGAAGAACTATACACAATAAAAAGACCTTCATGACCCTGATAACCACGATGGTATGATCACTCACCTAGAGCCAGACATCCTGGAATGCAAATCAAGTAGGCCTTAGGAAGCATCACTATGAATAAAATTAGTGGAGGTGATGGAATTCCAGTTGAGCTCTTTCAAATCCTAAAAGATTATGCTGTTCAAGTGCTGCACTCAATATACCAGCAAATTTGGAACACTGAACAGTGGCCACAGGACTGAAAAAGGTCAGTTTTCATCCCGATACCAAAGAAAGGCAATGCCAAAGAATGCTCAAACTGTAGCACAACTGCACTCATCTCACACACTAGCAAAGTAATGCTCAAAATTCTTCAAGCCAGGCTTCAACAGTATGTGAACTGTGAACTTCCAAATGTTCAAGCTGGATTTAGCAGAGGCAGAGGAACCAGATTGAACTGCCAACATCCGTTGGATCATAGAAAAAGCAAGAGAGTTTCAGAAAAACATCTATTTCTGATTTATTGACTGCCAAAGCCTTTGACTGTGTGGATCACAACAAACTGGACAATTCTTAAAGTGATAGGAATAACAGACCACCTGACCTGCTTCTTGAGAAATCTGTATGCACGTCAGGAAGCAACAGTTAGCACTGGATATGGAACAACAGACTGGTTCCAAATAGGAAAAGGAGTACGTCAAGGCTGTACACTGTCACCTGGCTTATTTAACTTACATGCAGAGTACCTCATGAGAAATGCTGGGCTGGAAGAAGCACAAGCTGGAATCAAGATTTCTGGGAGAAATATCAATAACCTCAGATATGCAGATGACACCACCCTTATGGCAGAAAGTGAAGAGGAAATAAAGAATATCTTGATTAAAGTCAAAGAGGAGAGTGAAAAAGTTGGCTTAAAGCTCAACATTCAGAAAGCCAAGATCGTGGCATCTGGTTCCATTGGTTCATGGCAAATAGCTGAGGAAGAGTAGAAACAGTGACAGACTTTATTTTCTTGGGCTCCAAAATCATTGCAGATGGTGGCTGCAGCCATGAAGTTAAAAGACACTTGCTCCTTAGAAGAAAAGTTATGACCAACCTAGATAGCATATTGAAAAGCAGAGACATTATTTTGCCAACAATGGTCCCTCTAGTCAAAGCTATGGTTTTGCCAGTAGTGATGCATGGATGTGAGAGTTGGACTATAAAGAGTGCTGAGCACTGAAGAATTGATGCTTTTGAACTGTGGTGTTGGAAAAGACTCTTGAGAGTTCCTTGGACTGCAAGGAGATCCAACCAGTCCATCCTAAGGGAAATCGGTCCTGGGTGTTCATTGGAAGGACTGATGTTAAAGCTGAAACTCCAATACTTTGACCACCTGATGTGAAGAGCTGACTCATTTGAACAGACTCTGATGCTGGGATAGATTGAAGGCAGGAGGAGAAGGGGACAACAGAGGATGAGGTGGTTAGATGGCATCACTGACTCAATGGACATGAGTTTGGGTAAACTCCAGGAGTTGGTGATGGACAGGGAGGCCTGGCCTGCTGGGGTTCATAGGGTCGCAAAGAGTTGGACACGACTGAGCGATTGAACTGAACATAAAAGATGTATATTGATTTAAGACAATAAGATGTGATATTTTTTCACTCAGTGTAGAAAATGAATACAATTACAAAAGAAGTTCATAATATATTACCTTTTCAAAGCCAAGCATGCAAAGTATAAAAGACTATGATTCATTTTTCTTTAAAAATGTATATATCTGCATAGAAAAATAATTGTAATATAGATTTCATATATTAACAAATGTGGTTAACCTTGGGAACCAAAGATGTGTATAAGAGACAGGCCTTTGACATATATTAACAAATGTGGTTAACCTTGGGAACCAATTGTCCAATATATGCTCTCATTTATATATATATATATATATAAAACCTTATCTTCGAGATTGTTTAAAATTTGAGATTGTGTTTTGAGAATGTTGAGATTGTTGAGCCCCTGGAGTGGGCCTGGGCAACCAAGCCACAGGCTTAGCAACATTCCAAATTTTACATGACAAAACCAACAGCATTAACAGAAAGCCAGAGCTGCTTTCCTTATCTGGTCACAGACCGAGGAGCAAAGCAGTCTGCAACCAGAACTGCAGTGTTTTCAGTCTCACCCACAGAGCGAAGGCACTTCCTGGGATTTTTTCCCAATTGGACTCCAGATGTGCTGTGACAGGGGACTTCCCAGGGCTGACTCAGTCTGTTCAGTTCAGTTCAGTTCAGTCGTACAGTGATGTCAGACTGCGACCCCATGGACTGCGGTAGGCTGGTCTTCTCTGTCCATAACTAACTCCTAGAGCTTGTTCAAACTCAAGTCCATCAAGTTAGTGATGCCATCCAACCATCTCATCCTCTGTCGACCCCTTCTCCTCCTGCCTTCAATCTTTCTCAGTATCCGGGTCTTTTGAAAGGAGTCAGTTCTTTGCAATGGTGGCCAAAGTATTGGGAGCTTCAGCTTTAGCATCAGCCTTTTCAATGAACATTCAGGACTGATTTCCTTTAGGATTGAATGGTTTGATTTTCTTGATGTCCAAGGGACTCTCAAGAGTCTTCCCCAAAACCACAGTTCAAAAACATCAATTCTTTGGCACTTAGCTTTTTTTATGGTCCACTCTCTCATCCATAAATGACTGCTGGAAAAACCATAGCTTTGACTATATGGACCTTTGTATGTAAAGCAGTGTCTCTGCTTTTTGATATGCTGTCTAGGTTTGTCATAGCTTTTCTTCCAAGAAGCAAGTGTCTTTTATTTTCATGGCTGCAATAACCATCTGCAGTGATTTTGGAGCCCAAGAAAATAAAGTCTGTCACTGTTTCCATTATTTCCACTTCTATTTGCCATGAAGTGATGGGACCAGATGCCATGATTTTAGTTTTTTGATGTTGAATTTTAAGCCAACTTTTTCACTCTCCTCTTTCACTTTCATCTAGAGGCTCTTTAGTTCCTCTTCACTTTCTGCCATAAGGGTACTGTCATCTGCATATCTGCATATTGGTATTTCTCCCAGCAATCTTGATTCCAGCTTGTTTTTCATCCAGTCTGGCATTTCACATGATGTAATTTGCATATAAGGTAAATAAACAAGGTGACAATATACAACCTTGACATACTCCTTTCCCAATTTGAAACCAGTCCATTGTTCCATTTCCAGTTCTAACTGTTGCTTCTTGACCTGCATACAGATTTCTCAGGAGGCAGGTAGTCTGAATGTTGGTCAAAACCCAATTTTGGTGAGCTATTCTCTGCTCTTTCTATTTCTCTTTTCTTTTAATGTTTGTATATTGAAAGCAAACTAGATAATTCTCTAATAAGTATTTTCATTATTTATTTGTATATATTAAGTGACTTTGTTAACAAATCCTGTGAACCTGAGATGAAAGTGAAAACTTTCACCAAAATAGCTGCATTCTCATCTCAGTTTCCTCTTTCAAGCTCACTTGGTTTATTAGATAGTTCAAGCCTTTGCAGTTGTAAGATTTAAAATGAGGTTTCTATTTTCCTGCTGGTTGTTTGCTTGGATGTCACTCTCATTTCCAAGAGGCTGCCCAAGATCCTAGCCCCTTATCTGCCTCTCATGGACATTTACTTCTTCAAACTCAGCATAATAATACCCACTATGCATTTAATCTCTTATTTCAGGAAGCTGTCCAGTTTAAGGGCTAAATTGATTAGATAGGCCTAACCAGGATAACCTCTCTTTTGGTAATTTTTAAGTTCATTGATTTGAGACTTTGATTACACCTGCAAAATTCTTTGACCTTTGTCTTACAAAGTATCCTAATCACAAGAGTGAAATCCATCATATTCACAGGTTTAGGCAACATTCAAGGGGAAGGGATTATACAGGGCTTATCCCAGGGGAAGGAATAGGATACAAGAATCTTGTGTACTACCTGAGAAATCTGCCAAGCACAGTCATCCTTTTTTTCCATGCTATTTACAATAGTTATTAGTAATGTTGGCCATACATTTGTGTTCATCCACCTGTTCAGTTCAGTTCAGTCGTTCAGTCATGTCAGACTCTTTGTGACCCCATGAATCACAGCACGCCAGGCCTCCCTGTCCATCACCATCTCCCGGAGATCACTCAGACTCACATCCATCAAGTCCGTGATGCCATCCAGCCATCTCATCTTCTGTCATCCCCTTCTCCTCCCCTCAATCCCTCCCAGCATCAGAGTCTTTTCCAGTGAGTCAACTCTTCTCATGAGGTGGCCAAAGTACTGGAGTTTCAGCTTTAGCATCATTCCTTCCAAAGAAATCCCAGGGTTGATCTCCTTCAGAATGGACTGGTTGGATCTCCTTGCAGTCCAAGGGACTCTCAAGAGTCTTCTCCAACACCACAGTTCAAAAGCATCAATTCTTCGGCGCTCAGCCTTCTTCACAGTCCAACTCTCACATCCATACATGACCACAGGAAAAACCATAGCCTTGACTAGACGGACCTTAGTCGGCAAAGTAATGTCTCTGCTTTTGAAAATGCTATCTAGGTTGGACATAACTTTTCTTCCAAAGAGTAAGCGTCTTCTAATTTCATGGCTGCAGTCACCATCTTCAGTGATTTTGGAGCCCAAAAAAATAAAGTCTGGCACTGTTTCCACTGTTTCCCCATCTATTTCCCATGAAGTGATGGGACCAGGTGCCATGATCTTCGTTTTCTGAATGTTGAGCTTTAAGCCAACTTTTTCACTCTCCTCTTTCACTTTCATCAAGAGGCTTTTTAGCTCCTCTTCACTTTCTGCCATAGACAGCATATATATGTGTCTTGTTTTTGTATCCATCCAGCCAGTCTGTGTCTTTTGGTTGGAGCATTTAATTCATTTACATTTAAAATGATTATTGATATATATGGTCCTATTGCCATTTTCTAATTGTTTAGGGTTGATTTTGAGATCTTTTTACTTCTGTTGTGTTTCTTGACTATACAAAGCCGTTAAATATTTGTTGTATAGCTGGTTTGGTGGTACTGAATTCTCTTACCTTTTGCTTGTCTGAAAAGCTATTTATTTCTCCATCAATTTTGAATGAGATCCTTGTTGGGTACAGTAATCTTGGTTGTAGATTTTTCCCTTTTAGTACCTTAAGTATGTCCTGCCATTCCCTTCTGGCCTGCAGAGTTTCTGCTGAAAGAACAGCTGTTAAGCATATGGGGTTTCCCTTGTATGTTACTTGTTGCTTCTCCCTTGCTGCTTTTAATATTCTTTCTTTGTGTTTAGTCTTTGTTAGTTTGATTAGTATGTGTCTTGGGATGTTTCTCTTTGGGTTTATCCTGTATGGGACTCTTTGTGCCTCTTGGACTTGATTGGCTATTTCCTTTTTCATGTTGGGGAAATTTTCAAGTATAATCTCTTAAAAATTTTTTTCATACCCTTTCTTTTTCTCTTCTTCTTCTGGGACCACTATAATTAGAGTGTTGGTGCATTTGACATGGTCTCAGAGGTCTCTGAGACTGTCTTCAGCCCTTTGCATTCTTTTTACTTTATTCTGCTCTTCATAACTTGTTTCCACCATTTTATCTTCCAGCTCACTGACTCGTTCTTTTGCTTCAGATATTCTGCTATTGATTCCTTCTAGATTATTTTTAATTTCAATAATTGTGTTGTTTGTCTCTGTATGCTTATTCTATAATTTTTCTAGGTCTTTGTTAATTGACTCTTGCATTTTCTCCATTTTGTTTTCAAGATTTTTGATCATCATTACTATCATTATTCTGAATTCTTTTTCAGGTAATTTTCTTATTTCCTCTTCATTTATTTGGACTTCTGTGTTTCTAGTTTGTTTCTTCATTTGTGCAGTATTTCTTTGCCTTTTCATTTTTTTCTTTTTTAAGTTATTGTGTTTGAGGTTGCCTTTTCCCAGGCTTCAAGGAAAGTTGAATTTTTTCTTTGAAGAAGGTTGAATTCTTTCTTCCTTTTTGTTTCTTCCCTTCTAAGGCTGGTCCAGTGGTTTGTGTATAGGGTGAGATTTGTGCTGAGTATTTGTTTGTTTTTTCTCTGAAAGGCAAGGCTGAGTGAGGTGGTACTCCTGTCTGTTGATGATTTGGTTTGTATTTTTTGTTGTTGTTGTTGTTTAGATAAGGCATCCTGCACAGGGTGTTTACTGGTGGTTGGGTGATGCTGGGTCTTGTATTCAAGTGGCTTTCTTTGTGTGAGTTCTCACTATTTGATACTCCCTAGGGTTAGTTCTCTGGTAGTCTAGGGTCTTGGAGTCAGTGTTCCCACTCCAAATGCTCAGGGTTTGATCTCTATTCACGAATGAAGATTCCACAAGTGGTTTGTTATGGCATTAAGCGAGAGTAAAACAAATAGCCAAAAGTGAGTAACCCAAGATGAACCCCAGACCAATGGCAGTTACAAAACCAGGCAAATAATAACTAAAATAATGGAATATGCACATATACATATATAGCTATGAGCAAAATGAAAACAATCCAACAAAAATAAAGTACAGTAGATTGATCTGGCAAACAAAGGAAATCAAAATTTATATTTACCAGTTAAGAACAAAACTAACTTAACCACAAACTGGAAAACAAAACTAAAGCAAGATGCCAAGTGAGGAATAAAGCAATGAAAACAAAACTAACAAATATGTTGAGAGGAAAGGAAAGAAAGAAAAGAAAGAAGCAATAGATACGCAAAGTTAAATACAGGTAAATGAAGAAGATTCATATACATTAAAGGTTAACTGCAAGACGAACAGTTGGAAAGGCAAGCAAAGGAATAAATGTAGAAAAAATATAATAGGAATTAAAAATTATAATTGTAAAAAAGAGAAGAGAAAAAAACAGAAGAAGAAAGGAAAAAGAGAGAAAAAAAGAAAAACTCCACAGAACTGCAAAAGCCCAATATAGAGGCAGAGGTTTATAACAACAATAGAAATTGTGACTGAATATACACATATACACATATACCCATAAGCAAAATCAAAACAGTCCAACAAAAATTAAGTACAAAAGATTGACCCAGCCAACAAAGGAAACCAAAAATTATATCTACCAGAACAAAACTAATTAAAACACAAACTGAAAAAGAAAACTAAAGCAAGGTGCCAGTTGGGGAATAAAGCAGTGAAAATAAAACTAAGAAATATGTTGAGAGGAAAGGAGAGAAAGAAAAGAAAGAATAGATATGAAAAGTTATGGATGTAGATAAAGAAGATTTATATATTTTAAAGATTAACTGCAAGTGGAAAAGAACAGTAGGAAAAGCAAACCAAGGAATAAATGTAGAAAAAATAATAGTAGGTTTAAAAAAATTAAAATTTAAAAAAAAAAGGAAAAGAAAAAAAGAGGAAAATTCCATAGAGCTACAAAAGCTCAACATAGAGGCAGAGGTTTATGACAACAATAAAAAATGTGACTGAGGAAAAAGAAAAAAAAAAGCTCAAAAGCTTAATTGTATTTCTTAGTGCCGATAAAATCGACAACTACAACAGGGGAGGAAAAGGGGGAAAAAAAGAAAATATTCCAAAAGAATCTACAGAACAAGTCAAAAAATAAGAATAATAAAGGTTTTTCTTGAGTCACTTTTGTCAGAGTCCTTTCCAGCACTGGGAATCACAGTCCACCTTACTTTCCTAGGATGCCCTCCAACACTGTGCTGATCTCTGGACCTGCTGTGGGGCAACTCAGATTCTAATCTGGTCCTACTCCTGTGTGTTCTTGTCTCCAGTGTCTGCAGCTATCAGAGCTAGTGCGTTTTTCTTTTGTGGGAGCTCTCAGTGTCCTTTTCTATATTCCGTAGACACAGAGTCTGCATTTAATCTGCAGCTTGTGCAGCTGGTCGGAAGGTTTTGGATCTTATTCCTTAGCGACACTGCCCCTGGGTTTCAATTGTGGTTTTATTTCCACCTCTGCATGTGGGTCGTCCACTGGGGTTTAGCTCCTGAGGCTGCCCTGAAGGGCTTGGGTTTGCCCCTGTGAAGGCCAGGTGTGGAGGTGGTACAGCTGCTTGGTTCGCAGGGGTTCTGGCAGCACCAAGGACTCAGGGGGTTTGGCCACTAGGGTAGTAGGAAATACAGTGTTCTAGACGGGTACGGCAACCAGTATTGGCTGATAGGCTTCAGTATTCTTGCCTGGAGAACCCCCTCTCTGACAGAGAAGCCTGGGAGGCCACATACAGGGTTGCAAAGAGTTGGACGCTACCGAAGTAATTTTTTTTTTTTTTTGCCTGTGGCACCTCTGCCCCAGTGAGAGTTGAGCATGAAGGTGGTGCAGCTGCTTGGCTTGCAGGGATGCTGGCGGGGCCAAGTGTGCAGGGACACAGACTGCCTCTGCAGCAGAAGTTATGGCCCTGTCAGAGTCTTTTTTTCGAGCCTCTTGTAGCTGGGGATCGGAAGGCCTCTTTGGCCAGTCTTTTTCCATAGCTCCCCCCCAGTTCAAGGCACTTAGAGGGATCCTTTGTCTGTTGTCCTTCTCTGTTGTTCCACATATCAGGCACATAGAGGGCCCCCCCTGGCTGCGGTCCTACTCTGTATTTCAGTGCCTCAGGTGCTTGATGGGCCAGTCTTTCTATTGTTCAGCTGCCGATGCTGGCACATGGAGAGAGAGGCTATGGTGATGGCTCCACCCCCTACATGTGACTCGGCAGTATTGCCTTGTTTCCATGGCTGCCTGGCTTTCCTCCACCGGCATTTCCCACCACGATCTCCTCCCTCATTTCCTCTCCATCCATCTCTCTGCAGTCAACAGCAGTCCTTACCCTGGGATCGCTCCATAATCCCTAACCTCCAGCTCCCAGCCACTGCCCCTTCCAGGAGACCCGTGTTCCTGCCCATTTATGTATGGCTGCGGCAAGGACTGTCTGATTCTCATTCCATTTAGGCTATTTCACTCTCAGCCTTAAATGTTTCTCCTCCGACTCAGACAATTGCCCCACTGTGGGTATCAGACCCCTACTTCACTTCCCCCACCCACTGAGTGCAGGTCCAGTCTTACTAACACTCCTGTTTTTCCCCCTAGTTCGTCTTTCCAAGTTTTGCTTGGTTCTGTATATTCTTTTCCACTGGTCAAGTATTCCTGTCCACTCTCAGCTGGTGTTCTGTATGCACTTCTGTGTCTGAAGGTAAATTCCTGATGTATCTGTGGAGAGAGATGTACTCCACATCCACCTACTCCTCTGCCATTTTATTCTCCCCAGTGATGCATCTTTGATTCCATTTATCAAGCATAAGTTACTCTTGTTTTTTGCATTTGGTTATGTGAGATGTAAACAAGGGTCTTCTGGAACATATATAGTGGTGTTTTTCTGTTTTGAGAAAGAGTTTATACAGGATTATTTCTTTCTCATACAGAAAATATCAAGAATTCAGACACTGGGACATGGAATTCATTTGTAGGAATTCATTATAGACACTATCTAATACTCTTAGGACCTTTGAGATTTCCTAAGATTAAAAAAATTGTCATTTCATATAATTCCAAATTTATTAGCATAAATTTTAAAATAATATGTATTTGTCTCCAGGATCTGTAGTGATGATCTCTTTTACATTTATCGTATTGGTAATGTGTCTTTTATTTTTCTTGATAAAACTTGCAAGGAATCTTTTAAGTTTTTATTCCAGCTTTATTGAGTTGTAATTGACAAAAATTGTATGTATTTAAGATGTACAACATGGTTATTTGATACATATCTGTCTCTTATACACATCTTGTCTGCATATAAAGTTTCCTTTAGACAGATATTTTCGTGCAGCTTACATATTTTAACAATTTTATTGAGGTATGATTGATTTAAAATAAATTGCACATCTTTAAAATGAACAGTATATATTTTGAGATATGTCTGTGTTTTGAAACAGTCAATACAAGATAATGTAAATGACTATCTCACTCACCTTTCCTTGTGGTACATTCATATTCTCTCCCTGATAATTCTGCACAAACACTTCCCATTATCTCATGCTCTGCACATTCTTATACAGTTTTTTATATGGTCATATACTTCCATTTTGGGGGGATAAACTTGAAAGAATGGGTTGTGAGATCACATGATTCAGTTCGGTTCAGTTGCTCAATCGTATCTGACTCTTTGCGACCCCATGAATTGCTCCCTGTGCATCACTAACTCCCAGAGTTCACTCAAACTCACGTCCATCGAGTCGGTGATGCCATCCAGCCATCTCACCCTCTGTTGTCCCCTTCTCCTCCTGCCCCCAATCTCTCCCAGCATCAGAGTCTTTTCCAATGAGTCAACTCTTCGCATGAGGTGGCCAAAGTACTGGAGTTTCAGCTTTAGCATCATTCCTTCCAAAGAACACCCAGGGTTGATCTCCTTCAGAATGGACTGGTTGGATCTCCTTGCAGTCCAAGGGACTCTCAAGAGTCTTCNCCATCTCACCCTCTGTTGTCCCCTTCTCCTCCTGCCCCCAATCTCTCCCAGCATCAGAGTCTTTTCCAATGAGTCAACTCTTCGCATGAGGTGGCCAAAGTACTGGAGTTTCAGCTTTAGCATCATTCCTTCCAAAGAACACCCAGGGTTGATCTCCTTCAGAATGGACTGGTTGGATCTCCTTGCAGTCCAAGGGACTCTCAAGAGTCTTCACCACCACCACAGTTCAAAAGCATCAATTCTTCGGTGCTCAGCTTTCTTCACAGTCCAACTGTCACATCCATACATGACCAGTTGACTAGACGGACCTTTGTTGGCAAAGTAGTGTCTCTGCTTTTGAATATGCTATCTAGGTTGGTCATAACTTTCCTTCCAAGGAGTAAACATCTTTTAATTTCATGGCTGCAGTCACCATCTGCAGTGATTTTGGAGCCCCCCAAAATAAAGTCTGACACTGTTTCCACTGTTTCCCCATCTATTTCCCATGAAGTGATGTGGCCAGATGCCATGATCTTCGTTTTCTGAATGTTGAGCTTTAAAGTGATTGTAGAATATGACAAAATGTTTTGCAGCATGTTTATACTACTTTATACCCACCCCCCGCCCCGGTGGTGTGAGTGTCTCAGTTGCTCTACATTCTTGCAAGCACTTGTTATAGGCGTTATTTAAAACCAAAGTCCATCTAATTAAGTGTGCAGTGGTATCTCATTGTCACTCTGAGTTGCTTGATTGTAACCAAGTTCTTTCTGTCCCAGGCATCCCCTGTAGATGGAGAAAAGAGATCAAAGGCCTGTTGTTAATCCTTCCCATTTATACTTCCGCATGTATGGTTATTTTTATTGCCTGCTGGGTAGTCAGTATGGAATACTAGAGGGATAATAATAGGCTCTAAGTGGTACTTTTCTTTTTCCAGAAAGCATTTCTTTTGCTATTCAGGAGCAGTTTCCTGCAGGAAGTTCCTTTTGACCTTGAGACCTTTTGGAACTGAATCTCCAGACTTATGAGATGTTTTCTGTTTCTAGTCCATATAGACATTTAGGGCATAGCCCCTCAGTGATGCCAGAAGAATCCATGAGGTTTGTTTTGTTTTATTAGCCTTCTGCCTCGCTGGGCCCTGAGCTCAGTGTGTGTCCCCTGAAATTGTGAGAAGGCATGAAGACCTGTTCATGTGCTTAGCTCTCAGCCTCTTCTTTCTGCTTAACATCTTGAGTGTTCAGTCATCTCTTTTAAATTAGCGAATACTTTGTGGGGGAAAGTGGTACCAGATTTAGACCTCACTACCTGGGATTTTCTTCTTCCTTGAAATCCTGTCTCTTCCCATGCTTACTTCCTTGAGTTTGTAATACCTCGAAGACCTGTCTTTCATATATTTCCAGCTTTCCCAGTATTTCTCAGCAGGATATTGGGGCTAGTTGACTATTATAAGAAGCAGGTGTCTTCCCTAAAACTAGTTTTGAAATAAGTTTTAAGTAATAGGTGTTTTTTCTCCCATAGCTAATTAATTCCAACTTAATATCAAGACTATAAACAATAATAAATTTGTTTCAATTTTAAGGTAATTATATATTCATTTTATATTCTAGTACCCAGTTTCCCCCAGTTTTAACATCTTACAAAACTATGAATAATATCTCAAGCAGGATATTAACATTCATACAGTCAAGATACAGAACATTTCAATCACCATAAGAATCCTTTATAGGCAAGCCCCTCTTGCCCCTTCGTTCATCCCTGCCTTCTGGCAACTACTAATCTGTTCTTTGTTTCTATAATTTTTCCTTTAATGAATATTTTATAAGTAGAATCATTGTTTATGTGACCTTTCAGATTCGCTTTTCTCACTCAGCATGATTATCTGGAGATTCATCAAGGTTGTTGCTGCTGCAGCTGCTAAGTCACTTCAGTCGTGTCCAACTTGAGTATATAAATAATTTTTTGTTTCTATTGCTGAGGAGAATGGTATGGATATACTACATTTTCTTTAATAATTCACTCTTTTAAAAACATCTGAACATTCCCAGTTTTTTACTTTTACAGAAAGCACTGTGATAAACATTTCAGTACATGTTTCCTTGTGAGCATGAGTCTTCATTTCTCTGTGCTAAATACCCAAAAGTACAAATTCTGTATCATATTGTAGTTGCATGTTCTTTTTTTTTTTTTTAAGAAATTGCCTGACTTCCAGAGTTCACTGTATTTTATGTGACAACAGGCAATGTATGAATCTGTCTGCATCTATGGTGAAGCATTTTATGGTGCAGCTATCTTTTTATTAGCCTTTCTAATAAGTGTAGTGATATATCATTGTAATTTTAATTTGCATTTGCCTAATGGCTTTGATGTTAAACATTGTCATGTGATTACTTGCCATATGTATATCCTCTTTGGTGAAATTTCTCATTTCTTTTTTGAGGGGGGTGGCAGCATACCACACAGCATTTGGGACCTTAGTTCCCTGATCAGGGATTGAACCCACACTCCTACAGTGAAGCATGGAGGCTTAACCACTAGACCACCAGGAAAGTCCCTTTCCTCATTTCTTTTGGTCATTTTCCAGTTGGATCTTTAAAATTTTATGTTTTAAGTGTTCTTTATATGTTATATTCATTGTTTGTCAAATATTTGGCTTGTAAATAATTTATCCCAGTATGTAACTTGCTGTTCCCAGTTGCTTAACAGAAGTTGAAAACCAGTAGCATAGCAAAAGGTTTAAATTTTGACAAAATCTAAAATGTTAGTTTTCCCTTGTATGGATTGTACATGTGGTGTCAGATCTTTCATCTCTTTGCTTAGCCCTTGGACTTGAATTTTATATCTTATTTCTTTTCTGTAAGTTTTATAGGTTTTATATATCTTAGGTCTGTCATACATTTTGAGTTGCCCTCTTTTTTTTTTTTTTTGGTGTGAGGTGTGAAGTTTAGATTGAGGCTTAATTTGGGGCCTATGGATAACCAGTTTTTATAGCATAATGCTTGAAAAGACTGTTATTTCTGAATTGAATTGCTTTTGCAGCTTTATAAAAAATAAATTGACCATACTGTATGGGGCTGTTTATAGGTTTCCTTTCTGGTTCATTGATCTGTATCTCTCACTTTCTGTCTTTCTCACTCTCTCTAGTAATTCCACACTGTCTTGAATATTGTAGCTATATAATACATCTTAAAATTGGGTGGAGTGATTCCTCCAAGTTTATTCTCCTTCAGTTCAGTTCATTCGCTCAGTTGTGTCCAACTCTTTGAGACCCCATGGACTGCAGCACGCCAGGCTTCCCTGTCCATCACCAACTCCCAGAGCTTGCTCAGACTCATGTCCATCGAGTCAGTGATGCTATCCTACCATCTCATCCTCTGTCATCCCCTTCTCTACCTGTCTTCAATCTTTCCCAGCATCAGGGTCTTTTCAAATGAGTCAGTTCTTCACATCAGGTGGCCAGAGTATTGGAGGTTCATCAGTGTTGTGTAGCTTCTAACATTGAAGGCCTATACATATTTTGTTAGGTTTATTTCTAAGTATTTAATTTTTGAAGCAATTGTAATTTGTATTTTTTATTTCAATGTTCACATGATCACTGTTAGTATATAGAAATACCTTTGAGCTTTTGTGTTCATCTTGTATCTAGTGTAGTCTTGCTGATATCACATGCTTCAGAAATTTTTATAAATTCCTTGGAATTTTTTTATGTAGACATAATGACATCTGCAAATAGCAATAATTTTATTTCTTCCTTTCCAGTTTCTATATCTTTTATTTCCTTTTCTTGCCTTATGGCCCTGACTCACCTTCCAGCATTATTTTGAATAAAAGTTATAGAAGTCAATATACTTCATAGAAGTGGACATACTTGCCTAATTCCTGAACTTAGCAGGGAAGTTCACTTTTTAACCATTATGCATAATGTGTATTGTAGATCTTTTGTATATATTCTCTGTATAATTTTTCAGAAGTTTCTATTTCTGTTTCTATGAGTTTTTACCTTGAATCAGTATTGCTTTTGGTTAGTAGTTTTTATTTCATTAATTGATATGTTTATTTTCATTCCTTAGCATGTTGGTTACATTGATTGGTTTTTAGATACCAAGCCAGCCTTAAATATCTGGAACTAAACTTAGTTGTTTGTAGTGCATATGTTTTTTTAGTATATTGATGAGTTCTATTTGCTAATATTGTATTAAGGATTTTGTGTCTGTATTCAAGGGCTATTGCTGTGTCTTTTTTTTTTTTTTTCGTAC
>SJYT01010150.1:423598-444552 GCA_006410635.1 Cephalophus harveyi
TTCCCTTATGCCCAGACAGTATACTCTTAGGATTTTAATTATTTTAAGTTTGTTGAGGTTTCTTTTATGTCCCAAGATATGGTCTATCTTGGTTTATGGACATTCCATGGATATTTGAAAAGAATTTGTTGGGTGCAATGTCATGTAAATATTGATTAGCTCCTATTGGTTAATATTATTATCAATTTCTTCTGTATCTTTGTTGAATTTGTATAAATTGTTCTGTCAGTTATTGAGAGAGGGGGTGGAGATTTCCAGAGATAATTGTGGATTCATCTATTTTTCCTTTCAGTTTTATTAGTTTTGCTTCTGATATTTTAAAGCTCTATTTGTTAAGTATAAACACATTTAGGATTACTATATATCCTTGTTAGACTGAACATTTGTCATTATATGATGTCCATTTTTGCCTCTGGTCATTTCCTTAACTCTGAGTTCTGCTGTATCTGGTTGGTATTCATACTTTCTTTCTATTTATTGTTGGTATGATGTATCTTTTCCCATCCTTTGCTTTCAAACTGCCTGTATCATATTTAAAATGAATTTGGTATAGACAGGAAACAGTTATCTTAAAAAAAATTCACTCAGCCATATCTGTCTTTCAGTTTATGTATGTAAGCCATTTTCATTGTATATTATTTCTTACATACTCTCCATTGACACTGCTATGTGGTGAAAGGCATTTTTTTTACCACCCAGCAAGTATAAAAGTCCTAGCTCCCTACTTGAGCTTTGGACATTACAAGTAGAAGGTTTGGGTTAAATGGTTACGACCTAGTGATTGTGGACCTTTGGTGGTAAGGATAAGGATGAAGTCTCAGTTTTTCCTGTGGTGTTTGCAGTAGAGCAGTTCTAGTCAGTTATACCAGAACTCACATATCCCCATATAGCTTGCTAGTTTCTTTGGATATTTCTCAACTCATAAAACTGAGTCTGATAATTCTTCATTGTATTGTTACTTCTTTGGTAGTATTTTAAAGCTTCCTGAAGAAGATAGAGATAGTATATATAACCTACTTCATCATTTCCAATAGACATTTTTAACCTGTCTTAACCAGACTTTCTTATCCAGACTCTGGATGCATGTGCACATGCACACAAGCTCACATATACAGATTCAAAGTTTTCATTTCCCCATACTGTCTCTGGCAAGACCCAATATTTACCAACCATCATAGAAAAAAATTGTAAATAACCATAGACTCCTCTCTGTACCTGGGAAATCCTTGTGATTTACCCTGTAGATGAATTACAGCTGTAGTCCCTTTTCTCCATCTTCATTATAGCAGCCTCAGGTTTTCACCTGACAAACTTCTCTCATTCAGGCCCTGACCACTTCTATCATACCCTCATAAATGATCTCAGTGCTCGAAATTCTTTGAATGAAACAAGCTCCCTCTCCTTTCCCTGTTCTGCATACATCATATTTTTCTTATTCCTGGACTGTTCTTACTCACTTGTCTCTCTTGTAAACATATGCTCAGCCTTCAGTTGGCAAAGCAGGTTTCTCCGAGGTTTTTCCTGATCCTTACTCCCCATACTTCCTATTACCCAGTGTAGGTAGGGAGTATGTCTTTATTTGGGGGGTGGGGTCTCAAATATCCTTCTTCCAAAATTGTACACCATTAATCCGTAAGCTCTTGAAGACCCAGCTCAACTTTGATATGGTTGGAAGTGTCCCTCATTAGAGTAGGTCTGTGATTCTCACATTGTGATCCTCAGACAAGCAGCAAAGGCACCTGGGAAACTGATAGAAATGCAAGTTCTCAAGCCACATAACAAAACTATTGAATCAGACTCTGGAAGTTTCTGTTTTAACAAAACCCCCAGGTGATTTGAGTGCAGGCTAAGTTGGAGAAACATGCAAAGACAGTATTTTTCTCATTCTCCATGCTTTCATAACAACTTCCACACATCTTCAGTTGTAGCACCATATTATATTTACTTTTACTTTATATTTTGTTTTTATATTTACCGTATGATAATTACTTCTCAATTATTCTCTTAAGTATTTTCCTGTTCCTTTCATAGGTGGTGGAGATGGAAAAAAAATCAATCTACGCTAATAATCTTTGTAACCCTCTTGTTTTTACAGCCTTTAGCAGCTGCTGGCCAGTGGCCACAACTGGCCTAAGTTCATCTCTTACACCATCCTTGGCAAGGATGGGTGGGTTATTTTAAAGTCAGCATAGTGCTGATTGAGTGTTTCCTCACAGGTTAGAAGGAACCTTATGAGCATGAGTCTGAATCACTTCAGCTCAAAACTCTTGATGACCTTTCTGTAACACCTGATTCACGCCTCCCAGCTTGATAGCAATGCTGGTGCCAGGTGTCAACTGCATTGGATTGTTCTTCCCAAGATTCACTCACCCTGTATTCAAACCGTTCTGTACCTGCAAACCACGGGCACAATCTGCTGTGGATTCATACACTTCATCAAACCTACGAAGAGTCTAGCATTTTCTGGTAGTACTGCTTCTGGCAAGTTTTTGGTGGCAGTGAGATTCAGGAACCTGTTTTTCCACTTTTCAGATAATCTCAGAAAATTATTACTTCCTTTGGTCTTCACAAAATCCCTGGAATTAAGCAAGACAGGAACAGTAGATAGAGAAAACTGAGGGTCAGATACTTAAGCAGAGCAGATCTGCAACTACGAATGTATTCTGTAGGCTCACTCTTTGTTCTTTAAAAATATATATGGATATGGATAGGTTTTTGCTAGTTGATATCAGCTGGTGTTTACCCCCCTCTTGAAAAGACAGAGACTGTCTTGTCTGTAATTTCATAGTATCAGTGATTCATGTGTGTCATAGCTATGGAGATGATTGCCTTCTACCCAAAGAGTTTCATTTCTACTTGTTTCAGATTTTCATTTCCTGTTGCTAACATGATGGAAATGATGGAGTCTGATTTAATCCTGTTGGCTGATTCACCCTGAGAATTACTCAGCTCTCATTCACCCACCAAGCTCTGGTTGTGCCCAGTAGTGCTGTAGGATGTAGCACAGGGCCAGGGGTGCCAGAAGACTTGATGACACTGAAGGTGCAAGGTTTGGCATGTCAGTCATTAACTTATAGACAAATTGTTTTTCTTTTCTTTTTTTTTGACCCTTAAAAGGGCCACTGTGTCAATTCTCCAACAGCTGTTACAGTCTTATGAAACAGCTCCCCTCAGGTGATTCAGTCTTGATGACAATGATGGTGGCAGTCTTGGACTGTAGATACTGACAGTCTCCAGAGTATTTTGTTCAGTATTTATCCCACTCAAGGCCTCATAAAGCTATTTTCAAGGACTTGATGCATAATATGAACAGAGCAGGTACATGTCTCTTGGGTGTGGACAATAGGGAACATATTGTAGAATGCAGCAGATTGGTTTTCCTCAGAATAACTCCCTGCATTCATGACCTTCAGTTTATGGTGGCCATTAAACCACATTTCACTCATTGCAATTACTCTCTAGGTCAGAAGTAACTCATGTTATATAGTCCATATATTGCTGCTTTATAGGGTATCCAGGTGCATAAAAGAATGCTATGCACATGAGATTCATCCTCTTCTCCTCAAGAAGCTTGTTGACTTCTCTCTGTCCCCATTGGATGCCTCTTTGCTACATGGCACTTAAAATACCAGGTTTGAAATCTACTGGATGGGTTTCTAACTAACTGACATTGCCTGTGTACATCCCACTAAGCCTATTTACAATAATTATGCAAAATGTCAGATAAAATGAGAACACACAAACAGCACAATATACGCAGTGTAAATAAAATGCAGGTGCACAGTCTATGTGGTCCATGGAACCACTCAATATGAAACCTTCAGTTTTAGTAGAATTTGGCCATAATCAGTATGGACCTAATTATCTCTACCTCCTGGAGAGTAAAATTGTCTTAACAGATTAAGTTAAATCTGCTGGAATGATTGGTTTTAGTCCTAAGAAATGACATGCCAATGAAATTATCTGCCTTTATTTAAGAACTGTCATGATACCATCCTCAAGGGATAATAAAAATGCCCTGCTTAGAATAATGTAGGTAAGTTCATGCTAAAGGTGTTCAAGTTGTGCTCACTACACTCCCAGGTCAGTCAGTTGTCCTGTCTATCAGTTCCAAGTGTTGGTGTTGGTTCTTTACATCATGAAGACTGATATAGTGATAGAGGTGACTCACTGCTCCACCTTTACATTTTCATTGCTTGCCAACAACAGGATGAAAACCAGAGATTCTGTCTCAAAACCACTAAATGATTTCTCTGAGAATTATTTAACTTTCATTTATCCACTCAGAGTTGTCATTGTCCACTCCTGTTGTTGTCCAGTGTTATCGTGGGATGTGAACACAACCTAGTGGCTGCCACATGACCATGAAAGTGCCATCCTTAGTATGTCAGTCCTTGGTTTTCTAGATTTAAATTTTTCATTTGGATCCCCAAGGGGACATTGTAGTAATTGTCTAGCAAGTGTTATAAGCTATGAGTACAACTACTGATGGCACTGGTTTGCTGACAGTGGTGGTATGAATCTTAGATTGGATGGTATAGATTGTCTTCACAGTATCTCACCCTGCATTTACCCTGGCTCATAGCCCTTTGGCGTCATTTTCTAACATTCACAGTAGGATATGAACAGAGGATCAGGTGTCTGTCCCCTGGGTCAGGATAATTTAGAGCAAGTTGTAATAATACACAGTGGAATGGTTTCAGTCACCCCCTGCCTTCAGTTTCTGGTAGCCGTTGTACCAAAAGTATTTGTTATAATTAATTTCTAGGTTTGAAAGAATTGAGGGTCTGTATACAGTGTGTTGCTCCCAAAGGGATTTCTCTGGTGCATGAACAAATATTGTGCAAATGAGACTTCTTCTCTTCTCCTTTGCATGTTTAATGAACTGTTCTCTGTGACTCCATTTATTAACCATTTACAGGGTGACAATTTACAGGGTGTAGATACCAATGTATCCTTTTGCATATGAATGACTCACTCCAGGTCACCTCACTTAGTGCCTTTAATGGTTATTTTTTAATATGTGATGCAGGATCTGAACACATACCCAGTGGGCATGCCCAGTGAAAGGAGAATAAAGTTGTCTTTCAAGGAATGCCAGACAATGATTCTAAGAACTGCTCACTCTACACTGATCACTTTGTTTTGGCTGAACATGGTCATTATGGGCATTAATTTCATTTTCTTCAACTCCCTGGAGAATACATGTGATACCAGAACAAACTACATCTGCTACAGCTATTGGTTTGTGACCTGAGAAATGTATGTCCATGAGACTGATTTTTCCTTATATACAGAGCTGTGAACTCATATGTGTTCTTCCAAAGCATGTAGCAGTGCTTGAGGTGTAATGAAAAAACTTTGCTTTGGACAATAAGTATAGTTTTTGCCAGACAGTTTTAACATGTTTTTACTGTACTCTCAAGCCAGTCAAGAATGTTTTCACCCTAACTTCAGCATGTTCATTTTTTATTGGTCTTCACATTACTGAAGGCTAACATATTCATGGAGGAGATACACATCCTTTATAGTGCTTCATCTCTACTCATTTAAACATTCACTGCTTGCCAAGGAGCTTGATGGAAAATTAGGGGTTCTGGCCAAAAACCATGGACAATTCTTATGAGGATTATTCATCTTCCACTCATGTTGTCATTTTCCAGTGTTACTCTTGGATCTGAACACATCTTCAGTGGCTGACACACAACTTGGTAACAGTGAGAGTTCCAGGTTTCCGATGTCATTCATGGGTTTCCAAGATATGTCTTTTCCATCCTGACCTTTAAGAAGGCCAATGCAGCAGATTTCACTAGTGTAGTAAACTATGAGCACAAAAGCTCTTCAAGACACAGGATTATTGACAGTGTTGGTAAGAGGGTAGGATTGGAAGGTTGTAGATTGTTTTTTAAATTATTTTTATTTATTTATCACCCACCCTGCACTGGTCTTTGTACTCTAGATCTTTGTTGTGGCATGTGGGGTTTTTGGTTGTGGCATGTGAGATCTAGTTACCCATCAGGTATTGAACCCCGGACCCCCTGCATTGGGAGCATGGAGTCCTAGCCACTGGACCACCAGGGAAGGCCCAGTTGTAGACTGTTAATATCCACAATATCTTGCCCAGAATTTACTCCACTCTGAGTCCTTTGGAACAATTTTCTAACTTTTGCTATAGGATATGAATAGAACACAAGGTATAGGTCTCCTGAGTAAGAATACTGTGAAGCAAGTTGCAAAATGCTGTAGATTAATTTGACTCAGACTCCCTGCCTTCACAACCTTCAGTTTCTGGCGGCCTCCACACTTCAGGACACAGGGATTCCTTGATGAGTGGAAGTAATTGGAACTCTGTATTCTGTATTTTCCTGCTTCAGGCCTTTGTCTGGTGTATGAAAGAGTATTATGCACATCAGAATCCTACTCTTTGCCTTTACTTGGTTACTGACTTCTGCTCTTTGTCCCTATTCTTGGCCTTTGCTGGATGACCCTTATTTGAAGGCTTTCAATTACAATACACTCTTCCCATTGGAATGACTTTTCCTGAATCACCCTATTCAGGATTGCTAACAGTCTTTTTTTTTAATGTGATTTATTGCATGAACACATACTGGAAATCATACAGTGTAACCTGGAGAAGGAAATGGCAACCCACTCCCATGTTCTTGCCAAGGACAGAGGAGCCTGACAGGCTACATCCACGGGGTCACAAAAGGGTCAGACATGACTAAACAACAAACAGATACACTATAAAAATAGTATGAATTTGCTGATGTATGAAGGCTGGGCAGTGGTTGCCCAGAACCACTCACCTTGTGTTTACTACCTTCAGTATCTGCTGAACTTACCCATTGTGTGCACTGATTTCATTTTCCTCATCTCCTTAGAAGAAAATTTGTTGTACCAAGGCAGGTTATATGTGACTTAGTGACTGACTTCAGACCTGATCCAAGTTATGCTCCTGAGACTATTCTCTTCTTTTAGTACAAGTCCTGGACTCTTGCATGTGTTTTCATAGTACGAGGCCTTCCTCAAGGGTTAATTGAAATGCTTTTCTCAGAATGATATGGATAAGTTCATGCCAGAGGTGTTCAGCTTCTGTTTGCTATACTCCCCAGTCTGTCAATATTGTCCTGTGTTTTAGTTCAAAGTTTTGGTGCTTCATTGGTTCTTTACAGTGTGAAGCCTGACATAGTGATGGAGGTGACTCAGTTCCTTTAAAGTCCTTCCCCTCTGCCTTTTAAAATTTTTGTTGCTTGCCAACAAGAAGAGGAAAATCAGAGATTCATTGCTCAAAACCACTGAATTATTCCTATGAGAATTATTTAACTTGCATTTGGTCACTCAGAGCCTTCCTTTGCCATTGTCCCATGTTATGGTGGACACCCACTCTAGAGGTTATTCCTGAGTAAAGAAGTTAATTGACATCCTTTGAATGCTCGTCCACTTGCTATTTACCCAAAATCAGTTTCTGGTGAACTTGCCAGTAATAGGTATAAAATTCATGTTTTTCACTAGTCAGGCAGGAAGCTGAGCCAGTGAAGTTATAAATACTTTATAGGTTGGTTTTCAGTCCAAAATGTTTTTATGTTCTTGAGTCTATTTCTCTACTTGTGGTGGAAGATGGATTATTTCATATATTCCCATAACACGATCCCTTGAACAAAGACAATGTAGGTTTCTCATGTAAATAATAAGGATAGCTTCCTATTAGAGGATTTCACCATGTATTCATGCAACTCATCATGATAGACAAGATTTTCGCATCTGTCATTTCCTGTATAGATTGTTCAGAGATGCCTAATATTACTGAAAGTATGTTTTGGTCACAGAGTCGATTACCTTCCTCTCAAAGTGATTCATTCGTACTCTTAAATTTTCATTGCTTGTATACCTGCATTGCTTCTCAAGTGGCTCAGTGGTAAAGAATCCGCCTGCCAATGTAGGAGCCACAGGAGACCCAGGTTCGATCCATGGGTCGGGGAGATCCCCTGAAGAAGGAAATGGCAACCCACTCCAGTATTCTTGCCTGGAGAATCCCATGGACAGAGGAGCCTGGTGGACTACAGTCCTTGGGGTCACAAAGAGTCAACCACACCTGAGCACACACACACATATACTTGTATTATGGAAATTATGGAGTTGGTGAAATTCATTACTTCTCTTGTATTTTACCAACTCAGAAATGGTTTTTCAGTCATCCAGTTGTTCAGTAGAATGGTAACGTGAATAAAATTGATGCCACATATCTTGATGATAATAAGTGGCCAGGGTTAACTTGTCAGTCCTTGATTTATAAGATTTTTTTTTCCTGCACTTATGCCTATATAGGCCAATGTTGGATTTCTAGCAAATTATATAGTCTGTGAACAAAGGACTCACGAATGACACAGACTTGAAGACAGTGATAACTCCAGTCTTGCAGTGAAGGGTATTCGTTAACTCCATTATAACTTGCTCTGTGTTTATTCCACTAAGGGTGGCTTAGAGTCATTGTCTGGTATGTGCTATAGCATATGAACAGAGAACCAAGTGGATGTTCCTTTAATGAGGATAATGTAAAGCAATTTGTAGAACACAGTGGATTGGTTTTCCACCAAATCATTTATTTTATTCACCACCTTTAGTGTCTGGTGGACTTTGCACCACATGTGTGGAAATATAGTTGCTTTCCAGGGAGAAATAATTGCTGATCTGTTGTTAATGAACTGCCTTCTCAAAGTTTTTTTGCTTGTTTGTTTTTTGTTTTTTGGTGCCTGAAAGAATATTGCACTTATGAATCTCAGAGGTCGCCTCATGGAATTTGGTAATCTCTCCTCTCTCCTCATGGAATTTGGTAATCATCAATGGGTGACCCCATTGCCTGCTTCTTTGCTAGATGGCACTTATTTTGCCAGGATAGACTGGCTTGGATAAACTTCCATCTGAATGCTTCCCACTGTATTCACACCACTAAGGGCTGTTTGCAGTCATGGAGCATGTGATGTACAATGTAAGCCTACACCCAGTGGGATACTTCCTGTGTAAGGGAAATGAAGGTGCTGGTCTTTGTAGGCCTAGAAATGGTTTCCCCAGAACTGCTCCTCCTTAGTTGACCACCTTCATTTTCTGCTGAGCTTGGCCACAATCAATATTGAGTTTGTGTAATTTAGCAACCCTAGAAAAATTGGTTGGTGTATCAGCTAACAGTGTATGGCCATCAAGGGTTCGATGCTGGCCAGAAAAATTTGTATGCCCATGAGGGTGATTCTCTTCTAATACTGTGTAATGATCTTTCATGTAGGTTCCCACGTGTTTCCTAACATTACTGAGAGTATCTCAAGGTCATTGAAGTGATTTTCCTTCTCTTGAAGTGGAAATTCATGTGTGAAATCCCCATGATGGCAATAAAGTTGTCATTCTTAACATGTCTGTCGTTAGTTTCCCCAAATTCATCTCTTCTGTGTTCATTCCTCCCAAGGCCAGTTGTAGTAATTGTCCAGCAGATGCTGTTGCCTGCAAACATACTTCCCACTGCAGGCTACAGTGGCATTTGATGACATTAATGTAGCCATTCTTAGATTTCAGAAAATAGCTTTGCCCCAAAACTCCTCCTGTTAAATTCATCCCATGCATAACTGGTTGAAGCTGTAATCCAGCATGTGATGTTGGCTGTCCACACACACTCTTCAGGGAATTCCCTGTGCAATTATAATGAAGGTGTCAATCTGGGTGTGCCGTATAGTGGCTTCTCCAGAATCTTTCCAACTGTATTTACCACCTTCTGCTGAGATTGGCCATAATATCCTTGAGTGATGAACATCACCAGTCCTGGCAAGAATGCATGCTCTCTCATATATTGCTTATTTGGGCATTGTTGTCATGTATTAAGAAAAGTAGTATTTCTATGGGGAATTATCTTCTGAAAAGCTTGAATCCTTCTCTTAAACCTCATTGAATGCCTTTTGCCCTCATGACAGTTATGTTTCCTGGATTCAAATGCGGCTATTGTGTTAACCCCAGATATTTGTTTTCTACCCTAGTCTTGTTTGATTTCAGTCATTGTCCCATCTATCCTATAGGAAAAAGGTAGTAAATAAATTGGATGTTTTGTAGGTGAGCCTTATGAACGTGCCAACCTTTGAGTGCACCAGAATGGTTTAGCATAGACTCACCCACCTCTACTCAGTACATGCAGTTTCTTCTGAACTTTGCAGTGAAAGTCACTTATTACAATTGCTTTCTAGGTCAGAAATAATGGGTTGTCTTTGAGGCATGAAATGGTATCTTGGGGGTTTCTAATGTTCCTGAAGGAATGTTATTAAGTTTGTAAGATTCCTACTCCTCTCCTCATGGTGCTTGACACCCTCTCCTCTAAGTCCCCATTCTAGCCATTTGCATGTAAACCACCCTTCAGCCTGTGGTGAACTTGACCACAGTTCAGTTCAGTTCAGTCGCTCAGTTGTGTCCGACTCTTTGTGACCCCATGAATTGCAGCATGCCAGGCCTCCCAGTCCATCACCAACTCCCGGAGTTTACTCAAACTCATGTCCATCAAGTCAGTGATGCCATCCAGCCATCTCATCCTCTGTCATCCGCTTCTCCTCCTGCCCTCAATCCCTCCTACTATCAGTGTCTTTTACAATGAGTCAGCTCTTCGCGTGAGGTGGCCAAAGTACTGGAGTTTCAGCATTAGCATCAGTCCTTCCAATGAACACCCAGGACTGATCTCCTTTAGACTGGACTGTTTGGATCTCCTTGCAGTACAAGGGACTCTCAAGAGTCTTCTCCAACACCACAGTTCAAAAGCATCAATTCTACGGGGCTCAACTTTCTTCACAGTCCAACTCTCACATCCATACATGACCACAGGAAAAACCATAGCCTTGACTAGATGGACCTTTGTTGGCAAAGTAAAGTCTCTGTTTTGAATATGTTATCTAGGTTGGTCATAACTTTCCTTCCAAGGAGTAAGCGTCTTTTAATTTCATGGCTGCAGTGATTTTGGAGCCCCCCAAAATGAAATCTGACACTGTTTCCACTGTTTCTCCATCTGTTTCCCATGAAGTGATGGGACCAGATGCCAAAATCTTAGTTTTCTGAATGTTGAGCTTTAAGCCAACTTTTTCACTCTCCTCTTTCACTTTCATTGGGAGGCTTTTTAGTTCCTCTTCACTTTCTGCCATAAAGGTGGTGTCATCTGCATATCTGAGGTTATTGATACTTCTCCTGGCAGTCTTGATTCCAGCTTGTGCTTCTTCCAGCCCAGCATTTCTCATGATGTACTCTGCGTATAAGTTAAATAAGCAGGGTGGCAATATGCTTGATTTACTCCTTTTCTTATTTGGAACCAGTCTGTTGTTCCATGTCCAGTTCTAACTGTTACTTCCTGACCTACATACAGGCTTTTCAAGAGGCAGATCAAGTGGTCTAGTATTCCCATTTCTTGAAGAACTTTCCACAGTTTATTGTGATCCACACAGTCAAAGGCTTTGGCATAGTCAATAAAGCAGAAATAGATATTTTTCTGGAACTCTTTTGCTTTTTCGATGATCCAGCAGATGTTGGCAATTTGATCTTTGGTTCCTCTGTCTTTTCTAAATCCAGCTTGAATATCTGGAAGCTCATGGTTCATGTATTGCTGAAGCCTGGCTTGGAGGATTTTGAGCGTTATTTTACTAGCATGTGAGATGAGTACAATTGTGTGGTAGTTTGAGCATTCTTTGGCATTGCCTTCCTTTGGAATTGGAATGAAAACGGACCTTTTCCAGTCCTGTGGCCACTGCTGAGTTTTCCAAATTTGCTGGCATATTGAGTGCAGCACTTTCACAGCATCATCTTCCAGGATTTGAAATAGCTCAATTGGAATTCCATCACCTCCACTAGCTTTGTTTGCAGTGATGCTTTCTATGGCCCACTTGACTTCACATTCCAGGATGTCTGGCTCTAGGTGAGTGATCACACCATCGTGATTATCTTGGTCCTGAAGATCTTTTTTGTGCAGTTCTTCTGTGTATTCTTGCCACCTTTTCTTAATATCTTCTGCTTCTGTTAGGTCCATACCATTTCTGTCCTTTATCGAGCCCATCTTTGCATGAAATGTTCCCTTGGTATCTCTAATTTTCTTGAAAAGTCTCTAGTCTTTCCCATTCTGTTGTTTTCCTCTATTTCTTTGCATTGATTGCTGAGGAAGGCTTTCTTATCTCTTCTTACTATTCTTTGGAACTCTGCATTCAAATGGGAATATCTTTCCTTTTCTCCTTTGCTTTACATGATTATCTTGGCCGTGAAGATCTTTTTTGTACAGTTCTTCTGTGTATTCTTGCCACCTCTTCTTAATGTCTTCTGCTTCTGTTAGGTCCATACCATTTCTGTCCTTTATCGAGCCCATCTTTGCATGAAATGTTCCCTTGGTATCTCTAATTTTCTTGAAGAGATCTCTAGTCTTTCCCATTCTGTTGTTTTCTTCTATTTCTTTGCATTGATCACTGAGAGAGGGGAAAATAGAGGATGAGATAGTTGGATGCCTCACTCACTGAATGAATATGAGATTGCCAAACTATAGGAGATAGTGAAGGACAGGGGAGCCTAACATGCTGCAATCCAGGGGGTTGCAAAGAGTCAGACACGACTTAAGTGACTGAACAACAACAATTCCCTTGTTAAACATGGATCTTGAAATTCAACCTAACCTCTCCCTCTCTTTGAACTAAATACCAGTTCAAAACATGGCAGAATTTGAAGGAAAGACAGTGCTTAAGGTCTTTAAATTTCATGGCAGAAAATAGCCCTTAAGTATACTGACACTAAAGTGACAATATCTGGCACTTACTCAAAGCTATTTTTGGTAATGTTGACTCCTATCTTTTCTTAAGCATTTTTGAAGCTTTTAAAGGTTTTAATTTTAAACATTGCTTTCAGCAAATGACATGTTAGTCAGAAATCTTGGTAAACAAAAATAAGTAAGGATAAGATTCATCATCATCGTTTAGTTGTTAAGTCATGTCTGACTATGTGACTCCATGGATTGTAGCCCGCCAGGCTCCTCTGTCCATGGAATCCTCCAGGCAAGAATACTGGAGTGGGTTGCCATTTTCTTCTCCAAAGGATATGATTAGATAAATGTGAAAAAGGCCCTGTGCAGGGGCTGTAAAGGTTGTTGCACCAACCGGTGATAACAAGTATTTGAGAAATAAACAGAAAACTAACCACAGTTAGGTAATTGTTTGATTTGTTTTATTGAACATCACAGGACATAAATTTATAGGCATTCTTGATTCATTTGTTAATTAATGAGTAGTTGTAGTTATTGTGTTTTTAATATGGTAGATATTATTATAGGCAATTGTGATAGATTAATGAAAGGAAAAGACAAATGACCTTCCAGTCTCGAAGCTTACATTTAAGGAAAAGATGGAAGCTATAAACACTAAATGTAATGTCGGAGTTTCAATTTTACCTTGCATAAAATGGAAACTATAATTGAACCTAGCTTGTAGATTTGTCATGGGATTGAATAAGATAACATATGTAAAACTCTTGGCAAAGTGTGTGTCACATAAAAGGCACTCTAATATTATTATAAATGATAAAAACGTCAATGAAGAGAATGGTGATAATCGCTGGACATAATACATGTTTAAATCTTACCATTTCTCTGTTTGAGAAATAACTTGAGGGCCTCACTGACATAGCATGAATACTAGCCCTAGGGTATCATCTGTGGCAAGTACTAAAGTGAGAAGATAAAATAAGATGTGATGGACATTCAAAGCAATAGAGGGCTTTTACATAATACACAGGTGCATACACGCATCAACCAACCCAAATATTTTTGTCAGATTAAAAGACATTTGTTATAAATAAAATACATTTCTACTTACCAGTGGAATTTCTTGCCAGTCTGAGTAGCTATTTATTGAACATTTGAAACATTTGTTAGGCTAATTGGAAAGCTGTGATGATCTTTTGATATTTGATGTTTATATCTCATTCTTTGAAGTTATCTGACAAAATCATCTCCTGACTTTTTTAATGACACATCACTTCCCCTGCAAATTTGAAGATTATAAACGTGAATGAAGTAAGCCTTAAATATCTTATTTTTAACTGCTTAGTAAATGTCAGTTTTCCTTTCTCCTTTTTTCTTTCAAATAGTTGTAGTATGAATTGGTGGTGGTAGTGATTTAGTTGCTAACTTGTGTCTGACTCTTGTGACTCCCTGGACTCTAGCCTGCCAGTTTCCTCCGTCCTTGGGATTCTCCAGGCAAGAATACTGGAGGGAGTTGACATTTCCTTCTCCAGGGGATCTTCCAAACCCAGGAATCGAACTGGGGTCCCCTGCCTTGTGAGCAGATTCTTTACCGACTGAGCTGTGAGGAAAGATTTCCTGTTTTCTTTGCTGCTATTCAAGTTCAGTGATGAATATGACTGGATTCAACTTAATTGCATATTCAAATGTAGAATTATTAAGATACCACATACATACCTGTCTTTTAATTGTGAACACATTATTCACTTGTTCTCTAAATTCAAAATCGTAACTCTTGACCAATTTTGAAGGTTTACATTTTTTTCTTTTTTTTTGTAAAAATCACTCTGGCTTTGAATGTTTCAATATAATTCGGTCAACTTTTTTTTTCGGTTAGTGATTTTTTTTTTCTATCTTTAATCATTTGTGATAGTATTATATTCCTTACAGTTGAAATTTAAAATGTTCCTTTGCTTTTCTTGACTTTTTCTTTTAATACATAATTCCTATTAACTAATATAGATGTGTATAAGAGACAGCCCCAGTCTCCTGTGTCTCCTCCATCGATAGGGAGATTCTTTACCACTGCACCACCTGGGAAGCCCCGAATACTATGTATATAATTTTTTGTCACAGAGAAGGAATACTTCTAATTTCATAAGAGAACAGCTGAGGAGCTTTCCCGGCAGAAAAATATCACCTTTGTTACCATGGTCAGGAATCAAATCTGCCCTTTCTCCTGGAGGGATGTACTTGCTTTGCTGTTCTGGAATGCCTCTGGGGAGGAGAATGTAAGCAAATCTGTTTCCTGCCCTAGGACAGCTTTGCAAACATTCTTGCATAAAGCTGTCAATGCCCTTTGTTCAGAGGTTATGCAGAAATAGCAGACTCAGCAGAAATTATCTTCCTATGTACCAGTCATAGTTCTGTCAGAAAATATAAAAGCCACTATTAAGTATTTTGAAAAAGAAAAATATATGTACAGAAAATTAGAGGCTTATGTGACCTTGGAAAGGCAGGACAGCAAAAGTTAGAGAAGCTCCAAACTATCAAGATACCTGGAAGTGTAGGCTGAGCAGGTGAGCTGATGCTGCAAATCAGTGCTCCCTATGTATAGAAGTGTTGAATTCTCAGGAGAATCCCTGAAATCCCTTATCTTACTCTTTCAAATCTCTTTCAGGTATTTTTATTGGCACAATCTGGGGTACTCTGGGAATTTGGGAAGGATAGCTACTGGTCTCATCCCTGTATTTTAGGAGTATGGAGTTATTTCTCCACTGATCTCCAGTAGCATATTGGGCGCCTACCGACCTGGGGAGTTCCTCTTTCAGTATCCTATCATTTTTCCTTTTCATACTGTTCATGGGGTTCTCAAGGCGAGAATACTGAAGTGGTTTGCCATTCCCTTCTCCAGTGGACCACATTCTGTCAGACCTCTCCACCATGACCCACCCGTCTTGGGTGGCCCCACATGCCATGGCTTAGTTTCATTGAGTTAGTCAAGGCTGTGGTCCCTGTGATTAGATTGACTAGTTTTCTGTGAGTATGGTTTCAGTGTGTCTGCCCTCTGATGCCCTCTCGCAACACCTACCGTCTTACTTGGGTTCCTCTACTTTGGACGTGGGGTATCTCTTCATGCACAAGTGCGTCAGCTGCCGTGGACTGCTCAGAAGCATGGCCAAAAGGAGCTACCCCTTACCCAAAGTCAGGGGTGACGGCCTAGAGGAGCTACCCCATGCCCGAGGTCAAGGGCGGTGGCCTAGACGAGCTACCCCATGTCCAAGGAGTGCTGGCTGTGTGGTGCAGGAGAGCTGAGAGGAGCTACTCTATGTTCAAGGTCAGGAGGCACAGCCATGAGGAGATACCCCTTATCCAAAGTAAGGAGCAATGGCTGTGCTTTGCTGGAGTAGCCGTGAAGAGAACTTGACCACAGTTGCTCTTAAATTCATTTATTTTACCAGGCTTTGATAGAAATGGTGATGTGCCAGGTTAGTGTATTGTTTCATGTATTCTTCAGAAGCTCTAATAAATTTTAGGGTAATGATGCCTGAAAGTGAAAGTGTTAGTCATTCAGTTGTGTCTGACTCCTTGTGACCCCATGGACTGTAGCCTGACAGGTTCTTCTGTCCATGGAATTCTCCAGGCAAGAATACTGGAGAGAGTTGCCATTCCCTTCTCCAGGGGATCTTCCCTGACCCAAGAATCAAACCTGGGCCTCCTGTGTTGCAGACAGATTCTTTACCATTATGCCACCTGATCCCCTCTGGTAAAACACTTGATAAGCAGTTCCATAAGGCTTTCTATGTGTCCCCCTGCTTGATAGCAATGAGGGTAAGCTTGGTGTTTGCTATGGTTCCTTAAGCTGATAGAGGGCTGGAGTGGCAGAGATGAGATTTAGGAACCTGACTGACCATTTTTAAAGAGCTTTTGAAATTGAAATGATTGCTTCTTTCAGTTTTTACAAATTCTCTGGGATGTAAACAAGACAGTAAGAAAATCAACAGCCAAATATTTAAGCAGTCAGTCTAAGATTACTGCTGCATTCTTTCTGCTGAGTTAATTTTCCTTTTTTAAAAGAAAAATTTTAGTTGATGTCTTCAGTGTTAATCCAGTTACATCATTTTTGGTATATACTTTATTATCATTCATAGAAGTACATTGATTCAGTATATGAAATGTTCCATCTCTTGCTTCTTTGTATCATTTTTTTCTCAGCTTAAATTGCACCTTCAGAGAATACATCTCTGACCATAACTGTGGAGTGTTACTCTTAAGTGATTTTCTGAGTCCCTGTCAATCACCCATCTTTGAACTATTTATCAGCATCTAATTTTTTAAAATGTATTTGGTTATTTGTTTTATTTTGGTCAACATGCAGATACCATAAGAGCTAAGACCCTGTTTTGTGTTTTTTTGTCTTATTTTATCATGTCATCTGAAGGAGTGCCTTGTATACTTGATGTACATATAGTTATAACTGCACATCTCTGCTGAATGAATGCATGTGTAAATTAATTGTCATGTCAAGATGGGTTTCTGAGGAGTGTGTAGTTGAACCACAGAAAGTACACAGTAGAGTGTAAAGGACTCTTAAATAAAATAACTACTCAACACCTACTGACTGTAACCTTAACAAGACAAGCTCATATTGTGTTTCTAGCATGCTTTTAGCATATTTTTGGCAAATGAACCAAAGATGACCTTTGTATTTTGGCCCTTACGTTTTTTACTGTTTTTGACAGCAGGCTGAGACCCATTATCTCAAAAGCCCACCAGCACTCAACTCAAAACTTTGCACATTCAGTTGATTTAAGCATAACCCAAATAAGCAGATTTGTAGCCAATTATAGCTTGCCTGCTTTGCATCCCCTGTGTAACTGTGACCGACATCTGCTGTCCATAGATAAGATAAACCCAGTGCTAATTAGACTATGATGGTGCGCTTTGAAGATCTGTGACCAAGAGACACTCTGCCTTGTGACTGACTAATACATAAGGCTCCTCTTTGACCCTCTTTCCTCCCAAGAGTTTCCTTGTCAGTTTTCTGGAGCATGTCCCCTGTGCGGTTGCTTTTCTTACTGGTGGATGGGTTACTTCCCCCACATGCAACCCTGTCAGAACATTGTCCAAATAAAGCATGTATGTGCTACCTTATTGTGGTCTTACTTTTTTCCTTCATCAGCCTCAAAATCCCTAGAACCACCTACATAGAGACAGGAATTAAGGGAGCTATAGCAACAATGGAATATCTGATTTATAAGACTCTTTTTAGAACATATTGTCACATTTCATATATGCCAGTGAGTAATAGGATTAGGATGAAGATATTTTGGCAAAGAGTCACTATTCTACAACAGTAATTGCTTTGGCAGAAACCATATTGAGACCTGTTAGACTCAGCATATAGACAATAGAATGTCTTATCTATTAGTGTTTTCCTTGAGCCTTGTACTGATTTTGGCACATAGCAGATACTCAAACATATTGGTTGTTTTGTTGGTTGAATAAATGAATGCTTGGAGAACTGAATGGATGTCAAAAGAGTATAATTTTTCAGTTAATTAGAATGTATTAAAAACACCATGTTTTCTTGCAATTCTTGTGATGCCCAGGGCTCATGATTTTAATATTGATATTCAGTGAACAGTATGCATGTTTATATACATAATAAAGGAGATTGGTTGAGGAGAGATTTTTTTTTCCAATCACCCATCCTAGAAAGGTTTTGATTTTCTTAAATCTGTTTTATTGCCTTGTTCCTCAATTTAATATATTGGAATGAATAAAAAAATGCAAAAGAGGTACAAAGAAATGTAGTGCTGTTTATTATTTTTTTATCTGATTTCCTTGGTTTCTAAATAAAGGAGAGTGTATTCAACTAACAAATAGTGTCATCAATTTTTCCAATCCACCAAAATAAAGTCTGACACTGTTTCCACTGTTTCCCCATCTATTTCCCATGAAGTGATGGGACCAGATGCCATGATCTTAGTTTTCTGAATGTTGAGCTTTAAGACAACTTTTTCACTTTTTCAGATTATGAATTATGAAATATAAATTATGTTGAAATTTTTAGCCTCAAATTTAATCTTGTAAAAACTCTTATCATGACTTAGAAAACTTTTTGAATTTAGCACAGTAACCATTTCCCTTTTCCTATTGTTCGAATTCAACAAATATAACCCTAACTCCATTTATTAATTAAGTTTATATATTTGCATTGGACAATAAGCAATATATGAAATTGGAAAGTGTGCCATTTTTGTCTAATGACAATGTAGCCCCTTAAACTAGATTATTTGCAATGATAATATGTTGTATTTAACTTGGAAAAATTCTGATCATTTATATATATGACTGGACACTTGCATTTGACTATTGCAGTAGGGTGAAAGTCTGGATTTACATTAGCTTTTTAAAAGAAAATTTAAAAAATTATAAGCAACAGTCTTTTTATTTAAAGTGTCTTTACCTTTGAAGAACAAGTAGTGGAAAGGATTTCAGGGAAAAACTTCTAGAGATTGCTGATAATAGAAGCTGAAACTTCTAGTTTCTTACAATTGAGGGTGTCGTAGAAATAATGGTTATGGCACTGTTTTCTAGGTCACCAGTGAGTAGTTCAGCAGAAATTGTGTTCAACCACCTCACCTTCTGTTAAAGACTGCAGTAGTTTTGCAGTTTTAATTTTCAATCCAAGATACTTTCTGAGAATTTTGTGGATTGTAATGTTAGAGAAACCTAGCATAAAGAAAAATAAAGGAAAAGTCTGTATGCTTTTAGGACCGTCATAATAGATAATGCAGTCATCAAAAGGAATTTTCTAAGAAACAGAGTTCATCCGTAATAGAGGTATTTTTAACCATAAGATAAACCCATAACGTATTGATTTATTTGGTTTATTTATTGATAAACCTTGATTGGCAATAGTCTGCATTTGGTGAGCTTCACAGAGAGTTAGTGATTTTTGGAACCAAACTATCCCTTTATTTAATGTAGAAAAGTTCTAGAAATGGTTTGTAATCAAGATATATTTTTTTGAGCAATAATATATTTGGATTGAAAGAATTGATCTGTTATTAGTTCACTGTTGTCATATCCACGTACCCTCACTGAAAGGTAGAGATTGGTAGGGCAAAAGTGTTACCTTATTTTAATTTTCCCAAATTCTTTCCATTATTACAAAAATGAGCATTTTGCAATCTTTCCACATTGCACTTCATAGTTGAGAGTTGATAAGAACGTCACGGATGTAAAACGGAATGAAAAATTCTCTTTACTAATTCAAGGGAGTGCCAAGTTATTTTTCCCCCCAGATTTATTGAGATACAGTCAGTTCAGCTCAGTTACTCAGTCATGTCCGACTCTTTGTGACCCCATGAATCACAGCACACCAAGCCTCCTTGTCCATCACCAACTCCTGGAGTTTACCCAAACTCATGTCCATTGAGTCGGTGATGCCATCCAGCCATCTCATCCTCTGTCGTCCCCTTCTCCTCCTGCCCCCAATCCCTCCCAGCATCAGGGTCTTTTCTAATGAGTCAGCTCTTCGCATGAGGTGGCCAAAGTATTGGAGTCTCAGCTTCAGCATCAGTCCTTCCAGTGAACACTCAGGACTAATCTCCTTTAGGATGGACTGGTTCGATATCCTTGTAGTCCATGACCTTGTGTAAATTTAAGGTGTACAGTGTGCCACGTCTTATTAAAAAGAAGACCAGTTTTCATTTCTCAACATCTTGATAACCAGTATAAAGGGAAGACTGACAATGAAATGTGATGGCTGAGTAGATGAGAGGTCACTGTTACCATCTCCACTTTCCTTCCTAACAGAACCCTTGGAAATGTGATAAAAAGTGACTGCCTTGAGATCAATAAAAGGTAGATTCTAAGATCCACGAGGTTAATTATTACATATGTCTTACTGATATACCTCCATCACTGACCTGATTGCCAGGCACGCAGTAGATTCTATCAATAAGCCAATTGGGTACATTTATAGCAATTGCTTTGAGACTTGAAATAAACTACCTGTCAATGCTGGATAATGAATTATTATTATAGGACTATACCTGCAAAGAGGTATACTGCAAAGTGCAGTACCTGGTACATTGAATCACTCAGCTGAGATAAAAGGAATATAATAATTAACTATATTAAAATGCTAATATACAATGAATATATATTTATAATTTCTTAAGATAAATTGTAATTTCAGATTCATAGCAGTGAC